>VXBB01010423.1:1284459-1362702 GCA_013399915.1 Illadopsis cleaveri
AAAAAAAAAAGAGATAGAGAGAGAAAAAAAGGCAGAAACTTCTGTACCACCACTGCATTGTAATACCTAATGTCTACTTCAAGACATCATAGAGACACTGTGAAGGAAACCCCTGGTACCATGGAGGCTGCCTTTGTTTCAAGGTACTCACTCTAAATCTCATCTTGCCTTTCTAAGAGTCCATCATCTATCCCCCTCCCATTCTAGCCCTGCCACGTACAACATAAAAAAAACATTATTAATTATATTAATCAATAATGATGTATCCTGTTCTTATAATCAATCCCATTCATTACAGCAGAATCTCACATAATTATGAACATATGCTAGCAAGTCAAGCTGGTAGTTTAGAGCCAATAACACTTATTAGTCAATAATGATTCTCCCCACTCCTTACTGAGGGAGCATCTTTATCCAGTGAGCTCAAGCTTCCATTGGAAGAGGACCCAGAGATGGAAGTGCAATGCCTGAGCATGAGAAAGGTCCCTCTGACAGTGTCACACTGCTCAGATGGGCAGATGCCACTGCCTGTACTGTCTAGAGTGGGAAACTGAGGCAGGAGAAGTTACCTGACAGAAACACAGTGACAGGAGGGTTGGGAATTAAAAACAGATCTTTCTGTTCTAGCAATAGGACAAATTCTTATCCAAAAAGCTTTTTCTAAGAGCAAACATTCCCTGACAAGGCTTGACTCCAGCAAGGCTGTGTTACATTATGATGACGATGGAGCCGAAAGAACAGTAAAAAGGGGGATTTTGATGACTTTTAAAAAAGAAGGGAAGATGTCCTCACCCTGATTTGTCAGTGGATTTGACAGACTCAAGAATGAGTATTATTGACACATTCTCAAGACAAGAACTCATAGTGCCAAGTTTATTTATCCTTGCCTTTCTGGATGAAGGAGAAAGGGAGTTTTGTCAGACTGAAACCCTGAGAGATGCCCATCATGAGAGGCCAGGAGGACCTCAGGGAAAACTCTCCCTCTCTGTGGGCGTTGGAGAAGGCCCCATGACAGTATCTGCTGCTGAATTCTTCCAGATGTTGAGGATGGAGCTCAGACTTGATTCCACAGCTCACTCTTGCCTTTTGTTTTACAAGAATACAAGGGCACTCACAGAAAGATCTGCAATTACTAGACCAAACTGTGCTTTGGGTGACAACAGAGCAAAGGAGGGTATTGGGTGGAAAAGATTCAAAATTTACCTGACTGGTTTTCCATTTGATTTCTTTTTCTAGGCCAGAAAGAATTTTGTCACAAAACTTTGGAAAATTACAGGATCAGAAGGAACGTTTCTAGTCAAGCCATTCCGCGAGCACAGGAATTTACAGTGATTACCTTCTACCCTCCCCTGGGTTTCAAATGTGAACTCCTGAAGGGATTCTCCTGTGTCTGGTGAGAGCTGAACGTACCCACACATCATTTTCCACAAAAGTTGAAAGCACTGAACCTTGAAACCCCTGTTATCTGTCACATTTTGTGAAATAGGCCCCAACACAGAAGTCACTGGGGAAGGGATACAACAGACGTATGCAGACTAAAAGGAGTAACAAACAAGCCTTTAGGAAAACAAGATAAAAAGGAAACCAGAAAAATTATAAAAGTGTAGAGCTGATAAAAGAAAAACTCTGCATTCTGAAGATTCAAAGTTTCATGGCAGTGCCTACAATTATTAGACTGAAAAATTCCAGTCTTATTTTATAGCAGCAAGTTTTCTAAGTTTGAATAAAGGAAAATTATCTGAAACCCTAGTTTTGCTTAGACCCTCTCCAGTTGGTGATTTTTGTGTCAAAAAAAAAAGCTGTGCAGTTTGCAGTGACAAGAAAATAAGCACATGAGGTTATAATTTCCCTTTGTTCTGCATGAGAAATTTCCAGAGAAGATGGAGCTGCTGGTAATTTCCATCCTCTAATTAAGACACTTAGCAATTCTGTTTGGCCTGACATACTCTCACAAGGAGCACAGGCATGTAGTATGTTAGAGATAGTAACTGCAACAGCTTCTCTAAGAGCCTCTCAAATTATACCAAAAAGAACACTTTGATCCTTTCTGACCTACCAGCGAGCTCCCACATTAGTATGAAAAGCCTGACTCTAAAACCACCTGGAGACCTTGGGTCACCTGGAGCCCTTGGCTCCTCTCAGTCTGGCTCTGGCTACAAGACACAGAAATCATCCAACACAAGATGAGTTCACTTGTTTTCACCTTTTGGCCATTCTGCTGCATGCAACTGCTTGTTCTCAGCCCAGAGAAGTTGGAACTTCACACAATTGGGTCACAAAGCGCCTGCATGAGCTTCCACCTGAATTCAAAGCAGAGCTCCAGGGGTCAGGACTAAGATTATAAAGGCTGATAATGCAAAAGTGCAGAGAACATTCCTGCAACTGCTTAATGATGTGAGTAACATCACTAACACACGGAAATCCTCTGTGTAGCATAAGAAGCTGCAGCTGAGTCCCTGTCTGGCATTTGCAATTCTTAGGCAGCATCTTGCATTGTTAATTTTAACTGTACTTTTGCAAAGTGATTCACATTGCTGTTCTAGGCCATTTAGCAAGCCAGGACTGCATGGTAAATCCAAGTTATTTGGGACTCCTGCTCTGAGAGGTTTCTCATGGATTTCAAGAAGAGAACAGATCGTACACAAGGTGCAGTGGTTAGGCCTTGAAACAGCAAAACCAGCCACGGTCTGACAGTTCCAGTGCAACACCTGAAATTGCCTCTATCTGCATTGTTAGGGGGCTGAGGGAGACCTACAACCCCTCAGGCTGCTTCTGGGTTGATGGGGAATGTGAGACAGCCAAGACCTGCTGCGAATGGGGACAGAGGGACAAGGCATTGCACAGTCGTGTGCGTGCTGCTGTAACACTTGATTCTGTCCAAAGAAGTGCTGCTGGAAAGAGATTTGTCTCCCTCCTCTTCTCACATTAAATTAATCTGTATTAATTACCAAGGAGATGTCGTGCAGAGCTCCAGCCATAGGAAGGTGCTGCACACACTGCAGAGTCTGGCTTCCTGAAAATACTGGTGACAAATGTGCCCTGCCAAAGGGCAAGGCCTTTAGACCCTGACCAGGTACCAAAACAAAAACACTGAGCTTGGCCACAAGCAGAACCACAGAGGAAAACAGCAGTAATAGAGTTAAGCTGGAGATTCTTAAACTTCCATTTTTATTTTCTCTGGGGTTCGGATAAAGGAGGTCAGTGAGCCAGTGCTTCCTGAGTTTTCTGCAGCTCAAAACCTGCAGTCCTGTGAGCAGGTGAGCACTTACATTTTCTCCTAGGTGACAATGTATCCAAGTATTTACGTGGTCAACAAAAAATTTCTACATTTTAGGACCTGGCCCATATTCTTATCTTTACATCAGTCAGCATAATTAATAAAACTCGTGTTCTTGTCTGTACAGTAGAGTTTTCTTTAGGTCTTTGTGTATAACCTCAGCACAACAGATGCAAGGCCCTTTGTAGAATCTTTGCTAACAGGGAACAGTTTTGTTTGTCTCCTTACCTCAGTGATTGTCCTACATTTTTTATTCTCTCCCTAAATTTCTCTCTGCACTAGTTTATATTTTAACCTTTGACACTGAATTAGTTCTTGGCAGATTCACTTTTCAGAATGAAACAAACAAAGGGAAAATAATTTACTTGGGGACAACAGAAAATAGTTAGCTCTTTTATAAATCTTCTATCTTCTAGAGCCAGAGTTTGGGGGTGAGGCTTTTGTTCAGTTTGGTTTTTGTACTAACCAAAGCTACCTAAGGAAGTCACTTTTACCTGGAAAATGTAAAAAAAAAAAACACCCTAGGTTTCCACACAAGAAGTATTATTAAAAAAAAAAATCTCTAGGCAGGGTTTTTCAATACACTACCCCTTCACCCCCTCATATCATAAATTTTTCTCTCTGAAAAAACCCACAATTTTGGAACAAAATTTTATAAAGGTCTTCACTGTGCCCCTAACCTAAGTGACTCAAGTGTTATAAGACTCTTATCATACAACCAGAGTAAACCACCAGGACTGGCAAGAGCAGCACTAAGAGCTGGAGAAACAAGTTTGAACAGCACTGGGCTTAAAACCCACATTGTACAAGGTACAGAAGCTATGGGAGCAGCACCCTACTGCTCTGGGAGCTGCAGCAAGAAAAGGGGTTCTGATGAGGAAGACTCTGGTTAATGATCTCAATCTGAGCACACATCCAGACGAAAACAACCATTTTAAGGAGAGGTTGATGGGTGTCCTTCCACAGGGCACTTTACAGAGATTAGCAGAGAGATAAATCTTCCTGCCCTGCCCTGTAAGCAGGGCAGGAAAAGGCCCTGGAGATTAGGGCACAGTGTTTGTTAACTGATAAGCTTTGCTTTGGTGGAGTATAAAATAAACCTCTTGGAAAACAACTAAAAATCTTAACTTCTAGCTGTGCACTTGGGTACACAGGCTCAGATGTGCAAAAAAAAAATAAGGAAGGTGCTTGGAAATGTGAGAATGAAAGAGAACTCTGCACTTATTACCACGATCATTCAATCTTCTGTTCTTTGAGCATTTGGGATTGGCAATATTGCTTCCCTGATGGGCAGAACTGCTCATTAATATACGTGATACATCTGCTTCTCCATGTTGTATAGAGCAAGAAAATCAATTCTGATTGTGAGTTTGAGCTTGGAGTGTAATAGAGACTATATCTGAGTTCAGTAGACTGAGCCCAATTTCCCCAATTCATAAAAAACATATGCTGTGAGATGATTAAGATGTGCTCCCCTCTTTCATTCCTATCTGCTGAAGTTTCACATGGAAACGGGGGGTTTTTCAACTCAAAATTCCACACCTGACACCCTGGCTTTGCTCTGCAGCTGCCACTTACAAGTTATCCTTGATGTTAGCAGTCTGCAGTCAGGCACCTTTTCTTTACTCAGGACACTGCCCTGGTGCTGTGTCTGTCACCCTGCACTGACACCTGCCCCGTGGGGTGCTGCTGTTGGCTCATACAGCCAGCAGCACCTCACAGGGAAAACACTTCACAGCACAGCACCTCTTTTCCCAGTATGTTGGTAAATCAATGTCTAAGTTATTCCAGGATCCAGCAGAGTATGAGATGACACTTTTTGCAGATGCCTTGGCTGTTCAGACACCTCAAGTCTGCCGGTGTAACCATTTAACTGAATGGCATTCACTGGGAGAAAAAAAGAAAAGAACATCTTTAGTAATACTGCTGCATCAGTTATCGGATGCTTGTAAACCTGCCTTCCCGACCTCCTGACAACAAGGGAAATCAGACATTTTCACAGCAGTGGAAGAACTACAATTCTGTTTTATGCAGAACTTCACTTCAGGCCCTAAGGACCTGCTTTTTCATTTGATTGCTGGCCTTTTCTTTTCACCCTGACCTGCCTCTGTATTCCCAAGTTGCTCAGCCTTTATCTCCATGTAAAGAGGGCAAAAGCCTGCTATTCCATGTGCTATTCTGACAGGGAATTCCTGTCACAGGAACACTCGAGCACCGCTACAACCTGACTACAATATCTCCCTCAAAAGTTATTTCTGAGCACTCACTCCATATTTAAATGCACTAAGTGATGTGCTACCTGCAGAAGAGAGAGAAAAGGAATAAAGGTCAATAACTAAATTTTTAAAAGCCTGCAGCCTACAGGTTATCATTGGTGTGTTAGAGGTTGCAAAATCTTTTAGGAGTCAGTTGCTGTTACTCAGACAAAAAAACCTGAATACATGTATGTAAAGCCACAAGATCAAACGAATTACACACTGCTCCTGGCATGTCAAAACCAAAATAAAGCCCCTAGAACTTAATGACAACATGTACACAAGGGTTTGAGTGAACCTCTTAATGTCTAATATTTTAAAAGCAAAAGCACCTAAAAAAGATCAACCCTGGCAGCAATTTTTGCATGGAAATTTAGTTTACCTGTTTATTTACCTACACAACCACGTTTCTGCTGTTTGGAATGTAGGTCTACACTACTAGGGTCAATAGATGTAAAGCTTTTTAAAATTTCACATATTAAATACTCATCTGGGAAGGAAACCTAATTTAAATAATACTTTAAAAGGATACGGAATAACAGGCACTGATTTTCTCTTCCACTTCAGCAGGGTGTTGTGTGCTGTGTTTTTTTGCCTCTGGTTCTTACTGTTGCTGCAGTGCCACAATTGCTTCCAGAGCTGTTCTACATTTGCAACACAGCCCAAACCTAAGGCAAAACCAGCACCAACCCTTCTGCTCATTCCAGTGGGCTCTGGATCATGGAAGCTTATGCAGAATCCATCTCCTGACTATGGGATCAAGCTGGGACACAATAAATCTTCACAAGCCTGCACTGGATTCACACCTGTGCTCCTTTAATGCTGCTGCTTCTGGTCATGAATCCCAAACCAACCACAGGGCACCACAGTCAGCACGTCATGACCCAGTGTCATAAGTCATTCTTTTTACACAAACAGAATCCTCAATACCAACTGATTGTTAAAAGGCCACTTACCAAGGTTTATTAAGTACATACAACATAAATCCGTTTGGCATGTAATTAATTCAAAATTACATGAGCACTAAATGTGCAATTAACTCTGCGAGGAATGTTTAGGCCTTTAACTGGCATTTACAAAGGAAGCTACAAGTATATTAGCTAGCAATTTATTGCTAAAATACTGGCAATTCCTGAGTATGTTGATTGAAATCTAACTTACTATCACTATATCGTTATAGGGCAATTAAGGGTCTAAACAACACTTCCAAGTAAATTAAGAAACAATGAAAGTTTCATGCATTAATAAGACTGCTGTTAACCACACAACCAACAGGTCCTTTATCAAAGCCCAACAAGTGTGCTTTTCCTCAGCTGTGGAGAACCCTTTCAGCCATACCCCAACACTTTACCAACATGTTACCAACCTCCAAGGGGATATCAGGGATCTGCTGGCAAAATCCCACTGCTGTTGCCAGACAAATACTCCTTGGGACACTGCACAGCAGATTTTAGCCAAACTGCCACGATTTAGGACCTCTTTTGAAGCATGAATAAAGCCCAGCACAGATGCTGAAAAAGAACAGAGCAAACCAGAGGAAGGGTGTTACCAATCCCTTTGTCTGGGAGGTTTTCTTCTTGGGCCCAAGAAAAAGCAAAGCGTGTTTGCAGCAGGGGAGAGCACGCTGACACATCCCCTGCCCAGTCTGATCTTCATGCCCTGAGCCTGATGGTCAGACACATTTTATTTACCAGCAATTCACTACAAGGTGGCACAGAAGTGCCCTCAGAGCCTGCACAACAGAGGAATCTTTGGGGTTTTGCTTAAGAATCATCATCGACAGAACTCCAGCTCAAAAGGCAAACACCAGTTGACAAATCAGCTAAATCTGGCAAAAGTTTGGATTCTGGCCCAAGTTTTGCGGCCTGGAGTTCTTTTTATGATGAACTAAATACTGAATCTGAGAATCCACAAATTTCTTGAAAATATGTACTTAATATGAACTTGGAGCCTAACCCCATAGTCCAAGTCTATTACTCAAGTCTATATACTCTCCTGGCTGGACATCCAGTTTATGATTACTCTTTTATCTCTGGAAAGCATAATCTGTCCATAGCAATGTCAACAGACAGCCATCTGCAGCACATATTTTGCTTCCACTTATAACCTCCACCCTGTGATTCTCCTCATGCAAACTAATAACCAGCTCCCACGTGCCAGGACTTGGATCCCTGCACCCATTCCCTGCTGCAGTCCTGGGTCTCACACAGAGAAGGCAATTCCAGCCAAATGTACAGATGACAACACAGAAAGCTGCTCCCTTGCCTGGGCTGAGCAGTGTTTTGCCATCTAAGATTTCAGCAGCATTGGGCTTCTCACTCTTTGGTTTGCTCTTCCCCCTCGTCATGAAATTCTGTGCTATCAGTGAAAATTAATCCCTCTGCATTTTGTGGTAGAGCAAAAGGTTAGGAGGAGCCACAGAAAAAGGGAAGGGACAAACTGTTTCAGGATTATCTTTTAGAGCTGGGGGTCAGGATCTTTTGGAGGATTGAGACATTAAAAAAAAAAATAAAATAAAAGAGGAAAATCCCACTCCAACTGATAAACAAGATAAGTCATATGTCCCCAAAATACAGCCAAATTCCTTGGTACTCTCCTTTCCCTCACTGAGATCCCTCCAGCCAGAATAGGCAACATCTCTCCCTGCCCTGCAGTGAAGCAAACAGCTTGAGGTGCCAGGGATGCCCTGGGACCACCCTCAGCTGATGCCTCAGATCAAAGACAGATGCTGTGCAAGATGCTCAAGAGCATTTCACTGCTCTCATGGCTCCACAGACAGGCTCCACCACCTCTGTAGCAGCCCTCTCTAGGATAAAGTATCCATAATTCAGTGTTTCCCTTCTATTATATATCACAGATTTTTGTAGCAACACAACACCTCCACCCCAAAAGCCATGGCTGCATATTTCAGTTTGATTAATTCTATGTAGCTGGATCTGCGATAACTTTCTCTGGCTCAGCTGTGTGGTCAGGTGTTGACCAAACAACAGTGATCTTCTAAAGGATCCAAAGATGCACTGGATTTAAAATCTGCCGAGAACAGGACAGGCACTGAAGGCTTTGAGCACACGGCAGCCAGACTAAAACAATTAGACTTAAAAGCTTCATATGCAAGCTCCCCTCCCACAGAAAACCATTATTAAATCCAACACTGAGGATAATCTAGACAAAAGAAAGAAACAGGTTTATTGATTTTTACCTAATCTCTTCTTAATTTCAGTATTCTGGGGAAGGTTTGTTTGTTTTTTAAGGAGCTTCCCTTTTTGCCACACTGGGGGAATTCAGAGTTAAATGTAACTTATGGAATCCCAGGGCTCCAGCAACTGCTACTCTTTCTCTTTAGAAAAATCTGAATGCAAATGTTACAGGTGACATTACTTTGAAGTTCTATTCTTAGCTTTCCAGTAGATGTTTAATGACATCAGAAAACATTATCCAAGGCAATACAATTAAGCCTTCTCTAAAATCCCTGAACAAAAGGTGTCCAGCAGCAGCACACATCCCAGGATACTGTGAGCTGTCAGGTCCCCCTGCCCGCCCACGCCTGGGTGGGGGAAAACTCAGAGCAGGCTCAGATTTCACTTGTTTAAAGCTGATCCCACCCTGGACACCATCAGCTGTCACAGATTATTCTCTCTCCATTTTTACAGTAACAAACTCGCAGTGACCAGGTTACCTTAATAAAAACCAGACACTTCAGGTAATGGGAGTTAGCAGAGAGAGGCTGGTACCCTCAAAATAGCAGGATTATAGACCATCAGAGGGCTCAAACCACAAACTACTCCTCCTGGGACTCTGATATGAAGATTATGGAGCAGACCAATGGAAGACACAAACTGTAGTGCTGTCCCAGCAATTTCTAGTTCCAGCTTAAACACAATTTTGCTTGTTTATGTTGAATTTTCAGCATAAAATTACATTAAAGCACACTGGACTAAGCTTGGGGTGCTGCAGTTATTTTACTCAGGGTCTGCATCAAGCTTTGAGTAGCTGTACACCAGGACAAATACCCTCTGCTGAGCTTTTGTTTTACATATTATTACTGCTAATTTACATGCAATCTCCATTCAGTCCTGGCCAGGCCCTATTTTCTCAACCTCCACCTGTTCCTGTGTCACGGGGCATTTGTCTCTGGGCTGGATTGATGGAACAGTGGGGGAAAAGTTGATGGGGTACTTCCATGGAGATTCCTAAACCCCAGTAGATGCTGAAGAGGGGTTTATATGCACAAATATATTCACAAACAACAGCAGGATTTACTGGTGCCTGCCACCAAGCCCTGAGTTATGATGAGGACTGTGTCAGTTGAGCTATTTTCAATGTTCTTTTGTTTGGGGTTGATTAGAAGTGCAGTCTGAGCTGTGCAGCTCCCACTGGCAGCCTGATAAATACAGGCACAGCAGCTTTGTTGATTGTCCTCCTCTCCATTCCCTTTCACTCCCTCTCCTTAAAAATGCATTTCCAAAACTGCTCCATTCATTCAGGCCACCAAAGGAAATCTGAATTTACTGGAAGGCCTTTAGATTTCAGAAGGCTATTTAGGGAAAGTAAGAGGAAAAAGAAAAATCCCTTGGGAAAATCTCATCTGAAAAAAACCACCATAGTGCATTCAGAGAAAAAAAAAAAATCAAATACAAACATTAGGCATGAATATACCAACATGCCACTAAATAAAAATAATCCTTAGAGCTTACACAGAGCTTTTTGACTCCACAAAGCAAACATTAACCAATTAGTTAAAGCTAAAACACAAGCACTAAGGTCAGCTATGCACTAAGCTGCTGCACTGTAAATCTGAACTAAGTCCAGAGACTTAAATCATCGTGCTTTGGATTTCCAGCAGCATGGCTGACAGCAGACCCTGGCCTCTGACTGAGCACAAAAGATGTTCTAAACTTTCAAAAGCCATTTTCTGTGCACATACACATGCTGTGTACCACTAGAACCTGACTACTTGTCTGCTACACACATTTCTTCTGCAGATATTTATATATACAGGACATGTTTTCCACTGCCCCTTTTCTACTAAATTTTAGAGTGAATAATACTTCTGGAATTTGATCACACTCACACAAATTCAAGTAAATGCTGATGATTTCAGAGCATCCACTGCATCACCCCTGTGCCCCTCCGCAGCTCTTCAGAGGATGCAATTTCTTTGAAGCTCAAAGCTTAGCACAGTCAGTAAAAGAAAAAAAAAATCTCCAAAGCAGCTTACTGAACTTCCAAGTTCTCCAGCTCTAAAACAAACACGCTGCTATCTCTTTAAATCTGCTTCCTCATAACCACAAACATGTATGTTTTTCATAAAGCTCTGGAAATTGTACTGGGCCCAGGGGAAAGTACCAAGTGGAAACCCTGATATCTTGAGATTAGAACTCTACTAGTCCTGAGGTACAATGTGCTGTTTGTAACAATTATAATAATACACCTGTACTACCATTGTCAGTGTGGAGTAGCCACATGGGGTCTCATTAGTATTGTATTAGGACTGCATGGGGAAACGGATAATGGCCCATAATGAAAAATGCCAAATTTTCTATATAATAAAAATGAACTTGATTAATGAAAATCACTTTCAGGGAAAGAGTTACAGCGTTGTTAGAAATAAAAAATGATGTATTAATCCGACACTCTTACAGATGGTCCCAACCTCCTGACAACTGCTATTCATTTGAGATGCTATTAGCATGCATAATTATGCTAATTAAGTTGTAATTAAGCACCAATTCTTCAGAGGGCTTTTTTTGTCTATCATTTAATACAACTCAGCTTCAAAGAGTGCTTAAAGCTTTACACAGTGTTTCATGAGAAAGGGGTTCCCAAGTTTCTTAGCAAAGATTCAGCAGCTGAGCTATGGAACAGGGCCTGTAATCTTTGTTTTGGTTAAAGGGAAAACAGCAAATTGAAGCAGGGTCTGCCAATTGTTGATAAAATAATTAACATTTTCTGCTAAAATAGCACAGTTCAGACTAGGACAATTATGAAAAGGAGAAAAATGGTATAATTATCAATGGAGCCAACACCAGTGGACTATTATGGCTGCTACCCCCTAATTTGAAAAAAATAATTCATTGAAAAGTAGATTCCCGTAAATAATAATAATGGTCCTGATTCAGATACTCTCACACATACTGTGTACAGTCCCTCATTCCAAGACTACTCCTGAAGGCCTAATTTAAATAACAGGGCAAATTGCATCCGTTCAATTTAAATTGATCTGAAAATCAATTTAATTAAACCAGGGCCAATCTCAGTGTGAACACTCCTGCTTCATTTTAACTTACACCTGTTTCCAATTGATCAAGGATTTGATCCAGCAGAGGAGTTTGGATAAAGCCACTCTTATTCCAGGATTTCCACTATTTTAATGCACCTTTCCTGTTTGAATGAGGTTAAATCAGATGCAAAAATAACAATCTTTTTTGACAGCTCATAACTAACATCATTATTCACACATTTGTGAAAATGAAAGAATTGTCTTAAAAGCCAGCAGAAAACCCAAGCCCCTGTTTGCCAGTGCTGGCAAATCCTTCCCTTCTTTTTGGAACAGGATTGGGTAGTACTGTGAAAGCCATATTCTCATAATTCCACATCTCCCTCTTTCTAGCACAGTAGATCTGTACTCCTATTTGGGCAAAACTCTACTGTCACATTAAGCCAAAGGAATATTTTTATTTTTAACTGATTCAGCTGTTTCCTTGTCTTATGAGCAGAGCTGAAATGGCAAATAGCTACTTTTTTTTTTTAGGAAAAAAAAGTCTCATGATAAAAATATTAAACTATGTACTGTACGTGCAAGCTGACACTGTGAGTATCCAGGCTTGGCCAATTTCCTGGGACCCAAACATTTGGCTCTAATCCTCATTTAAACAGCCTACAGGACCAAATAATTTTGCTTTCTTTTTATTTCAGACCCCATCGCAAACATTAAATGCCTTGCCAATAAAATCTAAAGCAATGTAGTATTATTTGCCTCACATGAAATACTAAGCAATATATATAAGAGCATATAAATATTTTTTTTTAAAAGTAAATGGGGACCATGCACTGTAAAATCAAAAGTCTCTGCACTAATCTTCGGATAAACACAAATGGTTGCTGTTAAGAAAATGGCCCAGAGGGGATTATCTAAAATACTGTTACACTGCTGACAACTTGGCTGTCTCTTTTTTATTATTTTATTGTATTCTTATTTAGAGCTCTATTCTATCATCTGCTGCAATTTCAGATTGGTCTTTACTTTTCAGTTAATTCAAGTTTTCAAACCCTGGCAGGGTCGACTGGCTCAGATTTCAAATAAAGGTGTAAAAAGTAGAAAAGTGCTCTTTTTTGACTGGGATGGTTTTAACATTTGGGGTCTTCAGGAATAAAAAAGCAAATTGGAGACTGAGGGTTTGACTGAAAACAAACAATGGCATTTTAAAAGCAAGCTGGACTGCTTTGAGCACAACTGATAGACTCCACTCAGCCAGAAGCCAACCAGAAATCCCTTGAACAATGTCTGGAGCCAGATTATCAGATTCCTGCATGAACCAGTTCAGAGGTAAAACGTGCATGATTTCCATATGCATTTTTCCCTTCCCACACATGCAGTCTTTGTTGGGTCATTCATAGACTGAACCTCGTTGCAAGCTGCCTGCAAACACAGCCTCGTGTGTCAATGCCCAACATCAGACCACGGGCACTTTCCTTCAAAAGCAAATGTGGCTACAGGAAAAGCCATCAAAACATCAGAGTATGGGCACCTTGGGCAGTTTAGCCCAATTATTCCCTATTTTGCTAAAGAAAACACAACTTTAAAAATTCCCACTGATTCATGTGAAGCTAAATGCAAGGATGGGCTGAGTGAAGCAATCACGCTGCATCCCTGTGTTCAGGATCTTCCAAATATCTCTCACTGTAAGTCCCAATTAAAATTTACAGCATGCTTAAAAATGCCATCCCTCCAGTGGGAAATCCACCACCAGAATTGTTCAAAGTCTTTATCCTGCTGAGGAAAAAAGTCTCAGACTCTGTCCCAAAATGTTTTGTTCATTTATTCCCCATATAGAGCTTTTCGTGGATTTGTACTGGTGGCAGCTTGTCTGCACCTCAAGAAACGTGTATTATTTACAGCAGTGGGTTCAGTAAATAACTGACATCATCTACAAAAAAAGACATCCAGTGCAGGATTTATGCCCAAACAAAATAGAATATATAATATAGCACAGAATGCTTGAAAGCTTTTAATTCAAAATACTTTGTGCATTTGTTTTCAGTCTGCTGTGTGTCAGCTATATTGACAACTCCCCAAACTACAGGAACCTAGTTCAAAGACAACAAATGCAGGTTTTTCTTTCAATACAGATTGTATTAAAGGACTTGTGTGTTCTCTGAATGTCAACCAACCATTGAGTATTGGCAAAAAGCAATTTCTTTAATAGCAAGGTTAATTGAAATACCATTGAAAGCTGATTTCTATTGTACAATCGAAATTAGTGGCTTTACCTGAAAAATCCAATTGGCATTGAAAAAGGTTGCTAGATGATCATAAAATGATGAGAAGAATGGTAACTGAATGAATAAAGTCATGGACAGGGAAACAGAACATATAAGTAATGTTCCAGTTCCATCATTACACGACTTTGCTCCTCAAAAGCTCTTGTCAACTCATTAAAGATTTTGGAACTTCAAAAATATTAAAACACCACAGGAAATTTCTGATTCCCAAGCACTGGGAAAGCAGATCTCTGAAATTCAGCAATCTTGGTGAAGAAAATGCAAGTGGACTCATGGCTGCATGTAACAGGCTGCCTGATCTTTCCTTCCTTGGTGGTAAGTAGTGATTTTCTTGTTTCTGGAATGAATCAAACATTATCTATACACTTCTTAAACTATAATAACAGTTTCCAAAAGCAACATCTAAAAAGAACAGTACAAATTTGCAGCTTGTAATGAACTCCGAAACAGATAGTTTTCCTCCAGAAATTTTGCTTATATATATAAAAACACAGACTGTAACAGGCACCTGATCCAAATCCCAAAGTCAATGGCAGCCTTTCCATTGCCCTCACTGGGGTTTTGATCAGATCTATAGTATCCATTTGCTCCTGGTTTAGGCAGGAACAGAAAAGACTCTTGATCTGCTGTAGAACTCTGATCCCTGTCTCAATCAGAAAATTAAGTAGCATACAAAAAAACCCTACACCAAAATTCATGTCCAAATCTAATTCATATCTCAAAAAGGAGTAAAAATGGGATTCCATATAATCCATTTACCCAGCTTCAATACAAGAATCTTCTATTGACTGCACTCGATAAAAACCAAAACCACAATTCAATTGGCTTCCTTTGAAGAACGAAGAGAAAACAACCCAGAGGCTGCTTCCTTCCCTCCCCACAGTGCAAGAAAAACAGTGAGAAATGATCTTTTGTTCTGTAGCAAACTCTAAAAGCATCACAGCCCATATTGTGACACTTCCACATCAGACCCCAGCAGCAGCAAACTCCTGTGAAAGATGTGAGTTGAAAGTCTGTAACTTCTCCTTCCACTGAAATTTTGTCCCCATGTCAGAAACCTGGTGGGACCAAAAGTGATCCAATGCTAGAAACAAAGGAGTGGGACGTTTTTCAGTGACTCATTTGGGGATTCCCTGGCTCCTGCAGAAGACACATGGGACTGTTTTTCAGGAATAAATGCTGCTGCCCCTGTTGTCAGAATCTATCTCAGGAGTGGCATTTGGCTCTTTCTTATGGGAGAGAATTTTTCCCAGTAATGCACTGAGTTTATCATGAAACACAGAAGGAGGGGACATTAATATCCACTTTGAGCAGAACACCAGCTCTGATGATGTTTTTCTTTTTATTCCTACCACTGTTCAATAAGATTAACTCTCATCCACTGAAAAGTTTGTTCATAGTTAAGCCAGAACAAATTTTACTCAGCAGAGCAATATGCCCTGAATACAAATAAAGCTCTTACACTTTTTGATTAATGTTATTTTATGCTCCCAGGACAGTGGGACAGTATCACATATGAAACTGGGAAAGTCCCATACAAAACAGAACACATTGTTGCTGCAAACTTAAGAAATGTACATACTAGGGGGAAAAAGTCTGATACTGATACAGCTTCAGTCATCAGGATCACTGAGAGCCACAGGACATTATCACCATTTCTGTTATCAAATTTTAATGGTTTTAACTTATAAAAAGACAAATATCGAATTTTGCAAAATAAAATAATATCTTGGTGGTATCCTGTCTTTCTCTTAAAGGATGTTCATTTACATGAAAGCTTTATTTTGTAATTAAATCCTGCTGGTAAAGCACATTATGATCCTCAGACAAGGATTCCCACATAAATTCAATGAACTAAGTATTTGGTTTCCTTTTTTTTTTAGATCACCCAAAACATTATAATCCTTAGCCATACAAAGCCATAGCAGCTCTACTAAGTTTCCAAGCAGACAGACATCTAGATTCTTATTTATTCAGTTGTATTTGCACACCACACAGGAAAAAGAAACCACATTAAACACTACTAAGGGATCCTGACAAAGAAAAGGAGTCAATTGAGTGAGCCACACAGAAAGCTCCTAACCATGCCTGCCACTTGACCTAGAATTAAGAGAACTGCCAAGTTTAAGAGTAAAGTTTCCTCACTGCAAAAAAAGAAAAAGGAGGAGGGGGAAGGAAAAAATAAAAGTCTATGCTTCTTTTCTTAGTCACCCCTTCAAGGAAAATCCTGAAGCCAGAATAAAGTTTGCACTGGGTTTTAGTTACAGTTAATGTATAAGCCAACAATGTTTACTCAATATTATATAGGCTTTGCAACACACCACGGCAGTAAATTAGCTTGATATATTAGCTCTGTGCTGAGAAAATGAGACTGTCCCCGAGATCTGTAAAGCACTGCAAGTATTTCCCCCATGGTACAAAGATGAGTTCAGGTCACAGCAATAAAATCTAGGCCAACGTGCTGTGCTGCACACAGAAGGAAAACAAGCTCCAGGATCCTTGCTGCCCTCACGTACACATGTGGAAAACATCCACTGACCACCACAGGGGCAACACTTGCCAACTCTAAGGACAGGATTTTTTCCTTCTTCTTTTCATCCCTATGCCCATCTCAAAAGAGTTCTCCATGGAGAAAAACAGTTGTTCCCTTTCTGTTCTTTCCTTTTCCTTCTGATCTCCCCAAAAGATAATTTCCTATTGAAATTAAAAAAAAAAAAAAAAGGAAAGAAACTTGGTTTTTGATGAAAAAGAAGGATTGAGGACATTGAGTTCATTTCAAGCACCTCTTGTTTTGTTGGCTGTGTCTTTTCACCTGAAGCCGCTTAGAACAGACTTGCTCTGCTCATCATCAATTACTCCAGACAAACCTTGCTTAAAGGTAAACAAGAAAAGGACTCTAAGGGATCAGGGTCTTCACATCATGGCACCTGTCCCATGAATCCACTGCCTGCTGCAGGGATACCCTCTGGAAGTGATAAAGACACTCAGCTTTTCCCAGGTCCTGTTCTTCTGCAGACCCATTTGCAAAATCGGGAAGTGACATTTCCTCCATGCACGAGAACACCAAGAAGCTCACTTTTACAACTAAGTGTTCTGAATTACTGGGTAGACAATATTCTACAGCAGCCAAGTACTCTTAGCAAAGCTACAATTTGAAGGACGTCCCTATTTGCTGACAAAGATTCTTGTGCTACCTTCCTTTTCCATGCTCATGGTTTGTCATTTAGGTGTGAAGTGATGAATGGTGAAGAAATAGCTCCCTGTTCATCTAAAATCCAAGACCTTGGACTGAACAGTCACTTCTCTCTACAGTTTAACCAGAAGAAAGAAAACACTATAACCAATTCAAACACCAGTCATGTGATGTCCACAATTGTACAGCAATAACAGAGCAAACAAAAATAAAAGATATCTGGAAGGACATACAAGCACTACCAAGAGGCAAACTACATATTTTGCCAGACTGACATTTTTTCTATAGCTGGACTGTCGCTGACACTATGATAACTAAGTACAGAATAAAACTATTTGACTGCTGGCTTGAAAATTTTTAATTGCTCCTCCAAATCAGATGGCATAAATCCACACTAGAGCACGGGGTAGGTGAATCCTACGTTTGACAGTTGATGAGTGTTTTATTGCATTCTGAAGTGCAGTATTTATTATCTCACAACCCTGGTGTCCTGAGGAGGAAGAGTGTGAGCTATACAGGTATTTAAAGCTACCACTGAAGCACACATAGCCTTTGCAGTGACACTGCTCTCTTCAGCAGGGGCACACAACGTTTTGATTGTATCACACTGAAAGCCATCGTTAGCAAGGTGGTAATAGCTCCCATTTGACTAGAGAACTCAAAACATTTATCTGTTGAACAAAAGAATGCTCCTGGATTCTTCAAATATTGTGCAGCACGAACCTAGTAAATGCCAGCAGAGTATTATCCAGGTACAGAAATGTCCCTGAAGCTTGGTCAGTGATTTAAACAGGTGCTGAACCTCTTAGGCCAAAATGATCTACCCATTTGCTCATACTTTAAATCATGATTCTTTTACAACTGGTTTAAACCTACTCACTTTCCACTTTCTGCTCCACATCCTTTATTCATTTATTCAAAAATAAATAGTGTGATTTGTTGGAAAGCAGATGCTGAAGTGTGAATATCAGAGCTGGTTTAGTGCAGACATTTTTTAAACCGTGAAAACAAAACCTGACTTTTTCTAGGAAGAAAACTCAAGTGTGTAGCTGAAAATAGAAACAATGTAAAACAAAACTTTTTGGTGTTTTTAAAAATCTTCTGGCGAGAAAGTATTTATGAAAAACGCCTTCACTGTGGAAAAAAACATTGCTACCAAATGACAGTAAGATATCAGCACAAGTTAGTTATGCTCTCCTGTACTGAAGTCAGGATTCATTAATTGTTGTCCCACTATCCACATCTGGTACAGCCACATTAGGAATTCCAGGAGTCACCTGGAGGTTTTGGAAACAGCAGAGGGTTGTAACAAACAGTACAAGACCAGGATTTTCCTGGGTGCAGCTTTGGTTCCCACTGGAGTCAATTGGTGGTAGGGACACTCCCGCTCCCTTTGGATGAATAGTTCTGAAACAGAAGCCAAGATGACTGTGACTCAGATGGATCTGAGTATTGGATACATGTGGATCTTGTTAATGATAGCAAATAAGTCTTGGTGGCTCAAGCTAAAACCATGTGTCGTCAGGATTTACCAGCATATGAAACAGTTTCATCTTGCACTATAATCTGGGACACCATTCTTTTCATAGACTGACCCTGAGCACCACTCTCTTTTGGGTACTATTTGTACACCTGTCCCAGTAAAAATTTATTGCCTAGTCATTATTTTAAACCATCAGCACTGCTCAGTAAGAGGGTTAAAACCCATTAGCACAATATAAATATACCAGTGCTAACAGCCTCCTATCTTTTCCATCAGTAGAGAAGATATCAGATCTGCTGTTAAAGGCAAATTGGGGTTATTGAGGAAAATTAAGCTCCTGCCCTGAAACAGGACTTAAATACCAAAGGAAATAAATTTAGAGCTCAAGAAGGAGACGGAGAGGGGCGACTAGAACATGAGCTAAACATCCCAGAAATGGTCACCTGAAACGGCACTGCAGGGTGTATTTTTTTTCTGGCAAGGCTTTACCATGACAGCACTAAGTTAGTAGGTGCCAAGTGTTCTCCCTTAAAACTCATGCATGGAAAGCTTCTATTTCCCTGGGTGTTACAAGCTGATCCAAGTCTTCCTCACAAATCAAAGGGTAGAGCAGAGGTAAGTAGCTACTTTTTTCTTGCAGCTCTAGGATATTTAGTATTTTAGGTCAGCTGATCACACCATGTTGCAGGGTCCACAGAACTTGTTTCTGCAAAGAAATCAATCTGGTTTTTTTCAGTTTACTACAGTCCAGTTCCTCAAAAATATATGGAAAAAGAAAGTTTTGTACAGAATTGGCATGGGAGAGGAGCAACTCTTCTCAAATACTGCAGTTGCCACTCACTTTTGAAATTAATACAGATGGGGTGAGAACAGGAAATTGCCAGTTGTATTTCCACATGTATTATTTTTGTATGAAAATAAGCCACAGCCTGACTCTGCTTTAAAGGGCACCACATGCCCACCCACACGGGACATTGGTGTGACACATTCTGCCTTCACACTTGAAATTATCACAGTAACCTTTTTGCATAGGCAAATGCACAGACTGACCTCCCCAGTGATAGATATAGAGAAAACCAGGTCAAATTCTGCACTTCTTGCAATTAATGACAAAATTGCTGAAGACATCAATGACTGTCCAAAAGCCTTTGTTATGCTTATTAGAGAATTCATCTCTATAGGATAAACAATAACAAAAAAAAAAAGTCCTGCTGCCATTGAAATTGATGCAATTTGAAAACATCCAATATTCAATATCCTCCAGACATCCTGACTCTTCCCACAGTACCACTCTCTTCCACTCTTTTCTTTTATCTTCACACATAGAGCAATCCACACACACAACTCCAATAGCATCCTTAGAGATGCCTCAACATCTACCTAGGAACAAAGGGATCTCTATTCCCTAAATGCCAGGATACAGGAACAGGACATTTATTGTTTGTTTATCCCTGAGCTGTAAACATCCATAGGGAAACCTTTTAACTTGTGTACCAGTGGATGAGTTGGATGCTTCCATGTTACACTCCAGATCTTGTGCTCTGCTGTCCACAATCATGGTGAAACCTTGCCAAGAGCCCAGCTCCAGAAGGGAAAACTTGATCACCCTTTTTACACCTTTTGTGTGCAGCAGCCATGGCAAGTGTGAAGTGGAATGCAGATTCCAGCCCCCCAGGCCAGGGTAGGTTTGGAGGAGAGGAGACAATATGCATCTCCATCAACTGCAGCACAGCTCTGTGTACCTATTTCACATTTATGTTGCACTGATATCCAGAGACCTCTGAGAGGCCTCTCTCCAGCTCAGAAACTAACCTGAAGTATTTTAGAAAGATGTTACTGGAAACAGGTTTCCCATTTGTTTAATAGTCTCTTCTGTTCTATGGTTAGTTTGAAGTGTTCATAAAAGCTGAGATTTACAGAATATTAATATTATTATATAATCACATAATCAGTCCCTGGTTCTACATTTTTCCTTTCCTACATAAAGAACAATAATAATTTATCAAATGACTGTTTCTTCCATGTTTACAACTAATTTTAAATATAACATCCAGGGCAAGCTTCACTTACCATTTTTAACCTATTTTTATCTGCTTTATGTACTTTTTTAAATATGCATTTTAAGTCATGCTACCAAAGAGTATATTTGAGAAGGCAGACACTGCAAGGGCAGAGGCCACTAAAAAAAATGACATTAAGTTTAACATCTTTTTGAGGGTACCCACTTAACTAAAAATGGCCTTTGTTCCATGAGGTTGCAT
This sequence comes from Illadopsis cleaveri, assembly GCA_013399915.1. Classification (NCBI taxonomy): domain Eukaryota; kingdom Metazoa; phylum Chordata; class Aves; order Passeriformes; family Timaliidae; genus Illadopsis; species Illadopsis cleaveri. Next base: position 1,305,431 of record VXBB01010423.1, read on the forward strand.
GAAATAATATTTCAATGGAGTACTTGTGGAAACTTTCCCTGACTGTGACAGTGCTGCCAAAATCTAATTAGAGACTCATCTAGTCATATATATCAATGTTATTGTCTGTCACGCAGCCACAATGTATCATGGTTAAGTGGATTTTTAACTGTCTAAATCAGTCTGTCTAAACAACATAAAATGGGAAACAAATCAAAGGACCAGTTAAAATCATGAAAGTGACACGGATTTATTGTAAAATGCCATTTGTTGTATTAATGGGTTTAATGGCAGGGAGATGAAGCCAGGTGTGTCAGAGCAGTGATTTCCTGCACAAGGAGATGATGTTACTGCTCATGGGAGAGACAACACCCTGCAGCCTTTACAGCTAATAGTGCTCAATGGGCTTTGCTGTGTTTCACCAACACCCCAGAGTGGTTTTAAGGGGCAGTAGTTGTCACAGGACTGGGCTTTCAAAGTGCTACAAATCACAGAAATCATCATGTATGCACAGTGCCAGCCAGCCTGCCCCTCAGCCACGGAGGAAGCCACTTTTCCTGCAAGAAATCCATGTCCCATGTCTTCCAGCACCACAAATCACACTACATGCACACCCTGTGAATGGCACAGCTAGGCCAGGAAGGGGTAGGAACAGTGCTTTTATTTTAAACTTAGTCTTGATTTTCTAATCTTTAATTTTTAACTCATATTTCCTTTTTAAAGTTAAGCTTTAATCACCCCCTGAGCTGTTCAAAATGTAATCATGTTGTTCTGTGGCCTTGAAGTCACCTCTAAGGGTGACTCTCCACCACCTCTTCTGCAGTAGAGATGAAGCTGCTGAGGAAGTGACAGAATAAACTTCTAAACACTGCTCCTCGTGTCCACAGATACAAGAGTGAGCAGCATCCCCTCCCAGCAGAGGCTGCTGCCTTTGGGAAGTGAGCAGAGGAGCCCAGGTCAGCACAGGTGCTTTCCAGAAGGCAGTGTCTGGCACTGCTCAGCTCTTCACCCTCTGAAATGCTGGGGTTTGTTCTTTGTTTTGTTGTTGGGGCTTTTTCCTCCCTCTGAACTCAGCATTTATCTCCCCACTATCTTTGTGCTCTGTTATTTCTTCATTTTGTTCATCCTTGAGGTTGACAACAACTTCTACTGCTTGCAGAATGCTAAGCACAAAGCAGATTTCCAAAATCACAGAATATACTGAGTTGAAGGGACCCACAAGGTCAGTGAGTCCAACTCCTGGTCCTGCACACACACCCCAACAATCCCACCCTGTCCCTGGAAGTGCTGTCAAACACTCCTGGAGCTCTGACAGCCTCGGCGCTGTGACCATTTCCTGGGGAGCCTGGGCAGGGCCCACCACCCTCTGGGGAAGAACCTTTTTCTAACATCCAACCTAACCCTCCTCTGACACAACTTCAGACCATTCCCTCAGTCCTGTCACTGGTCCTACAGAGCAGAGATCAGTGCCTGCCCCTCCTCTCCCCTCTCCTCACCTACATGAGGAAGGTGTATCTGAGATGAGTCTCCCCTCAGACTTAATTTGGTCTTTTATTTATGCCTGTAACACCCTGCAGCAGCACATTATGATTTTATGGTAATTTTCCACTACATGTATGCTGTTGGCAGAACTATTTTTTCCTCTCTCTTTATAAATAAGAATTAGAAATGAAGAGTTTCAATATTAAAAGCTTTTAACAATGGGATGCTGATATATCCATGAGTGAGACAAGCTTTCACTGACCATTGCTACTCTAAGGGATGATTTATGTTGAATATAGATCCACAAATACCATCGACTTAGAGCTAAAAAAACCATCTGCAGAAGAAAACCATGCTCAACCTGCCACCAGACTCTGAAGCTGCCAGTCACTGACACTGTGTTTCACTCAAACAGTCACAGCAAGGAAGGATTTTGGTTCCTGAAACTGAAAACTAAGTGGTTATCATGGCTGGAAAGCTTGTATTTTAAAGGAACATTCATTCTCATTCAATGACATGTCATGAATTTTGCATGAGGCACAGCACTTGGTGTCAGAAATTACATCAGCTCCAGCAAGGGGGACAATGATACATATGTTTGTACAAAACACATAATATGTTTTATTTAAAGTATGCCATAAATATTTTTGCCCTGAAGCAGGGTTTAAAATGAACTCCGTAAGGTGCCATAAGAAAATGTATGTTCAGAAAGTAGAAAGAGGTGCATCTATCCCTAAATGTCTAACTCCATCTGGATCCAAAAACGCTGGATATTCCCTGATAAAGCTGCCACTCCATTCTGAGATGGCTGATACCAATAGAAAAAACACACAAGGCCACACTCCCTGTCATGGCTCACAATTTATGCACCAAACCTTTCCTCTCTCAAGAGCCTGAGGACAGCAGCACACCAAGAGAAGCAGCAAATCACAGCACTGATTACAGCTGCCTGGCATTCCATGGTTCCAGAGTGAGGAAAATAAAATCATGAGTGTGGTCTCCAAGCAAAGAGGATCTTGAAAGCAGCAGTGGTGACCACGTTGGCAGATGCCACCCCCTGCCCACACAGGTAAGTCCTTGGTAGGCTGATGAGATGCTCCCCAGTGTCCCCACAGGATGGGTCCTGGCAGGAATGTACCTCCTGCAGCTGGATTTATGTCCTGAGTCAGGCAGATCGTGGGGAATGTGGATCCTGAAATTGCTCTCAGTTACAGGGCACAGAATGTGAGGACAGCTTGTGTCATTACTGCAGGTGTGTTCAGCAGAAATTATTAAGAAGAGTAACCCAGCCACTGAGACATCACATCTACTTAGAGCACTCAGCTGTCTCTAGGTGGCTCAGTGTCTGAGCAAGGGCACTGTGCTGCTTTCTTCAGCTCTAGGGTGGGATTTGAGTTTGTAGGGACGTACACACACAGATACACACATGCAATGAGCAAAGCAGGAAATGAAGCCAAAATAGCTCAAGGCAGCCTGGAGTTGCACTCCATTTAGCACTAAGTCACTCTCAATAAATCAGAATTGTCTGTCCCCTTTCTCAAAAAACAGTTTTAAATGACTCCAAAGTCCTGTTCCAGCAACTAAGCCTGATGCAGCAAACTGCAAAAGGCAAATAGTGACCAGAAAGAGCCCAGGCTAAGAAAAAATTAATGTTAACACTGAATGTGCAAAAGCAAAACACCTCCACAATAGGATGTGACAGGGATAATATTTGGGAAATATTGTTGTGTTCACAGATGTAAATGAGGCCAGACTCAGCACTGTGGCCACCCAGCTCTTTCTAGGTGTCCATTTGCCAACACATTGATCCAAGCTTCACAAACCGAGTAAAATCAACGAGAGCCACAGGCCTCCTGCTGCTGATCTCTGCCACATCTGTCACTGAGGGAGGTCTAAGTGTCACTTAAGATTTCAAGCTACCAATACAGGGCCAGAAATCAATGATGGATTCTGAAAGGCTATGTATGGACTCCCATTTTCCATTAACAAAAATGTTTAGAAATGCTCTCATGTCATACCTCTCACCAGCTAATTTGTGTTTGGCTGAGCAATAATTATCTGGTTAGGCAGCATTTGGTTCACAGTGATTTGGGACTGACAAATGCTATCACCAGGAACAATTATTGCTGGTAGATGGGAGGTGAAGTTCAGACCTGATGAACTGACACAAGATCATACAAAATCACTGATGTCAGAAGAAGCTGCAACTCACATAAATGAAAATTACAAATTTACAAATTAAAGAAAAAAAACCTTCAAAAACTAATACAAAAACGGCAGCAAAAAGCTGACAAGGTTACAGAGTTCCAGCATCAATCAAAAAAGAACAATATACAGGAAAAGGTGGGGCTGAATCAAAGACTTCCATGCTCAACCTTGTCTACAGAGAAAATCATGGGAATATGTGACAGGGTATGACAGGTCTGCCCTGTTTGAAAAAGGAAAATTCCATTTTTAAAGCACAGGAGATGGTAGAAAGAAGGAACACTCCCCTATTGTGACACACAGCATTCCCATCAATTCTGAACCATCTTCTATTAAATCAATGCCAGTCTTCCCACTGACCTCCATGGAGGTTGGACTGGACCCACAGGGGAATCAATCCCACAGGTAGTAAAACAAATGAAGGCCATGGATTTCTTCATGAGCTAGTCACCAATAGAATTAAGCCAGTCAAATAGAATCAGATAATGATTTAAAATTCAAAATAAATTCGTCTTTCTCCCTTGCCTACACTTGTCTTCCTCAGGTATATAGACATTCAGGATCTGAGCCAGCCTCATTCAGTGTAGAAAATTTAAATACTCCAATCCCTGCATTTTTCTGTTAGCTAGCCTAACAACATTTGGTCTAGGTGGAGACTAACTGAATAAAATAAATATTCACAACGCTGGGAATTGGAGCTCAGACAGGTCTTTAAAAAATCCAACTTGTATTTGTATTTTTGATGTGCAACCTAATTAGACCAGAGCATCTTTAATTAAGTGTGTCAGCCCCAGTGGAAGCCACAGAGTTCAGCGCTAATAAAGCTGATAAGGTTTTTATTTTTCAGACTTAGTTTATTTAATGCCTCATCCATGTTAAGCCAATATGTAACATATGGGCAGTTCTCCCACTATGGATTTATCGTTTGGGTATTTCTTTTTGTGAATTAATGCAATCAAACTCCTGCCAGCGTTAATTATTTTTCTTCGAGAGCAAATCCCAGAATTGAAAACACACACACCCACACCTGTTATTTGCTCCAAAAGCCATAGCACTGCAACTGAAAAATAATTTTAAAAATGCTGGGAAAACCCAGAATGTTTCTGGGATTGTATAAAAGAGATTTGGAAAACATTCAAGAGTGTAGTATTTGTATTTCTGACCTTGTAAGACAAGCAGTAGAGGCGTTACAAAACCCAACTCAGTATCCACATAGAAAGGAACAATTATTTCAGTCTTTAAACATCTCTCCTTTACTGTTACTTTACTTCAAAGAAGAGAGTGGGAGGAAAGCTAGCTAGTTGTTTCGGCAAGTTTTAAAGAAACGTGGCAAATCACTTATGTTTTAGAATACTAAACCCAAAACCTTCTTTAGAAAAGATGTGCTTTAGCTCAACCACAAGAAAAAGAACTTTAAAAGGAATATCGCTAGTGAAATTGTACAGCTTATGTTACGCTTCAGACTAGGCAGTCCTTGCTGCCTTTAAATATCTGAAAGGATCTTCCAGCCAGACACCCCTGGGCATCTTCATGGTGGTTTTGGATCCTCACCTGGAACCAGCAGACTCTCCCACTCCTGTCTAAGCTGTAAGATTGGGAACATTAAGTGCTAAATCTGAAACATGATTTCACTGTTTGGATTTCAACAAAGCCACTGATCATTTTCATGGCTCATTTGTGAAGATTAATTGGTTAATATCTATGCAATGTTTTGGAGGTGGAAAGCACTAAACCATAGCTCTCAGTCCTGATAATCCTCAGTTGCAGTTTCATCCTCCCAGGCTCTGGCCTCTCCATCACTATTTTAAATCTCTGCTGTTCCATACTTCCTCCCCTTGCAGGCCAGCTAATTACCATCATATATAACAAAGGAAACATCCCTTTATAGGGGGAGATGAACTAATAGGATTTTAATTTCTAATTTTTGGCATTCCTTGATTACCAGAGCCACAGAACACCGACTGCTGAATTGTTGCTTTTGTTCTCCAGGCATATCAGTGATGCTGCTTAGGAGACACACAGGTGTTCATTGCAATACTTGTGAAATTTTAGTGACTTCTACATCTCATTTGGCTCCAGTATTTTGTGTGCCAGTGCCGCGACCCCCGTCCGCTCCCGGCTCGCTCCTCTTCGAGGGTCGCGACCTTCCCTGGTGAGAGCCTCCAATGAGGTGGCCCCAGCGCAGGTGGTACAGGCCTCTCAGGGCAGTGACCAGCTCTTTTGTGAGGCCTGGCTGCCCAAAGCAGCTAGGCAGTGATCAGCTCTTTTGTGAGGCCTAGCTGCTCAAAGCAGCTAGACAGCTTCCGAGGTGCGGGGGATCTCAGGCGGCGCGAAGGAAAAAGCAGGAGGCGGGGATGGTCTCCAGGATCTTCTTTATTCTTCCTCTTCCTCTTGCCCCGAAGATCCGAAGACCCCGAGAGGGCTTCGGACCGGTATTTTATACCCTTAGGGGAAGGGGAGGGGTTAGGCTAACAGCCAATGGAGATACAGAACAGAGAAAATAACCAATCAGAGAACTGTCGGTTATGCAAATGAAGGATCGAAAAAGGACCAATGGGGAAGGGTATCGGGGTACAGCTAAAGGACCAATCAGAGAACAGTCGGTTATGCAAATGAAGGATCGAAAGGGGACAATAGGATTGGGTAACTTCGGGCCAATCAAGGGACGGATTGAAAATGGACCAATGGGGAGGGGAGAACTGGGGTACAAACTTTTCAACCAATAGAACTCTAGGTAAAACTTTTAACCAATAACAGAACAGAATTCTTGACCAATGACAGAACAAACTTATGATCCTGTAACTTAGTATATAAACCTGAACATTTGCAGAGTGCTTATTCAGTGGTGGACCTCCACGGGAGAGCTAGCTGTGCTGCTCCTTCAATATCCTTGTCAGAGACTCGGTCTCTAATAGGGGCCTGGTCCCCAACATGCCAGCTCAAGCTTTCCATATTGCCAGCACTGGGCATGTGCTGCTCTGCATGGAAAGCCATTCCTGAACTTGCCTCGAGACTTTCATAGTCTTACTCAAATTCCTTCTGAATGCTCTGCTCTCCTGTGAGAGATGCAGGAGGTCAAAAAACCAGATCAACTTATTTTTTTCATCATCACTGCATGTTTTTGCAGAGGAAATTCAATACCTTCCTTGCTTGCCACTTCTCTATCCATTACTTCCACCATTTTCACCCCAGATGCACCTCACATGTGTTTAAGTTCATCTGCACATCCTGTTTAGTCATGGAAAAGAATTTTAATTCCTTGTAGCAATAACTTTGTTCTCACAGGGGTTGGAAAAGCATCCCCTATACTTTCTAGGGCTATAAAACAATCTTCATCCTATAAATGTCTGTAGTGAAGTCTACAAGTTCATGATCTGTCTGGACTCGAAGTTTAACCAAATCACACAGGATTTTATTTCCCTTCTCCACCTTTTCAGGAATCTACCAAACAGGTATTGACCCACAGCAAGGCAGCAATTTATTTAGGTTTGCTGCTGTTAATGACCACTCTCTGTTTTCCCCTTTTACACTTTGACAGCCTGTAAATAAAGCAAAACTTAAAACATTCTGTGTAAACTCAGGTCTGTCCACTGATATTTATAAACCCCAGTGCAACCTCCAAAACTGACTTCCATCATTGCTGAGAGAAGCACAGCATTCTGGTACTTAATTTATTACTTTTTTACTTTTTCAATTGCTGTTCATCAGAGCACTTTGCATTCTTTACTTACACTGAAGAGATTCCCAAGAGAAAAACAAGTCTTGTTTTCAGGCACAGGACCTTTCTAGTGGCACACACTGCTGCTGTGAGCAACAGAGCTGTAGAGACCCCCCATCCCCTCTGAAATTTGGATTCTCAAGGAGAGGCTTGGGCTGGGCTCACACAGGTTATTTGCTGATACTGTTTTGACAGCAGGGATATTACCACACCTCTTATTATTTATCTCAGGGAATCTAAAGCAAAGCAGCTGAAAAAATAACTGCAAATACAAGGTTAGAAAAACAGAATAAGGAGAGCAAAACCACTGTCTTAAACTGTGGTTTAACTGTTTCCATGACCTTTGCAAACTCCTGCTTTTTACATGTCAAAGATACTGGGAAAACAGAAGCTATTTGATTTTGCTCTGCCACTTTTACCCATAAAATGAGAAGGTTACTTTACGAATTGTCTTTAGAGGTCTTGATTAGTTACATAATGGCAGTAAAAGCTGATACATATTCCTTTATACATTTATAAAGTCTGGTTCAATTTAAGTATCATATACACTTATTTTATAAACTTGTTTTTTAAAACAATTATGATACAGGATACAAAGATCCACTGAGGACAGCAAGGGCTACAGTCCTGAATTCACACATTTGAAGTGTTCCCTCAAAGCTCCTGAAAAGCAGTGAATGTGAAGACTCCCTTCACACGTCAGAATCTGCTCCTCTTGAACCATGTCAGAGATCTTTCAGGAATCCAACTACAAATCACCCAGATAATCATCTTGGTAAGTGTTTTAAAAAAACTTTCTTGTATGTCTGACCTTCCCCCTCTCAGCCTTCCCCAGACAAAGGTAAGTCTGAAACCCACTAAAACACAAGAGTCGTAGAGTCTTCTCCATAAGAAGTTTAAGGAATATTGGGAGCCAGAAATCTCTGAACAATCAAGTAATCAAAAGCTAACACATTTCTGAAAATAACTTGTGATTGAAGCAGAGATACAGGGGGAAAAAGAAGAAAAACAGAGGGAAAAAACCTGCAAACCCTCAGTAGGAGCTCACAAACACAAAGCCAATATAAAAGTAAACAAAAGAAAAATCCATTTGGAAAAACTGGTCCAGCCGGGAAATACCCCACAGGGAGAGGGCTTATAAATCTGGCTGATAAAGGTACAGGCTTCTCTTAATGTCAGGACCTGAGAACAATTCATTCTGCATGAAGTTGTTCCTTTTAGACATTCTATTTATTAAAATACTCCATCAAATTAAGACTTTTCTAACAACAAAGCACAGAAAGTCAATACTGATGTTACTAAAAAAACAGGAAGTGAGATGGAATACAGCACATTCACTTCCCCAATGACTCCCACAACTGCTGGGGGAATTTTGCCACCCAGGATGATTCTCAAAGCTTTAGCTCCAGGACTCCCACCACAATTGAGAATTTCAGCTTTTCTCTACCAGTGAAATATGCTCCTACCTTGAGTGGCTCAAGATGAAACCTCATAAAATATTGAAGAATAGCAAAATTCTCCAAACAACAAAAATATTGGTTTAAATCCGGGTTTATAATGTTATTGGTGAATCAACTAAAGCTTTCACAGTTTAAGCCATCACTGGCTCTTCTGTTATTCTTCCCTCCACATGAAATCCTTGCAGTAACAGAAAGGAAGGAGGGCACTCAAGCTTTTGCAGAGTCCCTGAATATGCTACTTCTGTTTGCTGAGAAGAAACACAACTGGCCTCATGCAGGGACCTAACAAGTCATGTGTGCAAGAAAAAAAAAGCTGAACTAAACACAGCCCCAAAATTCACAATTGCAGAGAGCAAAGCAGGGAAGCATGTCAAAGCACACAGCATATCCTGAGCTGTCTGAGGAAATCCTGCAACAGCACAAGTCCAGGGGAAAATACACCACCACTCCGAGTCCAATCACTCTCCTGTAAACAGGGGTCCAGACAGCTGTTTAACAGCATTTTGGGCTTCCTCCTATGGCCTTGCTGCCCAATATGCTTCTGAGCACTGGAATACTGTTGTGGTGTTGTTCTCAAATCAAAGGTTGCCATTCACCATATGGGCTGAGCCAGCAGAGTCCCTCGAAGCCTGAAAAAAGGCCTGGTTTATGTGGCATGGAAATAAGTGTCTTTGAGAGCTGAGGTCTCCTGGGCTCCATCAGACCCTGTCTCCTGCTGGATCTCTGGGCAGGGGAGTCTGAGATTTCATTTCTTGACACCCCACCACAGTTTGAGGCAGAAAAAGCTTCTCTCTACCTACATTACACTCTGATAGCTCTGCATCCATAAATCAAAGCAGACTGTGGCTGCTCAGACTATTTGTTTACTTGTCTAAGAGTGGCCTGTAGTTATTTGTTTTCCAGCACACACATATCCACAGTACCACCCTTTTTCATCACGTGGCCATGTATTTAGGCCTCCTGCATTCTCACCCTGACAGCCCATTGCTCACCAGTTAAGAACCACATTAGTTTGAGGATACCATTCATCTACCATTAGTGCTTCCATTAGTGTGGACAGTTCAAACTGGGCAAAATGCACATCTCATGCATAATTTAATGGACTTCATATAGTGAGTCAAAAATTGTTGGTACAACAGCAAAAAAATCTCAGACTGTTTTTTCAGGGACTCATCACTGGGAGATACCAAAACCAGGGCAATTGTTCCACGAGATGCACGTTTGTGTCTGCACACAGCAGCACAGAGTGGATTGGTCTAAGAGTTCCACTAATATTCTATTTCTGAATCAAAAAACCACCCCCTCATCTCTAATCAAAATCTCCTACTTTTCCTTAGAAAGACCTCATTATCCAAGTTTCTCCAGAGCTTCTTTCTTTGGATCCCAACGGTTTGTGTCTGCTCAATACAGAATATAAAATTCTTCAGGGGAGAGTATTTTGCTTTATGATACCTGGTTTTGCTTGTTTATTTTAAAAAAAAATAACTAAACTCCCACACACTATCATAAGCCACAAAAATAAATACATCAAGAATAGAATCTCAGGCAGAGTTTTCCTCCCACATGAGAGGCATGATAGGCAAACAACAAACCTGAGCAGGGAAAGCATTTATTATTTAACCAGAATCAGTATGTCTGTTGATTTTACCCCCAAATTGATTACATTTAACAGACTGACAGAGCAGGACTGCACTAGGACAGAAACACTCAGACCACTCCTTAGTGGGGACAGGCTGAACCACATCCCTCAGACCTGCAGTGTCAGGGGCTTTGCCTTGACACACAGGGCAGGCTGAGAGCCACCCCCAGGGAGGGGAGGCACCATGGGGAGAGCTGCTGGGATCAGGATCCTCATGCGCTCTGCCCTGCAGTGTGATCTCACAAAACTCTTCAGTTCCCATTGTGTTCCTCCCTGAAAAGTTTTGCCTGCACCTCTCCTGACATGGCACCTAAAATGACAGGCTCCAGGCACTGCTGGGACATCAGTGTCACCAGAGCTACAGCTGCCTCCAATCCCTCCTTGGACTGGCCTGATTGCGTCTTCTTCTTCCTTGCCTTTTCACAATTCCATCAGGGCTTCTCATGCACTAAGGAAGTTATTTGGTAATTGTTTCTAAAGAGCTCGAGTGTCCTTAGCTAAAACAGGGCAGTAATTTCTGACCTTTATCTGGGATGATTCACACACTGCAGCCCAACTCCTTTGTTACTTTCCTAAATTAGCCATTTGGAAAGGTGGGTTGGTCACCATTCGATCCCTCTCACTGCTACCGGAAAATCATCCAAAAATAGCAAGAGGAAGTTACTGACAGACTGTGACACGAAGGTGTAATTTCACAAATTGACATTGACTTACCCCATTTATCATACCCACTTTTCCCCTTCAAAAACAGTCCTATAAATCTCCTTGTGTTGTTTATCTGAAGCTGCACTGAATTAATAAGCCCACATCCTTTTCACCTCATCCCTTTCCACTCTGCTCTGGTCTCTGGCCTGCTTGTCAACCAAAATCTGACTTCTGAGATTGAATTGCTCCATTTAAATCCCAGAAAGGAAGAATTTTCAAGCTGCAATGACCAGTTTACAGCCCAAGTCTCAATGTGATTTTAGCATAGAAACCTCCCCCTGAAATGGTCCTCATAGATGCCTGAATAATATCACACTTCTGCTTTTCTGCTCTCTCTGTTATCCTTCCTCTCTCTAAGCAGAGCACTCACCTCAGTATCATGATTTTCCCTGGGTTAACGAGAGACAACTGAGTTTTCCCTTTTTGAAAGGCACTTTTAGACCCTTAGGAAAAAGCTTTAGGTGAGATCTGAGTGTTGGAGAAAGACCTGTCGCATAAATTTTAAAATCAAATAAACATGAGTTGTCACCTCTTAAAAAAAAAAAAAAAAATCAAGACAGTTCAATTTCCGAGTCTAAGCTCCAAGACAGGACAAAGAAATGACTGAAAAATGACTGAATACCTGACAGCAAGAAAAGAAAATTATAGTATTTTCAATAGTGAAAGTATTAGGAGAATGAGAGAATGATAGCAGAGCATGTCACAGGCTAAAGGAGGTCAAGACAGAAAAGAAACAGCTGTGATCTAGAATCAAATTATAGGAGCTGGGATGCATACTGTATATACTGGGATGCACATGTAATATATTGTGCACATTCAGATCCCAATGATTTTTTTTTTCCTTATTTAATCATCTTACAATAAAGAAATATCCTTCTCACCCATCCATGGAGAAGGTTCATAAAGCTAATGTGAGTGATCAGTTATGAGACCACTAGCCTTAAGTTTAAATGAATGCGACTTAGATAATGATTTCTTTCCAGCTTCAAAGACAAGACTCTCCAAAACAGCCAGCAGAAACAGGACAATAGATCTGTTTTGAAGACAGAAAACAAGAATCACTGTTCATGCACTTTTTTTGCAGCCTCCCAGCTGCCAGACCCATTCACATGAACAATGTTTGAAGTAAACTACCAGCCCCAGATCAAGTACATGGGATGTCAAAAGTGACTGGCTGAGGCAGACAAGTAACGCTTGGTGCCTGAACTCCAGAGTCACAGCAGGGCTTAAAAAAGATGAACTGGAATGGTGGTGGATGAAAAAAACATGAGCTTTCCTTCTTGAAGCCATCAAATGTCTCTGGAAGCCTTGGAAGCAAAATTTCTTCATATATGTGTGTAGATGGACAAGTGAAACCCATCCTCAGCAAGTGAAAGTCCCTGTAGGAAAGGTGTATTTTGTTCTCTTCTGGGCTAGCCAGGTCCTGGAACCCCTGCAGTTAATTTACCAGGGCTCCAAGAGCTCTACAGGATACTTTTGTGGATTGAGAAAGTCAACATGAATACAGGGCCATAGAAATTGATCCAAAAGAAGTGCAGTTTGGGAGGAAAGTACCCTGAATTTATTAGCCAATGGTCAAGGAAGCTTTTTTACATGTTTACAATCACTTTTCATGACACTGAATGACAAGGTCAAGAATTTCCTGATACAGGGCAAAACTTAAATTTCAACCTGCGTCCTTCCCAGAGAAATGAGGTTACTCTGAAGTGTCAGGTCCTGTGCCTTTGGGTAGTAGCCCTGGATAGGAATCCTGCCCAAGTATGTCAGACATTAGAACAAGAAATTACAAGCACTTTGTCTTCTGAGTGACTTATTATGCTCCATGAAAGCAGTGAAACACTCATGTTCTCTGTCGCAGACACTCTAGTTCAGGATGTTTTATTGAAATGCTATGGTGTTTTCTTTCTGTGATTTATAGCCTGACATATTCCCACATGCACTGAAAGACACTCAAAACGCACAGAGGAAGTCTCCTGGTTAATAAAAACCAGATCTCAATGCAGCCAACTGTATTACCTGACAGATTTCCAGCTGAAGAACAACAGCAAGATTGGGGGAAGAGCCCAAAGGTAACCCCCTGTAACCTGAGGATTAGGTGACCATCTCACCAGTCTTTTCAGGGCTCACCAAAACCTTGCAACGGGCTGCCACTGCTTACACTCAATTAGATAAGTATCACTGAAGCTTTAACTCATCTTTCGACCCAAGATTAGCCCACCAGATAAACATTAAACCAATGAACCTTTTCTTGTGTAGCTCACAAGTGTAAAACCCAATATCAACCAAAAAAAAAAAAAGAAATAACAAGAACTAGTGGGAGAGTATCTACATTAAAAAAATAAACATGATGAGCTACAAAAGCAAAATAATAATGCCTTAATTTCTATTTAGTCTAATAGTTGTTAAAGGCTCAAAATACTTTTTTAACCAAAAGAAAAATCTACCCAAAAAAGGGCATGCTATGAATATTACTCTTATTTTTACAGTTGCAAATAAAGAAAAGAACATGAGGGACAAAGAAATAAGAGAATTCATTAAAACAGAAGTGTAAGGCCTCTTTCTCTTTCAGAATTGTGTTATCTCAGATTACTTACAGTGTCTTCCCTGACAGAGAACATTGTTTTAGACGACCACAATATGGCACAACTCTGAGCTTAAGGCTAACAGGGAATTAAGTGTCTTCTAGTGAAAAGATACTTAAAAAAAATAGGGACTTCACTACTTACTCACTTTGCTAATAAGTAAAATGAGTTGCCATTAGATTAATATTGAGCATATTTTAGAAGGGTTTTTCTGTGTTTGTGTCACAGAATATTTAAAGAAAATGAGATATTTCCAAAGAAATGCTCTTGGGCCTGTTCAGAACAAAGCCCACACTAAAATGAGCTCATACTCGACTCTGCCCTGCCCTGGGCACAACCTCCTGAGTTAATCATCTCCACCAGAGAAAGGGGCACTGCAAATGCACCACTGTGGGCTGGGAGATGAGTAGAGAGACACAGACCATGCCCAAGGCCCAAAACACCTCAGCAAGATCCTAACATGGAATTACAAAAAAGGAATTCCTGCCAGAGGTATCTTGTTTGTGGTTGAAGTTTTTTTAATTTTTTTTTATCCTTGCCCTCCTCCTCCCTTTCTGATAAACATCCAAACAAAGCAACCACCTCATTTAATTGCCCAGGCATTTCTGTTGCTTCAACATCACATGATCTCAGCACCCTCAACTCAAACTTCATTCTCAGTTCCTAAATTGCAAAGGAGTATCATGATGCTAACCCACAGCTGAGAAACACAGACTAAAGGGTTGAATTATTTGCCTGTGGTCAAAGATCATGGCTGTGAAAGGGCTGATAATTCAACACTGCACCTCAGGGACATGCTTCACTCTCACTATTAGTTTCTCCTGGGTAAGTCAGCAAGGTGCTGAGCATCTTCTGAGACTCAGTGAGAGGGATGGCTTTCAAGATAGACTCCAGATGCATGAAACTCAGAGAGTAAACATTTCTTTAGCTCATTTTTAGATACCAAAAAGGTATTTTCACTTACTTTTCCATGAGACTATAATTAGCTGAAATTTTGTATGTAACATAGAAGATTCATACCTACGATTTCCTTCAGTCATACATGCAATTTCATACACATTCAATGAAAGAAACTTCAATGACCCTGGGTTGCTTTTTTTTTCTTTAAATTAAAACAACAGACATGGACATATACAAATTTCATCTTAGTGCACACAGGTTTGTGTTCAGAAATTGAAGTACAATTATGTGTTTCCAGAGGATTGATGGTGAAAGCCAAAAATGAAGACTGTTTAGGATTTTAAAATTCTTCCAGCAGCTCAGGCACCATGGGGCACATTTCAAAGCTAACTGTACACAAATTTTCTAGTTAAGTTCAGCTCACAGCCCTTGTAATGAAGTCAGCTGGGGCTTGAAACAAGCAGGAGATGTGACAGGGATGTGGCTTGAGAGCCACCAGTTACACCCATCTGAGGAGGGGTGCACAGACTGGATCACATCCTCCATGGCTGTTCACTGCTCCTGACTTAGGAACAACACCTAGAATGAAACAATAACCAAGAGCCAGGAAATATATTGTTTAAGAGCCATCCTTCAGGGCCTTTACTGAAGATTTAAAATACCTTTCCCTAGGAGGTTCAGAGGGCAGAACTCCCAAAGATTTCTCTGGCTGTTCCCACGTGGTGCACAAACACAAAACATGGACACACTTTAACACTGTCCTATACACTGTGGATCATCCATATTTATTCTTCCCACACAAACCTGATCAAACCATTTTGGTTCAGCGGTAACCATAGATGCTTTCCATTACACCAGTTTCAGAAGGTGGCAAATTCAGCAAATACAGTTGTTTAACATTTGTGTACAGAATAAGAAAATAAGCCTTATAAAGTCCACAGTGCATTGCAGGGCCACTTCTCCACCAACATTATCAAATATTATATTATAGTGAACATTAACTGAGGATTTTTTTGGTTTTTTTTACAGTAAGCCACACAGAGAAAATCATATTTCATTTATAGATGCTCTAAGAGGGTGAATTTTATCCCTGGTTCCCAGGATTTGTACCAGCCACACAGCAGATCTACACAGTGGATAAATTTGGCCTCTCTTGCTTGACAGTGAGGAAAATTGCACCAACTCTAGTAAGTTGCACAGTTTGTCCTAATCTATGTTTTATTCCTTCACATACACCTCAATTTGAGGGGAAAAGAAATAGATATCAGATGTGACAAGTGTATGTTTTTTTCCCCTGATATCTGACTGTTCATTTTGCCTTGGAAGGGCTGGAGCACCTTTCAAAAGTTTTAGCCCTCTGTTTCTGAGGAACTTATCCTTGTGGCATGTCTGTCAGTTTTCACAGTGCTCAAGCAAGTCTTTGCAATTTTCACATAATGGCAGTTGTTGACAGGTTGTTAGGGCTGACAGTGAATATGTTTGAAAAACTGTCAAGCTGGTGAAAAAAAATTAGAGGAGAGAGAAGGAGCCTCCTTACATTTGTAACAGCATGTTAAACTGCAAATGCATTCTCAAAATGCATAGGCCTACTTCCAGTCGTGTTACTTGCTCTACAATGACAGCATATGTGAATATATGATCCTTAAAAACTAATGTCAGATTGTCATTTTATAGGTCATGGTCACATTACTACAAAACTGTTTACTTTTATAGAATTGATTTTACCTTTAATGCTCAATAATGGCGGTTTCAAGAAAAGAAATTGCTAGAAATAAGGTGCCAGTGCTACTGGCTTTTAATTAGCTTTATAGAGCTTTTGCCAGAGGTATTACTGGCCCCTGGCAAAGTGCAGAACCTGGCTCCGGTCCAAGGGCCTTTTCCAGCACTGAACAGAGGGGTGTGGAAGGTCTCCCAAAGCTCCTCAGAGAGGTGAGGGACCAGCAGCACCTGTGGCTGAGGCCCAGCCTTGAACCCCTTTCCACAGTCATCAGTGTCAGGCTGGTGGAGAGTCTCTTTCTCTAAAATTGTGACAGCCTTCAGAAATGAACCTGTGTGGATGGGTTTTATTTACATTGCCCACCAGTGAACTCCAGAATGGTCCCTTGAACAGATCAGGCTAAGTAGAGAAGCACCATGAATCTGACATAATAGAAATTATTTTGCCTCATTATTTAAGACAGATTCAGCTCTTTTTGGTGATGCTGAAATACGTGGTTAGTAACTGATATTGTTGAGGAATCTCTTCTCATACATGTCAGACAGACTGATTCTTCTTTCATAAAGTTATGCAATTCAACTTATTTCTGGGAAGAATGAACTCACCTATCTCTCCTTCACATAACGGCTTTCTTAAAATAATTTTAGTTCAGATTTTAAATACCTTTTCTTACAGTCTTTTTATAGCACTGCTTTGCTTATCATTTCAAGGGTAACAATATGAGTCCTGAGCACCTACAGTGTGAGACAAGCCTGCTTTGTCTAATATTGGAAGAGACTAAAATAACTGAGAAGAATAAAGGGCAGGCTAGCATAATCACAGCCACAAAATAATTATAACTATGGTAGAGTAATATGGACTGTATTCACAACAACAAAACTGGTCTTAAAAAAAGGAGTTTGATATGGTCAAATATGTAGAATCAGCATTGCAGTAGACAGCAGCTGAGTTACATGGCCAGCAAAAAAATAAAGTTGTTAAAAATAGGCAAAAGAGCTGTACTGGATAAATCCATGAAGGAAGATGGAAAAGGTGATATAGAAGAATTTTCAAGGCTACATGCAGCATCAAGAATATGCTGGGGCTTGAAAATTTACTAAAAAAAAAAAATAGGATAAAACAATATAGAAGATAAGCAAAACAGCATGGTAAGGAGGAAGACCAAAACTGAATCGTGCAAGGAAGTCTAGATAACATGATCAGGAAACACCAAACTCTGTAGTACAGTGAGGAAAGAGACTCCATGAGGTTTAGTGCAGATTGACATCTAGACTGAACTCAAAACTTGGTGTCACAGAAGCTTCTTCCAGCTCCTGCTGAAGTCAAGAGAAGAACTCCCATTTACTTGAAGAGAAGCAGGATTAGGTCCTAATCCTTCTGCCTCACTATCCAGTAAAGTGAGGATAATAATTGTATTGACAGGTAATTCTGTCTCACAGGAGTATTCTGAGGATTACGTAGCGTCTGCACTGTGCTGTGAAATGCTAAGTGCTAAATATGATTATACAGGGATTTCCATCCAAAGATCTCAAAGCACTTTCCAAACATTAATAATTGAAGCTTTATAATACCCTTAGGACTGCACATGTAAAGAAGGCAAACAAGATTCAGGGCTCAGCAAAGCGGACAAGGATTATTAGACTTATTTTATAGTGGATAAACTACACCACAGTGAGATTAAGTGACTTGCCCAAAGTAACAGAACAAATCAGTGACACTTTAGAAAACGAGCCTAGAAGGCCAGACTCCTTCACCCCTTGCACAGAAAAGATGCACGTGGGATGAGAAGGTCAATCAGCTTTTGGAAGGAGTTGGATGGATCAGACCATTGAAGAGATGTGGAACACCTGGAGAAGACTGAGGAGAGCACATGAAAAACAAACAAGGTTTGTTTATTTTTAGGTACATGAGCAAGAACCAGTAGAAGAAAATACAATGCCTTAAAGCAGTAAAAAGTAGAGTTTACTGGCAGCAGACATAGCCACTGCTAAGAACATCAATTCTTTGGCTTACAGATTTAACAAAGATGACAGAGAACATGTGTCAGAACTCAGATTAATTTCCCAGGGGAAGAACAAATACAGAAGGAAATTGAAATCATGTTAGAACAAAAAAAAATCAAGAAATCAGAATGACTGAAGACTGAAGGTTGGATGAATGGTACATATTCCTTTCAAGTTCTAGAACAAAAGGCAAAGTATTGACAAAATTCTTCAAAATAATTTTGGTATCAGAGAATTACACAACCTCATCTAACAATGAAATGTACTTGAATCTCAGGGTGAGCAGAGCTAGAAGAAACCACAGCAGTCTTGGGAGATAAGAACAAACATAAATGTAAACAAAGACAGCTTCTGAGAACATTCAATTTTGGTACATGATGACAAAAGATCTTGTCTAGCAAACATGATTGAATATTAAAAAAAAATACAACTCTGGAAGTGAACTTACTTGGACTTTGAACAGGGCCGAACCAACCATTTAAAAAATTAATGATATTCCAGGACATTAAAAGTGATCTTCATCTGCCAGCCAGCAAGATTTTGGAGCAAAAGTCTCAGGGGCAGTGCTGCAATATTCAGATGAGGAATTGCAGGAGATGCTCAAAGTGAAGTTTGGTTATCAGGATCAGCATTTGGAGACGAAATCATTTCCCTTACCATGTGTGTTTTTACAGATTTCTCAAGGGCTTCTGAGCAAGAGGGAACATTGGACACTTTTGAAGAGAGCAGTAAGTGGAGCCCACAGCCAGTGGTTATTTCAACAATATTAATTCTCATTTCAGTGCAACATTGAAAAGGATGTTTTCACGGCCTTGGTGCAACACAGAAAATGTTCTGCACACTGGGAATGAACACAAGTCCAAGATCTCTCCACTTTAGCTACTGGAAAGGTTGAAAGGAAATACCACAAATCTATACAAGCACAGATTGTGTACATAAACAAAAAGAAAACTAAGAAAAATACATTACAGTAAACTCGGGGAGAACAGAAGTGTTACACAGTTATGTGTCTACACAGTGGCCTACAAAATCACAGGGAAAAAAAAAAAGTTTTAAGTACTTGCAGAAAAAGCAATACTGAACTAAAATTCCTAAATATAAAAGTGGGACTCCAGAAGTATTCTTGCCATCAATTTGTTTGGTTTTAGATTCTGGTAAAAGAAAAATTCTGCATTTCCTTGGTTATTTCATTGCAGGAAAGAAGCCCTGAAATAAGTACAGACAGGAGAGCAGCACCTGAAAAATTGTAAAGCATTGTTTTAAATCCAGTCTCTCTTCTGTACCAGCTTCTCAGCTTTGCTTTTGCTAAATCAATTTCTTCTGAGCCATGTCATGCAATGCTGGGCACTTAGCTTGAAAAGATAACATCTAATAATTACTTGAAGTGTGCTATGAATATGCATAGTTCATACTGACCAAAAGGATAAACTTCAGAGAGGTATTTTCACCTCTTTACTGGAATTAAATTAGATCTGAGCAATAGGATTTGATACAGACATGAACCTCATGACCAGCTTTGTTACAGATGCACTATAAATATTTTTAGTTAGAAGTGATCTAAAATACAGACAATTTACTTTAAAAACCTTACAGCATTATTGGGAAAGATCCTAGAGATATGTAGCAAACATTCAAAACTGCTCTGACAACAGTCTCAAGATGTTTGAAGAGCTGAATCAATTTCCCTTTAGGTCAGTGTGAGTGTTTTTGTTTATTTTCAAGGAATCGTTGTGAAAAACGCAGATAGAAAGGAAGCTTATATACAAAAAGACGAAATCTCCTTTTAATCCTGATTTCCCAAGTTTCCACACTTCCAGCTGAGTTAATTAAGGTTTTGCCACTGACTTCATTAGCAGGAAGATCAATATTTTCCAATATAATATGATAAACTATAACTCAAAGGTTTTTTTCCTAAACATTTAACATCTCCATCATTCAGAAGTTTTTCTGGACACAGTCTATTAGTGAGGGCTGTGACCTCTTTGAGGTACAAAGACTGTTCAGACTCTAAATAGGCTGCTCTAAAGTAGGTTTTGAAAAAACCCAACTCCCTCTAAGTAAGAAATGTACCAAATATCACATCTTCAGTCTTATACTTTTTATTGACATATGAGATTTGCCAGATTAAAAAAAAAAAATTGCTAGCATCAAGACCAGGGAATTTTATTCATTATTATCCCTTCTTGCAACCAATGCAAACAGCATGGAGTATTCTTTTTGTGCATTAAAAGCACAGTGAACAGAACAACCAAAGGAGAATAAATAAGAACACTCTCTGGTTTGTACTGGATTTCTGTCCTTGGGACTGGATTACAAAGGATTTGGCTTCAGAATTTTAAAGCTACAGGCTTTCTGTATTTTCCACAATAATTTAGAAAATAAGTCTGTTCACACTGAACAAAGTTTAATTACTACCAGCAAAAACCTAGAATATCTGACGTGGGATAACTCCTGCCATTTAGAGAAAATGAAACAAAATGGTTCAGTTAAATGCAAATACTTTTACAGCTACATGAGTAACAAAAGCAGAATGTTCACCTTCCTGATACATTTGTTCCTTGATATTTTTGCTCTACATGTCACATTTGGCTGCAATAACTCGTTTATGTCCCAGGAAGATGCACAAACATCATGTTCCACACACAAAATTCCTAGCTCTGATAAACTAAAAGACTAACATTATTTCTAAAAATCACATGAAATAAGCAGCTTTTTGCCTTTCTAAAACAAGCAAATTTTTTTTTGCTTTTCATTGCCATTAACAAGGAACCTGCGATCTAATAAATGTCACAATCAGTTTCGTTTAATTAAAATAATAAATATTGTACAGTAATGCAGATTGACATTTATATCTTCATTTACGTGAGGTTGGATTTATGGTCAATGCTTTATTTGATGGAGGCCACAAATAATGGCTATTAAAGTGCCACACGATGGACACAAGATCACATTAATGAAATTAGACAAGGCGAGGCGTTGATATATGGAGCCCTCCCGCTAGAAAATAAAGTAAGTCATGTCCAAAGCAGATGTTTTCCTTGGCTGCAGTTTAGGTTGGCTGAATTTTTAGTGGGCAGTTTAACTTCATCCACACAAAGGTGGAGAGGAACAGAACTCCTGTGACAACGCCTCTCAAGATGTATTACAATTAATGCAGCACGTGAGCTCTGCTCCCCCTGTCAAACACATCCATGCAAGAATGATTGTTAAGTGTAAAGAATTGTCTAATAGAATACTGATTATTAAATTTCAGTTAAGCAGCCTGGTGTAAATTTTCGTACTTATTGGTGGAATAAACACTTAATCTCTCCCTTTTGCTAACTAAACATACATCCAGGGAAGTAACTGTAGAAACATTCAGGTTCCTGACCTTTTTTCTTTATTAAAATAATATCTAGAGTTTTGAAATATTGGTGTAAGGTTGCTATAGGGCAAGCAGAATGGATAAGAGGGAAAAGACATTTCCACAAAGGAGGACTCTCCTCTTACCTCCACAATTGCACCATCACCAGTTTTTCTAGCCCGTCCTGGATGCACTGGGAGATTCTCCTCTGCTTCTCACTCCAAAGTTTTCCATGAAAGATAGTACTGCAGTATCTATCCTCACAGTGCTTGCTTTAACAAATCAGGCTAGTCCATAGCTCTGCTGCAGTGAATAAATAATCTCAAGTAGCAGAACATGGAGAAAAATGAAACAAACTTGCCTTGTGGGCAAATTATCTAACTGGATGCTGTGTGTGAAGTTCAGATAAACATTCAGTTACACGGAACAGCATCTCAAAGTTTGATATTTATCTTTGTGGATTTATTTTCACCTCAGGATCTTCATGTGCCATGTTAATATGTTGCCACACAGGTTCAAGAGAAAAAAAAAAAACAAAAACAAGTAAATCATTTTGGGAGGCAACATAGATAATAAAACATGCCAAAACAATGAAAGCCATTATAATTTTTTGCTTCTGAACTAGACAAATAGCTTTTAAAGCTATGCCTTCTAAAGAATAGCTCAGCTTGGTCATTTATGCTAAAACTAGGCATTACAAGCCTAAGGGTCTGGTCTAAATAACAATACCTTCATTAATCAATTTATAACAGCTGAGATGCTATTTCTGGCTCTAAAGAGGAATGCAATATAGCCAGCTGAAATTTGGTCTCACATTGCTCAGGCTCAGGTGAAACGAGACTGCAAATAATTTAGGCATCTCTGGACAATTTATTCAATAAATTGTCCAGCTTCCTGATCTATTTATCACAAGGGATGGAGCTGATTTAACTAACAACTTTACCTGCCTTATTTCAGAATCATTTCAGCATTCTGCTTCAAATTCTCCCTTGAACAAAATTAATTTCCTTATACAGATAAATCTATGCTTATGCTTCTTGAGAAACCAGGCACAGATAAATCTGAGGCCTTAGGCACTTTCACTTGCACACCAAAAGAATCATGCAGTGATGAAATACTGTTGGCTCAACCTGTGACTTTTAGTCATTGTCAGATGCCATCCCAGGGCTGAAGAGGATGCAATCTCATTGCAAAGTCCTGCTGGATGGGTTAAATACACAGACAAAGCTGTGCTCTCTGTCCAGCACAATTTGCTGTACCTTTCAGAGCCACAGTACTCACAGAGGGGTGCACACCTGGGCAACTCAGGCTTTATTCAGGTCAAACCTCTGTGCAGTACCCACTTTTCTGACAGCAAATTCTGCATCTTTTCCCTGTTACCAGAACTTTCTGAGACTGTTCCTGCATCTTATTCCTCCCCACTGTGAGGTTGAATTGAACATGCACTTCTGCATTATGCACATGCACTAAAAATCCTAGAAATGCAGGAAATGCACAAAAGCTGGAAAGGCATGGGACATACAATTCAAAGCAAAGGTGAAACTGGAAAACCAAAATCACACAGATCTTAGTGAGTGAAGGAATGAATGCTTTTTGGTCACCTTTCTAGGCAAGCTCAGATGGGCTCTCTGCTGCATCTGTCACATCCCAGGCAACCTTCATTAAACAAGTTTCGTTTGGAACACAAAGCCCATATCTCATTTCAACAGTGAGCAATGTGTAATCACCATGTACAGTAGTCATCTCAATATACTAATTTTCTGCATACATATAATTCTGATGAAATTAAGAAACCAGCATATCAGCTTCAGTAAGAAGTGCCCCAGACACCTGCAATTGCTGCTCTTTTGTTTCTGCACATTTCTCACATGACATCCTGCTAAGCCAACCCTTCAAGAAAGGGCTCCACAACATTTTATCAGCTCTTGCAGGTGAGTCATTAAAAATCGAAGGTTTGTTGTCAGAAAGCCAAGCATCACTCATTCCTTTACAGATAGTAACTTCTGGGGGGAAAAAAAAAATAAACACCCTGTCAGCATCAGGTTCCTGTACCTGTGACCTCAGTCAAATATGGATACACAAAACCAAATTACAGTCTTGCTGAAATTAGAAGAAATTTTGCCATTGTAGTGTTGAGCCTACCAAATTTCAACTCAGTCATGCTACAAATCAGGCTACCAAGATGTGGTACTCCTTTAAACAAATCCAATTGCCTTTAAAAGCTACACTGCTTCTAATTTCCTGGTACCATGTGAAAGTTAGGGCAGCATTCCTCCTGTCTGGCTGCTCAGCATGAATAATAGATACGTCATTTTTTAACTGTCAACAAAGTATCTGTAAGAGGTGCACTCGGTCCTTTTAAATATCTACAGCAAACTGTTCATTTGGCATTACACAGAGTTCACATTTTCCAACTAGCAAAGAAACTACTAAAAAAGACCTACATGTGAAACCATAGAAATAATTTTACTCACACCTTATTATCCTTATGTAATATTTAATTATCTCCTCTCCTACTCCCTTGCTTCAGTGACAATTTGCTCAATGATGTGTCAGGGAGATGGAAAAAAAAAAACCCAAACAAAACAAATGAGGTCAAATCTTTGCAATAGTACACTGGTGTTTATTTACTGAGGGCCAAAGCCTCCGTGGCTGCAAATGGTGCAACTCCTGTGCAGGCAGCTGAGCTCTGCTGACTTGCACCAGCTGGGGACTGAAACACAACTGCTGAGAAAGAGATTACACTGCTGTAATCTTCAATGCAGACCAGGCAATATTTCAGATACAAAAAGCAAAGGCCTTAGAGGAGAGCTGAGACTGTACTGATAGGGTGACAAACACTCCCCTACACAGCAGAGGACGAGTTTTCAAGCGGTGTAAATGGCCACACTTCCCCTGGGGCTCAGCTCAGGACCACCCACTGTTTGTGTTGCTGTGGTCTGCAATACTTCCTTTGTAACAACTAATCCCATCTTTCCTCTAATAGTCTCTTTTGGCAACGCCTCTTCCCTGTCCTTGTGCTCAGCAGGTCAGATGGGTTTTCAGCCTCTCCCCTCACTGCCATTCCCTTTCCACGGCCACATGCTGCAGGTGACCACCCTCTCAGCTCTGCCAAATGACCACTCCTGTGGCCATGCTCTAAATCTGTCTGTGAAAGGGTACCCCTCAGAAATAAAATATTATGACTGTTGCAGACTTAGAGCCCAAGTGCATGAAAAGCTGAGCAGGAGAGGCAAAGGGGGCAGTGGGAACAGGAGTCACATGGGGGGGTGGGAAAGGAGGAGCCTCTGAAATCAGATCTGCCAGAACAGCATTACTTAAATGTCCGCAATAAATCACCTTATTTCTTTGGGTTATGGCTGGCCCTCGGGGGCCTCAAACTTTTGAGGTTACAATCCAAGAGCTACCTGATATTTAGAGGGTAATCACTTCCTTCACAGGTCAGGATTAGGCACAGCAGACACCTTCAAGCTTTACTGCAGATACATAAGCAATCAGCAGGTACTTAGAATACAACAATTTAACAGTGGCCCCAAAGTAGTTGGTGGCAGAGCTGGGATAAAAACGCCCGTTCTCAACTAGATGACAACAAACATGCCAAAAAAGGTATCACAGCTCCCCCTGCAATGGGCAGCACTTACCCCTCGTGCACTGGAATGAGTTCACCTCTGTGTGTGTGTTCAGCATGCCACATAACCCTCCTGGTTTGGAAGGATCTTTTGATTTCCCTCCACTATTCCTGTCAACAGGAGCAATGGTGGCAGGGAACATGGTGATTTGGGAGAGGAGTTGCATGCATTTGTTCTGAGCAAGGCAAGTAGTCCCTATGAAAAAAAAAAATAAAATAAACCAGCCACCCACTTCCCACACATTAGAGTTTTCATTATTGATAGCACCTCAAGGACTGAAAAACTGATGGGAGACATTGGAGAAAATTAGGACAGGTTGAAAAAAAAAATGAAGGAATAGACAGCCCCCAGAGAGAGGATACCATTACTATAAGTTGACAGACCATTAAAAAAAAGTCAGTATCCACTTTAAATATATGAACAAATTAACAGAATACGCCATGTTCAGCTACATGTTCAGAAGCACTAATGAGAATAGCTTGCAGTTCAGTTTACTTAGCTCTTTAAATAAACATGGGCTATTGGAAATGTTATACAACAACGCCAGCACCATGAGTGTAGCTCCAACTCCTGTCATTCCTGCAGATGAGTTACAAATCTACAAGAACTTGTCTGCTCCATGCTTGCAGCCACCACTAAACTTAAATTAGTAACTACGTAGGCCTCTTCCAAGGCATATCAGAGACCAGCTGTGCAAGGACCTGTCACCTTCTTGTCAGTGAAAGTTTTCTGTCCAAAGAACTTTCGTCATCCCCCATTCCTCAAGTAGCTGGATGTCACTTGAAGAGACAGCTGAAGTCACTTGCAATGAATGGTCTCAAATCAGAGCTCACTGCCCTTGTCACAGAAAGTCTCACCCCGCAGCTAAAACTGTCACTGATCATGTTTAGATATGTACACTGAGGTATCAGATTAGAAAAGAGTATGCACGAGATGGGAGTTTAAAAGAGGCCAAGTTGCAAGGAAAATCTTAATAGGGAGGATGGAAGGCTTGAAGAGTTAGCCCTTTTCCAAACCAAATTTATATTTCCCATCAAATCCAATAAAAAATGTCTAGCTTCTAAAAACGGCATGTGTCCAACCAACATATTCAAGAAGGAGATAAAACTTTAAGTGGTACTTTGGCCAGAGAGAGTGTAGATTTCTGAGGGATTATGGCATCTCTGCAGCAAGTTACTTCATTAATAGGAAAATACCCAAAAGGCATATCTTGGCTTCAAAATTAATGGTCAAAATGGTAGGTGCATGTGCTATAGTTAAGAAATAAAGAAAAAATTGTATTTAATTGGTATAGTCTTTAAAAAAAAAAAAAAAATCCCAACACCTTAAATATTATCATATTTGCTGTTCGCTTCTGACCCTCTTGCTTATATTAGCAATGGGAGCTTTGCCTCCTGGTTATGGCAAGGGATGGAGCAGTCCCGGCTCCACAGTTGCTCTCCCAGCTCAGGTACTGACTTTTGGGTCAGTATTCTCACTAACTTCTAGGAAATGCAGTTTATCTGCTGGCACACCCAGCTGCCTGGTCTTGCCAAGGAGCACTTGAGGACACATTTCTAAGGCTGACCTCTACACTAAAAATAGCCAAGTACAAGTTGGGTTGCAGCTGTTAGTAGAAAGACAAAGGACATGGAAACATCCAGAAGATGGTCATTCTGTTCTACATAATTTCATTTCACACTTTTAAGATATTGCCACACCAGTGCATCCTAGGAGCTGGATCCTGGGGAATGCTCTGCAGGTTTGCCCACGTTACTCTGCAACCTCTGGTGCAATCTGGGCCAGCCCAGGAGCTGGGTTTCTCTGCTGTGCCTCTCCTCAGAAGGCAAATTTTAGTGGGAGAGTTGGATAAGGGCATGGGGATTGGAAAACATTCACAACAGAATGCAGGAGTGATTTTTTTCTCTCTACACAGACACCTCCCAAAAAACTGGAGATGAAGAAGAAACCCTTGACAAATCTCAAAGTCTGCTGCTGCCTGGGAATTGAGAAGACACACCTGAGCTTTCACTTCTGCCTGTCCAGTTCTTCTCCAAGGCTTTAAAGTTCCTGAATAAAGTCTTTAGGCTCATCTCTGTCCTAGAAATTGATCTTGTTCTCCTTATATAAAAGAAAATAATCTTCAGTCAGAGGCATCATAAGCTTCTTTCCTTTTACCCTCTCACTGTTGGCATGAAAGCAAGATCATTTGTTCCAACTATGTATTTGCAACAACCATTTGCTTTGGTTTTGCTTGAAAACACAGCAAGAGAAATTTTACTCCGAATTTCATATGTCAAAATTCTCTCCACAAATAAAGCTTGACAGAGTGAAGGGTATCCATTCCAACTTTTTTTTTTTAAAAGTACATTTATTTTGTTCTTGCTTGAAAACACAGCAGGGAAATTTTATTTAAAAATAAATATGAAGGAGTATTGTTCAGAACAGAGACCCCATTTTAGCCCAGGAAATGTTATTCCTCCCCTTCCCTGCTCCCCAGGAATCACAAGCAGGTACAAAAGTACAGCCCAAACTGAGACTGCAACCAACATTTACAGATTTTGCTGCTGAGAAGTCCTTGAAATATCACTGCACACTAATGACCATCAGGAGCTATCACAGTCCACTTTACACTGAAGAAGTCCTGCGGAGATATTGTGACACAAATGGCATTTGTGTTGTGATCCAGCTGTAGGGTGCAATCACTGCATTGTGTTTGTGTTGTGAGTTCAGACTATTATTGTATCACTCCACTCAATCAAAATCCCATGCAACACCAAATACCTAAAATAACTCAGTTTTATATTAAATATTAAACCCTCCTCACCTGGAATATCTAAAAACCTGTCCAGAGTACTGAGCCAAACAAGAGCCTCTGGATCCTCAGCCCTTTTAAAAATTAGACCACTGCTTTAGAAATCTAAACATAGGCTAAAGGATCTAACTGTAGGCTCCTATTTTTGAAAGTTCTTGGTCTTTAATTTTCATAGCATGGTAAACAAAGCATCTTTTTTCTTCCCTGCTAGAAAGTATTCAGGGTTCAGAAGTTTATTGGAAACATAGCTGACATCCAAATCAACACAGACTGCAAAAACAACAGGGCTGACAAGACAGAACACTTTCAAAACATTACACTGATCATTAGAACAGCAGAGCAAAACATTAATATCATAAGCTTTTGCAGTCAAGGACTCTGCTCTAGCTGAGTAGCTCTTTAAGCAAGGGAAACCTGGGAAAACAGACTTTGAAGATAAATAGATGGATTTGCTTTCCAGCAAACAAATACAGGATCAACAAAATTGAATATGATGACTATTCCATAGGCAACAGTGATGCTGCCACGCAGATTTTCAAAAATGTCACTATAGCAAATAAGCCTCTGTTTTGCTCTTGGGAGCAAGAGAAAGTGAGAAAGTAGATATTAAAGGGCGTTTTGGCAAAAAATAATAGATAAAAAATAAAGAAAATCTCCCCATCATTAAGTCCAACTTTCAGTTGACAGTCAGACCGGGGGGCAGTGGGGGAGAGGTGGGGGTGTAGCTTTAACAAAACAATATATTTTTAAAAAGATCTTCCAACAGAGAAAACATTATTTTGGCACTGTGGAAGAGAGAAACAAAACCTCAAAAATAGTAATTCACTTCTAATAGAGGAAGTGAATTATCTATTTACAAAAGATGTTTAAGGAGCAAACCCAGTCCAGTTCCACCTAAATTCAAACGTTTCCTGGATGAAAGTCTCATTTATCTGATCCAGAATGAAATAAATCACAACCTTTTATTGATAAGACTGGAGATACGTGGTGAGGGTTTTCTGGACACTGGAGGATCTTTCTTTTCTAGTTCCACATGTGAAATAACTCCCTACAAATATGAGCTTCATACATTTTAGTGACACGAGTGCCTGTAGACCTTGCACAAACAGACCTACTAATGATCTCGACAGGAGCTGCGTGCACAGAGGATCAATAGTGTTGACACTGAATTACTGGTGTGCAGATGTACCAGTTTGACACATGAATACAAGAAATAATGTGTCAGCTGGATCTTCCAAGTTGATAACTTTTACTGGAGGTGCTGGGCCCTTCTCTGTTTATATTATTTCATTATTACATTCTTTTTTGGAGCAATGGCTTTGACCTGGCAAACACCTTTTCCTTGCCAAAGTATGTGTATTTACAACAGGAAAACTGAAAAGCATCGTTCCCCTATTGTCTATACAAGAAAGCTTGGCAGTAAAATATATCTTTATTATCATGTCACAGATTGAGCTCTTATAGTTAAATACCTGAGTTTGTTGGTATTTCCATTATACCCCAACCATAAAAGTATGTTTTGAGTGAGATTTACAAGTCAAAAGCTCTGATTTTCCTCACTTGCAGTGATAAAAATTAGGAGTTAGGGCACACATGGCATGCATGGGGAGAGATTCAAGATTCAGGGGAAAGCAAAAAAAAAAACCAACCCAAANCATTAGGAGTTAGTGAACACATGGCATGCACGGGGAGAGATTCAAGATTCTGGGGAAAGCAAAAAAAAACCAACCCAAAATCCAACAAAGGAACAAAGGCTGCTTTGCACACATGATGCTCAGTTTGCAGGCATCCACATTTCTAAGAGTGAGCTCATTTCAGCCCCATTCAACTCACTTCTGTTGCAAAAGCCTTTGCATGGCCTGTGCATCATCTTTTGTATAAAAATGAATATGTTGTGCTAACACAGCCTTACCTGTTATCTAAAAAAAGTGCAATAATATTGGTATGAGTGAGACTGTCATTTCATTGAACAGCTCAACTTAGAACATCGTGTTTTCAATGAAAGGCAAATCTGATCCAGGGAAACAAACCTGGGACTATAAAGATAGGAATTTCCAGATCTTCATCCCACTGCCGCAAAAAGTGATTTGATGAGTCACTTTATGAGAGTTCACTAACCATTTAGATTATCACACACTCACCAGTTTTCACCTGGGGTTCCTGGCACCTGCTTGCCTTTCATATTGGGGTGTTGTGAAGATTCAATAACATTTCCACGTGTTAAGCATTAGAGAAGTGCTAAGCGGTCATAGTGTCTGATTTAATGCTCCCTTTTCTGGGAGCTGGGATAGAGTTACAATTTTCATTCTAAGCTTACCTCATATTGCTTGACTTGGTAAAGGAAAGGTCTCTCTCTAGATACATATCACACAGCACATATTCCAAAACCAGAACCAGGGACTTTCAGGCCAAAAAAACAAAAACTTGACCCAAGACACGCATTCAGATGAACTCAAAAACAAAACTCACCCAACACACCAGTGTTTCACTCTTATCTTATTAAAATTCATTCATTTTTCCTGCACGTTTTTTCATTTTTGCTGCCTTAGTCTTTCTGTCCATCTCCATCCTTCAGCAGACTCACCGAGGTCACCCTGCTGTGTGTGACATCACACGTCACAATCCCCATGGTAACCCCCATGTTGTCACAAACATGTGACAGAGCAGGAGGGGGAATTGAGTTAGAAAAGAGTATTTACACACAAATATCTTGGCATTCAAAAAGACTGGGAAAGAAAATGCACAAACAAAAAAGCCCACGACAGCTTAATGAGGTTTTTGGTAACATGCTGTAGTTTTCCAACTGTGTTCAAGTGTGATCTTGGTTCTTAAGATCTGATTTTCCTTACTTTCATGGACTTAAAAGAACTACATCCATTTTGCTCAGCACAGCAATCTGAAAGTTCCCATGTCTGATTTTATTATTTAATGTGTAGGAAGAATTGCATTTCAACGCCTGCCGAAGAAACTGCCTTTTATAAAGACAGTCTACAGAGATATGTTTGGAATTTTAAATCCTGGTGTTTTGCTTTTTCTTTAATCTTTTATTAATGGTTTGTGTTCCCATTACTCCAAACTGAGCATTAGGTTCCTGGGGAAAAGCACCAATCAAATGTGTAGAGCAACTGGAATGCATTTGAAAATAAAGGAGGGTTAGTTGATCAAAATCAGTATTTCTGAGATTTAGGCCATGATGGACATCTTGTATTGAACAAAAAAAAGTAAGGAAAAGGAGAATAATTTTGACAGCAGCAGGTCTGGAGTTAGTGAGAGAGAAACTGGCACCCATTTTCCTTTCATTCTGATTGATCAGTCTCAAGAGGTTACACCAGAACGAAATTCAAATGCCGTTTACTTTCTTTGTGACAGAGCTGGGCAGAAATGAATTCCGCTGCCTGATCTGACCACAGCCCCAACTGAGATCTCCTTGCAGCTCACTCCTGCAAAGGGTTTGTGTAATTTGAGTTGTGAAGGATGATGGCCATGATTTGCTTCTTTCAACTCAGCCTATGAGAAAAAGAAAACCCAAACTTTTCCTGGCCACACCAACAGCTAAACCTTGAATTTTTATCCTTATTCTGGAAACCTAAACAATTCCCACTGGGTTATAACTGCATGTCCAAAGACTGTAGGAAAAATAATATTAAAGCAGAAGTGTGTGGCAGAGCCAGGCCAGGGTGTCACACCCACCTCCCCTCCCTCAAGCACAAACACAGCCCTGGCTGATCACATCTCTCAGTACCAGGGTCCTCACCACACAAAGGTAGCAACTAAATCTACCCTACAGTGACGCTTAATAGGGTTTTCTAGAACTATATATATGCACCTACTATTGCCAGTATCCTTCCCGTTCCACAGATATTAGTATTATTATTCAACTACTTTACAGCACTTAATAGCAGGCTGTATCACTGTTAAGGAAGTCTAGATTAAAAATTATCTACAAGGGTCCTTCTAACCTGGCCATGGACAGGGCTCATTGTGTCCTGATTATAAAGTCACTTGTTTCAAATCATGTTAGCCAAATATTAACTTTTAACGTGTTTCTTTTGCTCAGGAGGTGTGTGAATACTACAGTGTGCTGCACATGCGAGCCTTAATTGTCCAGGAGAAAGAACAAAAAAGCCATGGCCTTCCTGTGATACTGAATATTTGAATATTTGGCTTTAATCAAAACATGGATTACAGGTCCAGTATTCACTGCCTACCACATCTTATTTATGGATCTTCTCTTAAAATCCATGTCTGTTTTAAAGTATCATATTATGCAGCCAAGTATCAGTTTGATCCACACAGAACTGAGAGCTCCTAAACAGCAATATATAAAATGCTTTTAAAACATTTAAAATGAAGCAACGAAAGTGTTTCACACACAATGTAAAACCAGAGTGTAAAAACAAGAGTGTGCTGCTCGTTTAATTGAACTTTTCTCTGTCACCACACATCTAACACTGCCTGCTTCTCAGACACAAGGGACCAGCTGAAAAACTCATGATCATCAGATAAAATCTAAAATAGAAAGTAAAGTTAAAGCTGTGGGGATAATATGAAGTCTCCTATTTTCCTGGCTGACCCCTTGTTTTAACTCATTTACTCAAAATACCAAGTGTCAAAAGCAGTGCTGAAGCAGTAACTCAATATTTGAATACTCAAATGAAATACTCTCTATTACATGCAACCAAAAAATGAGTGATTAAACACGACAATATAAATACTAACAAGCCCCTAAAACTCTGACAAACATACAACAGGCAAAAATGAAGTGTGTTGCAACAAAAATGGCCTGTAGTCATCTCAGCAAAATTCTACAGGACCCAATTGCAGCTTGAAAACAGACTCCTCAAACAATCAAAATGCATTTCTTATAAAACATTATTAAAAGCAGATATAATTTATTTTTTTTTAATTTGATAGCAGGATCAGCTCTGCAGGTCTTCTCCCATACAAATAATTTTTCAGTGGTTTAAAAATGATGCACACCAAGTGCTGCAATCACACCCAGAACATGAAACACGATACAGGAGGCACAAGAAGCTCAGTGAGCTCCAGCTATTCTGTACATTTCCACTGGTCAGTCCACTGCTCACTCCTGAGCCTCCCTTCACTGCACAGGTGCTGCTGCTTTGCCTTGGAATCTCCACTGAACTTGTCACAAGGGTTTGGGCCCAAGGTCTGGACTTTTTCTTCTTCTGTCCATCTCAGAGTGCCACACAACCTGTTTCTGTTGAACGTGCAAGAAGTCTCCAAACACGTCCTTTCAGATCCCCAGTCAGAACACAGATATCAGTTTAAAGGAATATTAAACATCCCAAATGTAGATTTTAAAGCCAAGTCTGCACCAAGTATTTTATTAATTGCCAGGACACTTCCCAGGCCATGATGTACACTTCACTAGTGTAGTGTACATCACATTTAAGGGCAAATTATTGCGCTGTTGGGATACAGATTTTATTCTGTATTCCCCTACATTGCACTGCACAGGAAAACCCAAACTGCAGAACCAGAGCCCTGAAATTACAGACTCCATATCCTCACAGGTGCAGAAAGCACTGCCAGAGGAAATGCATCTGTCTCTCAAGCAAGAAAACAGAATTCTTAGAAGCCAAAACACAAGATGGCACAAGTCAGCTGGTCAGGGGAAGAGCAGGTCAGAGGGCCAAGGGAGGAACTCTGACCCCCACAGAGTTTTTTATTAAAATAGTGATTTTTTAAAAAACTTTCACTAAAATTTTTAGTGACACAGTTGAACAGACAATGAGAGTAGTTTATGCAAGAAGAGGTGCTCTTGTTTTTCCTCTTTTCATTTTATCCTTCCTTTTGGGTCAACCACCTGAAACTCTCCCCCCTTTACCCTAGCCCATGAAAAGCCACAATATAATTCTGCCATTTGAAGATCACTGATTGAGCAGTTCATTTTAAAACACTTGTCTGAAAGTTTTTAAACTCAGAAGTTGGGACAGGTTGCAATGATTGCCATTCCCCTTGTCCTCAGAGGATGATCACATCACATGCAGGCTCAGACCTGTATTCTTTAGGAGCATTAATTGGAAATATCATCTACTAATATTTAGACCTCTCCTCTTAAAAATCCCTTACATGGATGAGCTTTCCAAAATTGATAACATTTGTGAGAAGGTTCCAGCAAAACAAAACCAAAGCAATCACACACAGATTTAGACTAATTCATTTAAAAACGAATCAAAATATTCACTGTAACTTTCTGCAGCATTTCTCCATTGTTTTATTTCCAGAAATGAATTGAAGACTCCTTGTATGAAGCTCTCCATTAGGACTGTTTTTAAAATCAGTTGCTCCTGTGAAGTGTCAGATTGTGTGGTAAAATTTCTTCTTCCAGTTCAGAGAGTGAATAAAATGAGGCCTTTCAAAACATGTAGGCAAACTGGCCCAAATATATTATTTGAAACACTCAAGGAAAGGCATGTGCAGCTGAAATAATATTCAGTATTCTTGAGTAATATTTTAGTTCAGTCTAGGAACCTGACAGTGGTTATCAGTAATCTCATCCTCACCTGAAAAAAAGGAACCTGTGGTGAAAAGAGTTGCTCAAGACCACATCACCAGCTAATTTTACCTCCTCAATCCATCACCTCTGTGCTCTATCCACTTGCCAACAAAACTTTGTGCAGCAAGAGATACCCTGCATCCCACTTAAACAACAAAATCATGTCATGCTTGACGTTTCTGAAAAGCACTGCAGTTGAACAGTAACTTCTGCTATTGCAAAAGACAGGACGTTTTCAGGTTGTCCCCTGACTTATTGCTTTAATCACCTGTGATATTTCTGCAATTCTAGGCAGCTTATCTGCAGTACAGGGGCACAAGCCTCTGCTCCTTTATTGTCCCGCTTGGGTGAAGATTAGGCATGGGCTCCCCCTTTCCTTTTTGCTTGCTTAAACCAATATTGCTCCTTACAATTGTCTAATTCTGCCACATATTGAGCAGTCCTTGAGTGACCTATGCCAAACAAGAGCAGTCCTTTCCATGAATTCAAGTTGTAATTACAAAGCAAACACTACCATCTGCTGGCCTGTTTGAAAACCCTGTTCCATTTAAAAAAGAAAAACCAATATAGTGCTCCTTCTGGCCCAAGACCTTACAAAACTCCAGCTAATTTTTCTAGGACTGAAGAAATCTCGAATACTCAAACTGGAAAAGTATGTGTTCTTCTGTGTTCTCCTCCTTCCTTCCTGCCCCCACGAAAAAGGAGTCAAATAAATCCTGTCCTGAAATACTGGGATAGCCCTCACCTTGTACGAGTTCACTCTGCAGAGTTTTACTTGCATGTAGCACAACGGAATGAGCTACAAAGGTGGGAGAAGGTGCCTGAAGTGACAAACTCTTGTCCCTCAACATCATGAGCAAAGCAAGGCTCTGAGGGATCTCTTTGACAGCTGAGCCTGAGCTGGAACACTCCTCCCAAATAACACAGGATTTCAGCCTGCACACTCCAGCCTGAACTTTGCCAGCAGTCTCTACCACGACAGGTTAGAAAATAAACCCCAAAATAAATATATTTAATGCAAGTGTAATTTCCTACAGGATATATGAGCCAGTTTGCCCAGCTTCAGTCCTTTTGTCACAATCACACAGTATAGCTCCATTTGGGGCTGAGAAATCTGACTTAACTTCTTCCACTTCCAAAAGCAACCTTTGCTGCACAGGGTTTTGCAATTTACTTCCATCTAAAAACCTTATTCCTTCAAGTATACAAGGTATGCAAAATTCAGCACCACCTGTCAGTACCCAGGGAACAGCTTTGCAAAGACAATCTCCTTATATAATACAAAACCTTATTGTTTCTCTTCTGTACGCCATTAACTATTTTCATACCCTTCACATCAGCTGGGAACTATATATCACAGACTAAGACAATCTCATTTGTTTTAATGGCTAAGTAAATTCAAAATGGAAATGACTAGGTAATTTGTTCTTGTGCTTTTTTAATTTTGTTTTCTTCACTCCCCATCCCCCTCACCATCATCCCCGAGTCCCTCCAGAAAAAAAAAAAAAAATCATTTTAGTCAAGGACTAGAATTCTGGCAAGCTGTTTTATCTCCACTGAATTAAACATAAATCAGGCTTAAGCGAATCAAAGATTTGGCCTCAAAATTTCTTTAACTTCCTAGTACGAGGTTAAGATGCTTTATTATTGGCATTTTTCATTACAAGCCTTTCAAGTTGATCTTTCAAATAGTAATATCTTCCATAATGGGCAACAGATAAAAGAAAATGTAAAAGACAAATAATTGTAGTGGTTGCTGTTAAAGCAATAGTTGTATCAGGTGCTGTGCAAGCAGATACCGGTCAGTCCCTGATGGATGTTCTACTTTGCCATTTAACTGGGGCACACTAATTGGCAGGTAATTATCAGTCATCTGCCATTCCTACACTTGAGTTAATCCTAATCTGCATTCAGCAGTGGGTGATTCCAATTGGATTATCATTTGTTTTCAGCACTTCTACATCCCCAAGTGCTTTAGAAGACAATCCAAATTGTAACAAGACAGATGCATTTTTTATTTCATTATCTAAAGTTTCAAATATTTTGGACACTGATTCAGTTTTGTTAGGCTCTGTTTCCTTTTGCTTCTCAAGGTCTCAGGCATGACTGCGAATACATCCAAGCATGTGGAACAGCAGATACTTCATGCTTTCATTATTTTCAGGCCACTTGGCACACCTTTAATTTAGGTGCACAGCATTTCAATCCTGCAGAAAAGTCCAGGCAGAACATGCCAGCTGTAGATTTTAATTCAACAATGACACAAGAGGTATAGAGTATCTCAGAAAACGGCTCTGTTATGATATGGAACATATGTCAGCTGGTTCTGGGGAAAAAAGCAGTGGTCCAGGACTCCTCCTGGAAGTCAGACAACTTGAACAGAATATGATGCACTTTAGACTTTGCCTGCTCTGAGCCTATTACCATGAGCTGCACCCTTCCATGGCACTGGGAATATGGTGCTGCACGGGCAATACGGAGTTTCATAGAACATGGACTGAAGCATACCAGTTCATCTGATTCATAACCTAACTACAGTTATGTACAGCTTGGCACAAACCTGAATTAGGCTTTAATCCAGTATATTCATGCAGAACCAACCAGCATTCACTGGAGCCTAACACAACTTACAGTTCTTAATGTGTTGCTGTGCAGCCACAAACGACATTCACTCTGCAAACAGGAAGGAGCAACAAACATTTGTATTATTTTCTAATTAAAATCAGACTATTTCGCTGCTGTTCATATATTTTAACAGAGGGAAATCCAGGCCCAAAAGCCAAAGCTAGCAAAACAAATTGTTAAATGACAGGCAGAATGACCAGGATACAACTGTGTCACCCCGAAGTACAAGACGGACATAACTTAGACTTGTCGAGGAAATCAATCAAAGATGAGTTTTTGAACAGATGTACAGGAGAGAGAACAGATAACTGCTGGCATGCCTGACCAGAGCCATGTGGTAAAAACATAATGGCATGGGCAAACTGCGAAAATGAGGGGTCATTCCTGAGCTGCAAAATGGGTTTATTTTGATTAAGAAATACAAGAAGGTAATACAGAGAGCAATGACCAGAGTTTCAGATCATACAGCAATAGAAAAGGAACTCATAAGCCCCTTAGGGACATAAGGCAACCCACCCACACGCAGCTTATATTTCAAGTCTTCGTTTTAAGGCCATGACTTGACCTCTGTTCAGAGACATATTAAGGTCTTGGCACAGTATCAGATGCCTAGAATAGTGAAGTATCGTAAACAGATTTAGTGTATGGAATTTTACACTGGCCAAAATTAATTGGCTAAGAGGTCAAATTACAGCTGTTAATATTTTGCAGTAGGAGCCAAAGCCCTTCGATTGCCCTGCAGTCTATTAACTGTTTCCTTCGTTGATTTTTATGGCTCTGGTTACTTTGTTGGAAAAAGTCACAGTTTTGAGGTTTTCCAAAAGTGACAGCAAGTATTAAAATGTAGTTCAGCTTTGTGCAAATCCTGCTTCCAGCCAGCTGCAAAAGTCACTGATAAAGACAGGGCCTGAAAGAAAGTGCAAGGAAGTGAGGTCTGGGGCTTACAACGACCTAAAATCTCAGAGAATCTCAGTTAAAGCTGTTCTTACAGCACCACCAGTTTCTCATGTGACTTTAGGTTTACCATTCAGGTACTACCAGCACACTCTGCTGATACTAAGGGCCAACATCAAAGCCTCACTGCTCTCATAAAACCAACTATAAAATCAAAAATCACAGTCTCTGTGGCCATCCAGTGTGGATCTGAATGGTGTGATCTGCTTCCAGACAGGTCAGTCTCTGCTGTGGTCCACTCACAGTTCAAACACACCCACTCTTGGTCCTGACCCCTTCGCTCCTGCCTGCAAATACATACCAGGGCTGATAGAACAGTTGCCTGCTGACCAATTCCTCTGGCAGCTGAACCCCTCCCTGCACATCTGGGATACAGCTCAGCACCACTCTGGAGTAACAAGAGCCACATCTACATGGTTGGCTTTAGTGGCCCCAAGGTTGAAGAGAGATGGAGGACTGACTTCATGGCCAGCCTCAATTTCCATGTAAAAGGATGAGGAAATGCTTTCTGGCTCCACTGAAGCCAATGGCAGCAGTCCCACCCTCAGGATTTTTGCTTACAGTAATACAGCTGTATCACCAGCTCATTTCCCTAAGAATTTATGTACTATTGCTAGAGGTGGGGTATATTTGAGCCAAATTCCAAAATTTAGGCTTGAATGTACTGTACTGTCAACTGTAGATTTTTATCTTCAGTGAGCCCCTATCTAAGCTTTGTGCCCATATTTCATACCTGAGTAATGAATTGTTGGAGCCACTTCAGCAATCACATCTGTGCCTGGCTTGAGCCTATAAAGTCAGAAGTACTCAGGTTCATAGATCTTGAAAGTCTGTGGGTTCTATCAAACCTTAATTATTTCTAAATTCTAATTTGACTAATATGCTGCTTTAGAGCCATCAAGTTTCATGAAGTTTACCCAGTAAACTGACTTCAAAGCCAGGATGACTCAGCTGATCTGTACATCTTTGAAAGTGGCTGAGAAGCATTTATCAATACATGAGTTCCTCTAGCATGAGATATCAAAATTATTGGGACATTAACAAATGTAAGTCTTTACATCAGCACCTCAGAGCTCTGTTGTGGTCTCTTAGAGGGCGAGTGTGCATCTTTCTATTCCTGTGCATATCTTTCCTCTCTGAGGATTTTTGAAGAAAAAAAACTCCAAAAAGTATTCCAATTCCCAAAAGCTATTCAACAAAACTCCTCCTTCCCTACCAGCTTAGCTGATATGAAGATGTTGTACCATAGCCACACCCACAATCTTTTCAGATGGTGCTTTTACAGAAATAAGTCCTATTTCACAGGACAACAAACAACCAATTTTTACTTTAAATACACCAAAAGATTTTGAGCCACATGCAGGATTCCAAAGAAGCTGGAAATACATCTAAAAATTAACCTAGTCCTGAAGTTTAGCTGTTTTCACTCCTTTTCCTGGATGCTGAGGGAAGCACAGACCTGGAAGCATTTGCAATGCCAGACCTTTGAGCTCTCCTCCATAAGGGCATCACACTATCTACAGCTAAGCAGGGCTATACTAAAAAATAAACAAACAAAATCCCTAATTCTTGCCATCTCTATTACTGGGAAGGACAAGAGCAGCATTTTTCCTGTGGAAGGGAGGCTGCCTGCCTCCACCAGCTCGCAGGCAACGAGCAGATTGCGTCAGTGCACCCCTCCCCTCCAGCTCAGCATTGCCTAACCTCCTTTCTGCCTCCCAGTTGGCATCACACAATCATCACCTCACAATTATAGAACCACCATGTGGTAGCCATAGCATCCCTTGCGTGGAGAGTGTAATTGGGAAAGTGTCACTCTATTGCTGTTTGACTTAGAAGTGAGAACAGACACATCCTTTGTGAAAGAAAAGACAAGACAGTCTTCTTCCACTTCTCAATTCATCTTTTCCTCCCACATATTCAGGGGTTTTTTCTACCACAAGCCAGGCAGAAAAACTGCAAGATGACCAAGGATATAACCAAAACTTAATGAATAAATAATGCTCTAAAGTGGGTCTTTGAAATGAGGTGTTTTTTGAGCAGATCTTACCAGTCTCAAGGGTACTGGTATTATCTTATCGATTTATTCCAAATTCAAGGGCCCAGCTTCCTTATGCAGGTTCATATTTTGCTGCAGAGATTAAATTTATTCTTGACTAAGCCAAGGCAAATATCACAATGAACATAACCTTGAACTGCTTATAAGGCCTACGCTTGCTTTGCCACTCATTAGAGATTTTGACTTCTTTAAAAATATGACTCCATCCATTTGATAGTGCTCTGTAGAAAGACTTAGGTGTGGATGCTTCAAGGTTTTTTGTTCCAGTTCTTAATATTGAAGAGATTGATTTCTAGGAATGTTAGATCCTAAATCAAGAACTGAAGTCAAATCCTTTTGTTTTAAGCAATTTACAAATCTTAATACCTCATCATGGAAAATAAAAGTACTGTATTGACAGACTAGTCCAGGTCACTGCCACACTCAGACCAAAGATGAATTCAAACTCACAACAAGAAAAACAACTTCTCAGTACTACAGAACTTGACTTCTCTTCTGCCCTTGCTGTTAATATGCATAAAAAAATTCTTCTCCCATAGGCAGTGATGCACCCAGCCCTTGCTTTCCAAGGCCAGAAGGTGGAGTTGTAATGTCAAGGGCCATTACAGAACATCAAAAAGTCACACATTGCACTGAGCCTTAGCTTCTCTCTACTAGAAAAATATATTACAGTTTTGTAATTATTAAAAGAGAAGCCAGTGCCCTGTATTGATGCTTTTTAAATGCTCATTTACCATTTACAGGCACCACTGTACAACTTCATAAGAGCCAAAACCAGAGAGAACATTTAAAGCCACAAAGAAGCCTAAAAAAGGGCAAGCAAAACCCACAAATAACTACAAGTACATTCAGTTTTTCTCTTTTTTTTTTTTTTTTTTTTTTTTTTTTTTTTTTTTTTTTTTTTTTTTTTTTTTTTTTTTTTTTTTTTTAACTCAGAGCACTTTCATAACATCTGCAAGGGACTGTTTAAGTTAGTCATTCATTTCTAAATTCATATCAACAATGTGCAAAGGGAATGTTGCCATATTTCACGTAGACCACTGGATAACCATGTATATACATATATCTGTTGAAACACACAGCCAAGTAAGTCAGCCAGAAAACTGTGCACTCAATGGAAAATCTGAAACAAAATCATCCTGTGATTACATCTCAACAGTGCCCCTTTAAGCCAAAACAAACATTCAGCACCAGTCCATCAGTAGTTAGCAGGAGGATATATTTAAGCTGACTCCCATGTATTGGCAGCAGTGGGATTGGGGGTGGGATGCCAGCACTTCCAAAGCTGATTTCCTATCCTCGACAAATGAAAATGAAAGCACATGACGTCCCTGAGAAGCCCCAGAGCCCTGAGCTCACAAATGAAAGCTGAGTCCTCAGGTCAGACTTGGCAGGGAAGAAAGTCCCTGACATTCATGGGAGCTGATGCTGCTGGTGCAACACCGTGTCGGTGAATTCACACAGTCACTGCTCTGCTGCACAGCTGGGCATCCCTGAATTTGGAACCAAAAACCACCACACAAACACAGCATCGCCACCACTCCAAAATCCAAAGTACCCAGAAGTTCTTAAGGACTGCCCTAAGTCCTTAGATTTAGCACTTACAAGGTTGAGGTAAGGACTGAGAGTTAAAAACCCCAAGTCACTCAACTGTCAGATCATTTATTCAGATGGATGAAGACACACAGTAAACACTCACCAGTGTTGTTATTACAATGGTCACTTTAAACCACATCAGTTTTGGAAATCTTGTTTCTAATTTTTGAAAACCCAAGTGAACAGAATTGAAGGAATAATATTTTTGAAGAGGAAACAGGTTTTTTGGGCTGGCTCAGATTTTAACACCTTCAAAGCTTACTGTAACTGCAGTTTTGAGCACAGCCTGACCTTCCAGTAACACAGCAGAGCTTCAGCATACCAGGAGCTGACAATCTGAGAAAAATCTTACAGGGAGGCAATGAAAACTTTTTCAGAAATACTTATTTTGACAGAGAAAATTTAAATCTCTGCACCAAGTATTCTGTACTGTGTACCAAAGCTAGGAGAGAACTTTGGAAATTCTAGGGTCAGAATTTTTACAGCAGGGTGATACATTTACTGCCCTGCTGGGAAAAATCAAAGCATACTGCCAGTGAATTTGCAATTTTAGTCACAGTTCTGGTAAGGAGTGCCACCATGGGAGTTTGGGGATTGTGAAACTAAAATGAGAAGAGTTGGAATTGGAGACTTAAGGGAAATGTGGCATTTGCTTTAGAAAAGCTGAACTGAAAAAGTATGGATGAAAAGATGAGACTCAGCACTATAAAGATCAAGCACTAAAACCAGAACCAACATATACGAATAGAAATTATAATAGATAATAAAAATCATCGGGCAAAATATGGTAACATGACTGACAAAGAGAAAACTTACTTATGAAAGGCATCTAAAAAGTAAAATATAATTCCTTTTAGGATAATTCATGCTCATGAATCCTAGAAATCTGAAAATTAGTAGCTTTATTCAGAATGACACTGGATTCTTTGAGAGCTTGTAAAAAAAGTAT
The DNA here is from genome assembly GCA_013399915.1 of Illadopsis cleaveri. Taxonomy (NCBI): domain Eukaryota; kingdom Metazoa; phylum Chordata; class Aves; order Passeriformes; family Timaliidae; genus Illadopsis; species Illadopsis cleaveri. The sequence goes on from VXBB01010423.1 coordinate 1,348,293, forward strand.
AATAAAATGAATCCTTCAAGAAAATATAAGTACAAGGAAGAAAGGTAATATTGTATGGGGGATGGACACCAAATAAAGTTACATGAGAAAGCAGACAAGTCTAACAAGGTCCTGAATACAGGAATGTAGAGGAGGAAGAGAGAGATAAAAAAAAGAACCTCAAGCACTACAGACAAAGGACAGAATGATACATGCTGAATGAGCAGGGGGAAAGAAGAAGCCACTGCAGCTACAATTTCCACGCCAGAAACAAGAAACTGGGGAGGAAATAATAAAACAAAACAGTTTTTCAGCTTGGGGGAGATCGTGGGGAGGACCTTAGAGAGGGGAAACCAGGAGGAGTATAAAAAAGAACTGTTTTTACTGTTTTGTAAGGATCTAACCTTGTATTTTTAAGGAACATTTAACATCTTTTCAGTATTCATTCACCATATATTTCTTTCATTAAAAGACATTTAACATGTTCTGGGTTTTAATTGGATGCAAAGCATTGCAATTCACCAATTACTATATTTAATAAATGTCACAAAATATTTTAAAAAACAGGGTAGCATAAAAATACATGTCAGAAATTGAGAGGGGTTAATTTTTTTAAATGTTCTTTTTGAAGTGATGATCTTTGCCCAAGTTTTATCAGATGCTTAAGTGTTTAATCAAATTATCTATTGTCATATCTTCCAATTGTTATTTTACACAGAAAGCTATGATAAAAATCAACTAGATCAGCACATTAGCAAACTGTTTCTTATTAGGGTATTTCCTACACTGAAAATAGCTACTACAATAGACATCACAGAACATTAATTACCCCAGGCATTAAATCTCTATTATTCTCTGATGGAAATAATTGTAAATTATAAAAATACATTTGAGATTCATTTTGAAATGTGTGGGAGGCAGACTGTCTTTGTCTTTAAAAGAAAAATACCTAAGATACATCTGTTGTATTGGCTTAGCCACCCACATTGCTTCCAATATTTAACCCATCTACATGACTTATTTCATTAATTTCTATTTTTTCTTTGGGTTTTTTCCTCTCTCCTTGATGATCTAAAGTACTGCATGCTGAAAAATATGCTGAAAGTAATTCTGAAGCCCTTTACAGGGCATCACATTGAATTATTCTGTTTGCAACAAATCCACCACTCAAGTTTATCAGTGCAGTTGGGAGCTCTTCCCAGTCCCACATTTTTACTGGGACAGAATCATGTTTGCAAGATAACAGAAGTGTTTCAGTCCAAGGCTTCTTCAAACTGACCTCATGTAAAGCACATACAGAGAACAAAACCCAGAGCACTTGAAAAGAAAGCAACATTTGCTTCTAAGAAACCCTACAGCAAATTAGGCAGGTGCAGAGACTACTGTCTGAGAGAAAGACAAAAAATCTGTTAATATTTAACTCCTAAACAAATGCCAAGATTACTGTGGAAAGGCTCCCAATTTATACTGCATTGAATCAAGCAGCTGGGGAAACATTTAAAAGCCTGTAAGGTAATATAGTAATCAGGGCCATTTAAATTCCCTTGAAGGAATTTAGCAAAATACTTTTCAACTGCTTCAAAGGAAATGCACAAACACCCTCATTGACAGGGCATAATGGGATGGACAGGAATGTTACACAGTGGGTTAAAGGACCTTTAAAGCTGAAGGCTGCTAAGGATAAATTTGACAACCTGGATGACAGCTCCGAAGGGAGAGTATATCCAAAGAGGCAAGAGGTTTAGATTTCTATCACTCTTCTGAAGAGCTGCAAGCACCCAGGTTGTGAACAAATCTGTCCAAGGATGCTCTGAGCTATAACCCAGTTTCACATGAATAGCAACTAATCTTTATAAGGTGTGAGGGGCAGCAGATACTGTCTGTCAGGGGCAGAGCTACTGGATTACGAGGATGTGAGACCTTTCTTACTCTTCTGCAGAGATATCTATCACCACCAGCCACCAGCAAATGCCACCTCTCTTTTAATCAGTGACAGATCTGGACGCCCATAACCTTGAACAGAACTTTCCATCTGTTGTGCTGTTTAACAGGTTTCAAATAGGAAATCACTAACGTTTTAACTTAATCTGATATTCAGTGCCCCACACAACAACAGAAAGAATTGATCGTTCTAGAAGCTGCAGATTTTCACCACTCAAAACCAAAATAAATTTGTAGTGCACCTCATTAATGCACTAGGAGAACATGTAATTGTTTAATTAATACTATTGGGGCAGAATAAAACTAATGAGATTTTTTTTATCCCCAACATTAGAAGATAGATCAAAGCAGCAGTCTAATATAGGCCAGTTTTCCATGCTTTTGTCTCCTCTGGTTTGAATGCAGCCTCCTCTGCTCCTGCTCACACTGCCTTCCTCCCCTACCCCAGCACCCTCAAGCTCCAGCATGTCCTGGATCTTTCTCCACTGCAACACCCCAAGCTCCCTTTTCCAGCTTGTCTCCACCACAATATCTCCTCCACATGTTCAGTCTAGTTTAGGTGGATCTTGCAGATGGAGTGGAACTGGCTGTGACTAGACCAGACCTATTTGTGCAGACTGGCCAAACAGCCCTTCCTCTTGGCTGCCAGGCAAACCAAACACGAGAGCAGCCTTTCAGCTACTGCAGCTCTGCCAGGTGCATCAGGGGGACTACAGCTCCCAACCTGCAGGCAGCAGCAGCCCGGGCTGGATGGAAAAACCCAGCATGCTCAAAACCAGTTGCACTTTTTAATCAGGGAGCCCTGTTCATCTCCAGAAAGACAAATCCATATCAATGCTTGCTGTAATCCTTGCCACCTTAAGAAACCAACATAAATTCAACAAAAGTGATTAAGCACCTATTCGACAGTCTGAAGTTCCTTTGTCTAATGATGACAAAGCTTCATCAAGAGTTACAGCACTTATTCTCCATGTAAATGCACCAAACATTTAAAATCTGAGTGTTTATTGTCACAGATGCTCTAAGTGCAGCAAACCACAGGAGAAGCTTCATAAAAGTGAGTTGAACTGGAAATATTTGCTACTACTTTTTTTTTAAAACTTCATGTGATACTTAAATAAGTAAGGAAAGGCTCATGATTAAGAGCTTCACACAAGTAGCATGAAGCTGCTGCTATTTTCAGTCAACTAAAACCAGGTGGTCAGAACAAGTGGGAGACAGGAGGCAGTGTATTTAGTAATGCCAACTAGAAGCAACACAGTTGTATGCAATATTAGTGCATCCCCTCTGTAGAAATTATTAGCCATTGCTGCATTGGCCCCAGCAAGAGGCAAATCCCAGAGCTTCACACCTCACAGGTAACACTGGTCACAAGAGCTCTCAAACACAACAAGATCCCCTGTGGCTTCTTTTGTGTCCTCATTTTGCCATTCCTACACCAACAGACAACCCTTGAGTTAAAGATCATGCACTGTGCTGTGGTAAAAAGTGTTAAATGAACAGACATCTCTTGAGTAAAAACATTTAAGGTCTTGAGGCACTTTTATACAACCTTTCACCTGGATGGGAGATCCTTACCAGTGACATGGAGGTTACACAACATCTGCTCTGACAAGTTTTACTTTCAGTAACAAGACTCACCACCAGGACTCGACAAGGACAGCAAATCAGTCAAACTGACTATATTTTTTGTAGTGAGCCTATACAAAAAGCTAATCATAAACCGTGGTGAAATACTTATATGTGTAAAGAAAGAAGTTCCAAAAAAGTCTCTACAAAATTAGATGTTAGTATTTTAATGATCTGTCTTTAAATAATACATCATCTTTTGAACAAGCTAATACTTTATAGATGAGAATCTTTAAACCAAGTGTAATTGAGCTACAGTGTTTCTATAGTGGTGTCCCCTCATTCTGAATCTCTTTTAACACTCATTGATTTCTGTCAGACACTCATTGGAAGAATTAATTTATTTATGAACTTGTCATTACAAGTCATTGATTAAGATGTCCTGCCTTAAAGATTTAATTATGCCCTAAGATAAAAGATTTGCTAATTATTGTCTTTTATCTAATTGAAGTTTTGTATTACAAATAAAGTTCAAAGGTTTAAGACAGTTGCCCTTTCAAACATTTGGGCAAAGATGAGAATTTAATCATGGGGCAGACCATGTTCTCACCAACAACATCAGACATACTCCAGGAGCCATTTTGGTAACAGAATTGATGACTATTCAATGTGCAGAGTGCCCAGAAAATCTTTTAACCTCTTTTTGTCTTTCACATGTTTTCACAGCATGGCTCTTTGTTTTGGATCCATCAGGCAATTTGACAGTCTGGTCCAGAGTGAAATAATTTAAATCAAAGATTGGGAACTCCCACGTTTCTTTTTCTTCCAATTTTAAATACTGACAATGGGAACAATTCCTAAGAACAGAGGTTTTCAGGTCTTCAAAAAAGATAGCAGCAACAATCTCACTGAAAATTTTTCTTATCTGAGGACTACAGCAGGAAAACATCAATGTTTAGATATCACCATAATTAAAATTCAAACAAAAAATTATGTCTAGAGTTTCCTTCTGTGTCATTAAACAAACTCATGAACCTGGTTAACTTCAAAATAGCACAAATCAAGAAGCAGAAACATCCACAAAAAAAGAAAAAGCTAATGTAGAAACAACTTCATTTTCAAGTTCTTGGGAAGCACAGATATTCCTGGGAAGCACAAACCTGAAGCACAAACCTGTCCTCCCTGGTGCACACACCGTGTTCCTAATTATTCAGGTTTGCACACAGCTGCAACCACATGGTTCTAGAGAGCTGGCCCAAGGGGTGTCCTTGTCCCCCAGCAGCATTTACAGCTGCAGAGAACCTCAGGCTCAGCTGGCACTGGCACCACACAGACAGGAAGGTTTTGTGGCACTCTGACACTGCCCCATCAGACACATGAGTGCTCTGAAGCCATGAGCTATTTCAGGTAGGTACTTGGTCACAATAAAGGTACACCAGGCTACTACCTAATAAAGGTGCTTGACATTTCTACATATAATTAAAACAAATAGAATCAATTACTCACCCCATCTATATACAAACAAGCTATAAGATTTGAAAATCTCCTTGGTTTATGACATAATTCCTAAGAATAGAATATTTGATATTTCAGTGAGATGGACCAGCTCTGCAGGACTGGAAGTTTACTGTGTTCTACTCAGTGAATTAACACCTAAACATCCAGGTTACAGGATCAAGACAAAGACTTTTTTTTTAAGAAGTACTTGGCCCACAGACCACTGGATGCTGGGTTATCCAGATACAGCAACTTACTGGGTGAGAGCACTGTTAGTGAGTGAAGAATTTGGCCTGACTGTGTGTTACAAACCATTTCATGTTTGCAGCAGTGGAACCAAAGAGCTTACAAAGAGCCCCAAGCCTAAATACTCTCACAGAGTTCATTTTCCTCTTTCTGCAAGGTTCTCTGTTTATCAGGAACCTCACACTGCTGCTGGCATTCAGAGTGCCATGCACAGGGATGTTTCTGGTGTGCTGCTCACACTAGAATTTTTAATTCCCATTAGTACTACTCAATAAATGCTTCTAAAGTACAGTTTTAATTTTTCCTTATAGTTGTAGAATTATGAAAGTGTACCTGCCTACAATTTTTCAAAATCATTTCCAGAGGAAATGCCTTCATGCAAAAGCTGTGGACTGCTGCTTTGCACCTAAGCTTTCCCAGACTGAAAGCAGTTTAAAATCAACAGTGTGATGGGACTAAATGGAATTCCAAAACTGAGGATGGTCATGGTCCAAATCTTAGCTTTGATCCACTGTTCTTGGACATGTTTCCATGCCCATCAACTCCCACCATCTTCAGCAGGAATTCAGTGAACTTTGCACTTCACTGACACAGAGATACTCTAACCAAAACGAGTTTTGAGACCATCTTTTTATAAAAGAGCCAGCCAAAGCAGCATGGGTAGGCACACATTTCTTCAATTCTCACAGCTATAACTTAAACAACTCTCAAGAGCATTTAATCAAACACCTTTCCAAAGTCTTTCATTTTATCACTCCAGGGAAAAAAAAAAAAAACAAACAAAAAAAAACCCCACCCCCACCAACAACAAGCGGGAACAAAAAAAATTTNNTTACCCCCCCAGGAAAAAAAAAAAAAACAAACAAAAAAAAACCCCACCACCACCAACGACAAGCTGGTACAAATAAATCTGTTTTAACTACCTGACAAGCTCAAAATTTTCCACCTCAGTTCAATTTTCACCCAAGGGAAGGAGATGCCAAGACTACATCAGGGAACCAAGCAGTTCAGGCACCTGGTTCCTTTCACTGCCTTGTGTGTGCAATTCCTTTGTGCAGAACATGGCCCGGGCTCAGCACTACATTCTGAAGAGGAAATCTGCAGGAATTTTGCCACAGAGAAACAACACCTCATACAGACTTTAAACTTGCGCCTAGTTAATTTCCAACAGACAGAAAAAATTTAATTTTCTCAGCAATGTCTTCCTCAAAACCTGACTGAGGGACTCACTGCCTTTGAAGCTGGAAGTGTAAAACCAAAACTCACTGAGTTTAAAACAAAATTCTTACACCTATATGGAGCACACATGTTCTCAGTATGCTCCAGAGCATTATCCAAGAGGAATTCCACACCATAAGATGCTCCAGAGGACTGTACCTAATCAAGAACACCAGTAAAACTGGATTTGTTCACTGGCCATTTCCTTAGTTCTTTGTTTACGAGCAACCATATTAAAAAAATTGAGGATATAAAAGCGAGTTTTCATCCCCTATACTAAGTGATGATTCACCATTAATATTTTTTTAAATGAAACAGTGGATTATCAGAAGAGAGATATAAAAGGATTTGCTAAGACCTGAAAAAATCCATGGCAATTTACTGTAAAGCATTTTTTTTTGGTACAAAAGAGACACTCGTGATTTGTATATACTCCTCTAGAAACATACCAAACTGAGTGAGGCCAACAGAGCAATGTCTGTTCAAATAATATTTCAAATTTTAAAATTATTCCCTTCACTGCAGTACTTTTTTGGGCTCCAATACCCACATTGCAACCAAATTTCCCCACTGGTGGGACTCACTAACATTGCTGATCCCAGAGCAGGGTAATTCAGAGACCTTACCAACACAAACTTCAGAGTTTCTGAACTGCTAATCGTATAAATTATATCAAGAATTATCTGTAGCTTATTGGAGAACAGTACCAATAAAAAAAAGTTTAATGAGAAAGCAGAACTAACCAGAACTAGAACAGCTCAAAACTGGCTAGGAAAAAAAAAAATACATATAAAAAGAAGCAATTCCAATCAATGCAATTGTTTTGTTTAGCTGTTGACCTTGCTGAGTGACTGGTGCAGCTCTCCAGCAGTTTGCCAGAAGGAAATGCATTATTGCTATGAGCACCTTTGTGAAATCTTTATGTCTCAATCCCACTGAAGTGAGCACCCAATCTGCCTCTGTTGTACCACAATCCACATTCTCACATTCAAATAGTCTCAATTTTCAGATTCTAAAAGTTTCTGCCTGGCTACATTTTTCTTATTTTAAACTCAAAATTTGCAAATGATGCACAGCTAAGTATGCTTTTAAAAGTTTCCTGACCTCAGTGTTTTCATGCTATTTTATAGTGATTTTCCTTATTGTTTCTCAAGAGATTGAAAGTTAAGGATGAGGACCTAGCCCCTGCATGACAGATCCTGCTCTCAGAATAGAAAGTGGAAAAGGAAAGTGAAGTGTCCTCATATGGGAGAGAAGCTTGCATCTTGTCAGATTTTTATGTGCTTTATTTATTTTCATAAGTAAGCTGTAGTATCTGGGCACCTCCTAGTATTATTTATAGGCATTTCTATAGAGCTCATAATCACAGTATCTGAGTGCCTCTCGCTATTTACGATATGCCATTTATCTCTAGAGGGTAGAACTCTCCTCCTTTCTGCTTTGAAGATGGCTTTTCATAGAGATAAGGTGCAGATGATTAATGCCTTCTGCACTTGGCATCTTGTGACATGGCTGTTTGGGGAAATGCAAGTTTTTAATCACACTCCAAAGCACAGGATTTGGGCTCAGCTCGATCTTTTTTGGGTTGTACCTTTTTCTCCAAATATAGAGTCAATTTAAAAAAAAAAAAAGGTTGGAAGAGAACAGGAAATTCCAGTGAAAAATCAGCAAGTGCAGTTCTTCTCTCCTGAGAAGCCACACATGACAAAATATCTTCCTTAAAGAAATACGAACCTCAACAATGTCTCTGTGTTTGGTGGATTCTTCTCCAGTGGGACTTCATTTTAAACATGTCAGAGTTTTCCAGTATCCCAGGGAACATCTTTTTTCAGTCTGAGAAGGTCAGAATGTTTCCTGAGAGGCAGAAAGGTGGGAAAATGAAGGATCTTTCATGTGACTGACACTAAGCAGTATTTTTCCTAACTGCCATGAGCTCACATATCCAGTGAGAGTTACCTTGACAATGAACTCAGCCTCTTCAGCCCCTCTGAAGAAAGGGATGAGATTTGTCTTTTTACATAAAACATCCAGAAAAACGCAATCAGCTGATAAACAGCAATTCTTTGATGATAATGACACTTCAAAAGTATATTCAGGAGAAAGAATAAGCAAAAATTAATATCCCAGAGTGGTTATTAAGAGGACAAGATTACTCATAGCCCAGGACTGCTCTGTCAAAGCAAATGGGTTACAATTTCTGAAAAAATGAAAGATTTTAAGCAGAATATACACAAGGATAAACATTATTTTGGCCACTAAGGAAAGGTTTTATAATCCTAATTCACATCCTTAAGGATGTAACAGATCTTTAGTAGACCCCATTAGCAAAGAGAAGAGAAAGATCAAAGAAAGAAAAACATCAATAAAGGTAACTTAGATTTTAAGCTCTTTGGTTTTCCTTGGTTATGTATCTTCAGTGTCTGACACACTGACCCTAAACAGAACTGAAATACAAAAACCAGGCATTTCCTCACTGGAGTAACCACTGAAAATCTTCCATGAACTTTCCCTTCAGCAATTAAGTGGATTTCTATGAACTTTGCTGACACACAAACTTGACAAATATTTCCGTGATTGAGATTTCTGAAGGAAGGGCAACTGCCAAAGGACAAAATTCATGAGAACACAAATTAATTCTAAAGATATCTCTAAAGAGCTCCAAAAGACACATTATGAACAGGCACTTTCAGAAGCTTGGCACATCTTCAGGAAGCATCATCAGAACTATATTCTGAGTGAGGTGGTGTCAGCTGAGACAGATATCTTATAGAAATAACGTGTGACTCATTTACTAGTTGCCAGATACTTCCACATTCTCTAGTTTGTTAGAAACAGGAGCATGATTCTGTTACATGATGGATACAGAAATGCTGGTTATAAAAGAGCTGAAATCTCAGATCTCTGTTAGCAGTAGGTAACCCATCCTTCCCATGTCAAAATGGCCCTTTTTACAAATTATTTCCAAAATGAAGATTGTGGGGTCCTTTGGCAGTGGGTCCCAGGGTTAGGGTCCTTTATGCTTCTTGCTCTAGAAAATCCTCAGAAATACCACTGTATTTGAACTTACCATTAATGTAAAATACTGAAATTACACTAGTGTGGAGTTTGGAAAATTGAGAGTAGAACCAGCTCAGTATTCCTCATTTGGAATTTGTTTCCTCAGCAGAGGAAACTATGTGGGTAAAGAACGAGGCAAAGACAAAAGACACTGAAAGGTGCAGGATAAATCAGTTATGGTTATTTAGGAATTAAGAGGTGAATACAGCCTCATTTCAAAAGAATACACATTACTCCATCCCCATGTAGTTCAGAGAAAACATATGTGAAACAAGAAAAGTACAGCAGGCAGCAAAAATAACTCAGGTTTTTAGACAAGATGATGGTGAGTATTTGCTGAGATTGGCCTCTATAGCTCCTAAAAGGATGAGTGAGAGAAAGGAGAAGCAGGATTCGGCCTCCAATGAAGGCTGAAAAGACCAGTGCTGGACCCTTCTAGGCAAATTGTTTTTCAGTTGCTGTTCTGCCACCAGCTGAAGCTGGGGAGAGCATTTCCTAAACTGTGCTGGCTCACAATGAGAGGCTGAAGTCAGCAATAAATAAATGTAAGCAGCACAAATCAGATCACAAAGCAAATGAACACACACAGGGCTTGATCTTCCTGTTCATCCCAGCACACAGCAGGAGGGAATGCAGTGAAACCAAAGTAGAGCTGAGCACAGAATTTCTGAGAGAAGAATTGGGCATCCAAGCTTGGGCTACTCGGCTTTGGGCAGGTGTTTTTTTGGGGTGGGGGTATGTCCTAAGAGAACAAAATTATAGGCAACCAATTTAAGTATCCCAGCAAAGAATGAGGTGCTTGGGCTCAACTGATGTAAACCAGACACAGATGCCAGCTGGGCACTCCCTCCTTCCCATGGCAGAGATCCCCAGAAGAATTCTAGCAGATCCAGCACTGGAGCCTGCATTTTTGTGATGCTGAGCCCAGAGGTAGCAGTAGTGTTTTCGTGCAAGACAACGTGAGCTAAATCATCAGGTGAAAGCTATTCTAGACAATACATTCTAACCCAACAAGCCTTGCTGGAGTGCTTGTGGAAAGCACCAGAAACAATAACACAACGACAGCAATTTTTGTTGCCCTCTTGCATAAGCGCTGCTAAAACGTGATGGACTTGGTCTGTGCTAATGCCTTTTCCTGTGGAAGCTTCTTGTCACAGACAGAGCTGACAGGATGGCAGTCCCTGGTGGAATTCCTGCTCTTCAATACCAGTCACAACTCAGGAATACTTTTACATGATGCTTTGCAAGCACTAATTTTATCCTAATGGTGAGGTGGAACAAAGAGGGGGTAGGTGGGCAGTACAGAGGTGGTACATTTTAGTAATGTATATTATAATGCCTCCAGATGCTTTATTTTTATCTTACTAAGAGATTCTCATTATCATCACATTTACACATTTATGTTCTCTGGGCCAAAAGACACTTCATGTTGATAATAAAAGGCATATTAATTTGATAAAAATTCTCAAAAACTCATGTAAAGTTGCTATAGAGCATGCATGCAAGGACATGGAAAATCATCCTTCCCAAGGACTTGAAAAAATATAATAGTGGAAGAAGTGTAAATGCTTTGTTTTGCCATGTTCTTCACTTCAGATAATCCCTTGACAACAATACTCTACCACACATTTAAAGCATGCCAACACCAACTGGTGCTCTGGAACAATCTGTAGACTGGAGAATGAATTCTCTGCTGAGAACACACAAAACATCCTTCAATTAGTGCATTATCATGGACAGTTCAAGTACCACTTGAGCAGTGAAGGATATGTACACTGAATAATGCCAGACTGACTCAACAGCAGGTCATGGTGTACTTCTCAAATACTTCAAAAAAAATCTATGGCACTTGAAGCTGAGATACCTGAGACACTCAGTAGCATAGATGCAGTTCCAAGTACACTGTGGAAAACAAATGATAAAACATCACCCTGACAGCAAAATACAAGTTTCTCTCACAAACTTATTTCCAGACATTTCACCAAAGCTTAGCTCAAGTGCAGGTACACAATTACCCATTTTAGCACAGGCACAATTATAAACTGTGGAACACCTCAGTCCTGGTAAACACTTCAAATAAGAAAAAAAAGGCAAAAGATAGATTTGTTTATTTACTCAGTCCTAAAGACAAAAGTTAAATTCAGGAAATTCCTTGCAAACTGACAGGATAAAATATGGTTTCTCCTTGAATGATTTCAAGACTTTATCATTCCATCTTTTGGCTATCCAATATTATATTCTGATCTCAAGAGACCAATATCTGAGATTAAGTCTTTTTATGGGTTTTCTCTCAGTGTCTAACTGATCTTCCCAAGGTAATATACATTAAACTTGAGAAGCATTAACTACATGGTAAAACTTTATTTTATGTACAATCATGTAAATGAGCCATGTCTACTCTCTTCCAGAACTGGCATCTCTGAAAATATTTTAATATTGCATCTGAATTAAGGAAAGTTCTCATAACCATGTGACAGGAAAATGTACTATCTTTTTACTATAAATTTATTATTATTATGTATCTGATTTACCAGATTACAAAAAAACTACACAGCTGCACATTACAGCTGGTGAACACTCAGATACTGTGGATTCAAGGAGCACATGCACATTTATCACAGTGCTCTAGAATGTGGGCACCACCCTACACTGGCTGCAGTTATCCCCATGCTGGGTATAAAAGAGAACTCTGATGGACGGGGGACTTCTATCCCTTTTAATGGATTTTCTAAGGCTAAATTCAGGCTCCTTTTGGAGAAGAACTCATGGGCCAGTTTCCAAATCTAAACCAAGAAATACACACCATTACTAAGATCTGTTGCAGTATGGGTTACTGGGGGTCACAGATTAACCTTTACTCCTTATCATTGAACAAGATACCATTAACTTCAGCAGGAAGCCAGCATTGCTAAATATTACATTTAAAGACCATAAAATTTATCAGGGCCAGTAATACTATTTTTGACATGTTTCAAGATTTTAAAGTCTTCTGATAGAGCAAAAACAGTTCACTACTAAAAACTGATGTTCATTAGCAAAAGCTTCCTCTTCCATAGCCTCTCACCATCTTTTATCCATTGCATGTTAACCTGATAATCCTAAGTATCTGTCAAAGTCTAGCCCAGAGGAAAGAGTTTGGCAGTTAAAAGAATTAAGGTTCTTAGAATTGTCTAGAAATAGAATTTTCATTAAAGAAAAAAATAAAAATCCATATTTTAAAAGTTAATTTTCGTCTTTTTTAACTGGTGCAACTTACAGCTAATTCACTGGAAATTATAACTAGCTCTACAAGTTGAAACACCAAAAAGCTGCATTCTGCCAAGCTACTGGCCTATTAATCCAGTATAATCCACATCCTTAAAATAACATCTTCAGAAGGATTGTGGCTATATCCATCTGTTCAGGCAATGAATATTTTATTATGTCTTACAGAAACACCAACGCATTATAGAAATGTCATCTAGAGATGTTTTAAATCTTTTTATATCTGACTAGCTAAAGACATCTTGTCCCAGAATAATGGAGTTAACAGGTAAATGAACACCCTACTTCCCATTCTATAGGCCACTGCAAGTCAGTATTTCAGGGAGGATAAAAGACACACTGGCAGGTTCCAAGAGAGCACAAAACCTACAATCCGCCCGTCTCACCAGGACATCAGCAGTGATGTGGCTGCAAACCACGAGTCAAATGACACAGGTGTCACCCAGCCTGTGACAGGGGCAGTGCTTGCAGGGAGGTTTCCTTCAGCCACTCCCTGAACAGCCCAAGGAGTTAATGACATCCCTGATAAAATGACTGCTACAGGAAAAGCAGATACTGCACACTCCATCGGGTAAATCTCTGGTTCCTTACGCACATTTGCAAATTAAAGACTTGTAACAGTCTACCAAACATATCAGAGGATTAATTCCTTCTTCATGGACTTCTACCTTTCCTTGTTACACCAGACAAAGCCAGCAGGGAACATGCTTAAAACCAACATGAATACAGCAAATCAAAGCCAACACAACCTATCAGAAGAGAATTTTATATCTTCAATTAATTTAAGCAAATAGCCAAAGCTATTTATCCCAGGGAAACAACACTCAGTCTTGATCAGAGTCATGCATCATCACCTTCAGAGGTGCACGTCTGGACCCAAGAAAACACTTTTTAAATTGGGAGATTTCTTGGAGTCTGAGTAGAGCCTGATACTAATGAAGCCTCATTCCTTGAGGAGCTATCACAAACATGGACATTAAATTCCATCCAAAGAACAGAGAAATCCAGTGCACTTGTATATTAGATATCTCTTTTTTATATACCTCAGCTTTCATTGTAGGATTAATGAGAGGCAGAGCCACTTAGGACCTGATAATCATTTATACCCCAACAGCAAAAAAAGTTTCTTATAACAGGCATCAGCATAACTGAAATGTAACCAAACAAACTCGAGGGTAAAAGAGGTCAGTTCCCAAGGATTTACATCCATGTTATCAACCCTCTCTGCTCTCAGAAGCTACAAAAATTTGAGAGTAACAGCAATGCAAAACACTTTTCTACATAAATGCTACTAAAAACACAGGAATCAGTAGAAAATTATAACTACTTTAAACCAAGCTGTAGAATTTTATGGTAAGGATATAATTTTCTGCTAAGTTTTATAGATGTGCCCAGAAATAAAACACCAGGCCTCTATTGAGTTTTATAGGGCTTTTCTGTAAGAATTACAAACAGTGGTATTCAAACAATACTCATGGATGGGACTGCCAGCAGCCCTATAAGTTAAAACTGCATTGCATAAACCAGGCATTGAATAATTTGGGATAATGAACAAATTCATAAACAATCAGTGGCTGTTTGTCAGTAATCTGTGAAGGGAAGGGAAAGGGCAAGGGAAAGGGAAAGGGTAAGGGAAAGG
>VXBB01010423.1:1362781-1473655 GCA_013399915.1 Illadopsis cleaveri
GGAAAGGGAAAGGGAAAGGGAAAGGGAAAGGGAAAGGGAAAGGAAGAAAAACCAACTCTCTTGGCTGGGAATAGTTCACCCAGCTTTACTGCTTTGCCTTTAAGGGACAGCCTAAAGGGCTTATAACTCCTCAGCATTCCTGCCAGGTAATTTGTGCAGCATTTTTTAGCAATGGTTAAATTAAAAAGCCCTTATGGGAAAACTCAATGATTTTAATAGACATGAAATCAGTACGGTTCTGCAGAAAATACTCCAAAGCCTTTAGTTAGATCCTCTCCCCCCATCCCAGCCCCTTTACAGTGCACAGAGCAGTCAATGCAGCAGAGAACCCTGCAGTGGTTGATTACAATCACAGGGAATGTCCCAAGGGAAAGCACATCTGAGACCCTGTGACAGCCTAGTTTGCACCTGGAGGAGGAGGACAGTATCAGACTGAGGGGTCAGGATGTGGATGCAGCTTGGCTAGGAACATCTCCAGTAGCTTTGTACATGGGAAGCTTAAATGCTTTTCAACTTCCCATTTGAGACAGTGTCCTTTCTCTGGAAGTAACCCATAGAATTAATATGGGAATTCAGTCTCAGCTCAGGGACCACAGCCCATCCAATATTGCCACAGAAAAGCTGGCCTTCCTGCCTAAATTTGGTAAAATACTGCCTTTTGCCATTTTCTTATGCTTATGCTCCTTCACTTAATAGGAAGCTAAGTATGGAAAAGTCAAAGATATGGAAAACAGGACAAAGCTTGATTTTCATTCACAGATGAATAAACAGATCCTGAAAATACCAAGTGAGGCTTAAACAATTAAAGTAACCACAGGGTTACATCACTGATGAAGCTTCATGAACACGGGAAGATCCTAATAAAACTTCCTTTAGGAACAAAAGCCTCACAATAAAGATGTCTGTGGTGGCAAGAATAACACTATAGTTATGTTTGGCCTTATTTTGCACTGATCTTAGCCCAAATTAAAAGAATACAGAACAAACCCACCACCATCCCATGTTCAGTTTCCACAGGCCTGAAGGAAGTCACACACTAAGTCCAACAGATGGAACAACGATGCTGCACCCAAGAACTCAAAATTTTAACTGTAATTCTGTTTTTCTCTCTTCCTGGGCTGCCACACAAAAACAAATGTGAAAGTCTGCAAGGTACTGGTTAGCAGGGGAAGTACAGCAGAACCATAGACACAGGAGTGGCAGATAAGATGAGAAGTCTCCACCTGAAAATTTGCATTTAACTTCAAGGGAAAGTATTTCATTTTTGTGCCGTAACTTTTACACTTTCCCCCTATTGGCTTTTAAAGCTTAATTTCAATATCCAAGTTCACCTAAGTGGATGACCGATGGAATAAAATGCAGCTGAAATCAACATGCTCTTAAGAGCTGTTTAGATTTTGTAGCTTCGTTTAGCACTGAACACAGTCATTAAAGTGCAGTTACCACAATAATAAATGCAGATACCATTAATTACAATACTAGATTTAAAATGCAACTTGAGTCTCTCCAGTGGCTTTTAAGGGGGTGTAATACCACAGTCAATTCAAATTTAATCAAAACTAGCAGTTTAATTTAGTCTACATTTACAGATAAAAAACCTCCAAACTTTATAGCCATTCTATAACTCTATTCCATACTAGGTACAGAGAAAATAGGAATATTTCCTTCGATAAATAACTTTTTTTGTATTTCTGTCCATCCATGCTTACATGTCAACTTACTCAGCTTAGAGTGGAAAATGCACACACTTCCCTTTTCTTAAGGGATGTACGTGCATTTTTCCACTTAGTGGTGAAAGAACTGAAGACATAAATCCCACTGATAATTACAGCATGTAATCTTATCTGAGGTTCAATCTCTTGCACTAAAAAAATCTCTCTTGTGACATGTAAAAGGGTAGACAGATATAATGGAAGAGTTCTGGAGTCTGTTCTGCTGTCCTACATCACTGAGGCCAACAGCAACAGGACTGGTGTCAGAATATTGCCTTAAGCCTCTGAGCACAAAGCTTTGACTTTTAAAGGAGTCCATGAAAAGTGACTCGTTCTTCTGCCCTTTTGAAACTCCCAGCCCGCATCCCTATTTGTGAGAAGGATTATTTTCACTTTTATACAGCTGTCATGTTTAGAGGCCCCAGGGGAGATCAGGGCCCTGTTGCAGCAGACACTGAGTGAGCACATGGAAGGCCTGAGCTCTCAAAAGAGATAGGACAGAGTGGGAGGGGAGGCAGAGGCACAAGGAAGTGATTTGCTCAGGATCACAGAACACGTCATTAAGGGGCCAAGACCTTCTGGTTCTTCATGAGGTTAAGGAACTAAAGATCCTCAACACAAGGTGAACTCAGCCCAGAAAAATGATACTTTCTTCTTAAAGTTCATATGGCAAAGAGCCCCTCACCTGTCTGTAAAAACACAATGTGCTGAGTATTTTCAGACACAAGACACTGGTCTAGAATAATCACAGCTCTGATCCACCATGGAAGTGCTGATACTCCATCTAGCCTTCAAACTGAAGAGAGGTTTCAGGATTAGGTACTGACCAATGTATTTCTGCATGCATTAGCAAATAGGGCCCACCTTTGCTTCACCTTCTCCACATAATACCCAGTTCTCTTCAGGTACTATAAATATTTACACCAATTTGCTCTTTTCCTGGAAGGGACACTTGCACCAGCTCTCAAAAAGCAGATGTGTTCCCATTACAATTATAGTTTTGCTATTGATTGGAATGGGAAGAGAACTGAGACAATGCAAAGAAAGGAGCCTGGGATTTCAGCCTCACAGGTACTACACAACTTGACTGCCCCAAATGACTTTGCTGAGTACCTCTTTTGCCAAAGAAAGCACAAAATGTGTTTCAAGGGAGAAGTATACACTGGGTAGCTCCAAAGAAATGCCTTTCTCTGAAATTTGAGCATGAAAATACCCTAACCAGTGGTAGCAGATGTACTTAATAATCTGCTGAGTCAATTATTATAGCTTTTCCTAAGAGATTTTGAAGTTCCAAAGGATGGAGAAGTGGAGAATCTCTATCAGAATGGGTTGGTTGGCTTTCTGTAAAGGACCATTTAGACCCAGCTGGGATTTCAAAGGCTGCACAAGAAAGTCGAAGCTTCCTTCAAAGTTATTTTCAGAGTGGTCAGCTGACTGGTATTTCTGAATAGTTTAGAATTGCAATTCTTATGCACACTTCCTAGAAAACCTGGCATGTGGTTAAAATTGTTAAGATATTGGTGCCTTGCTATTGTGTTCATTTTAGCACAGAACTAGACCAGGAATAGAGCTGTTCTCTGTGGCATAACTGGCTGATTAAATCCAAAGTAAAAGGCACTTGTGACCAATCATGAAGATTAATCAAGTGTGTCATTCATGTATTAGCAGGCACCCCAAAGGGCTCCTTTTCTACTGCCACATTAAAGCACTTTCCCAAATGCAAGAACCACCGCATGACTCAGTTTTCTCCCAGAAATTCTAAGATTTCCAGCAAAAAATGTTCAGGGCATGGTTTTCTCAGAACCATGGATCTGTTCCACCTTCATCATGCTGTCAGTCAAGGAGTCAAGTGCACAGACGACATGAGAGGTGTGGTGGTAATTGTGTCATAGAAAATTTACCAGGACTGTGTGTAATACAGAGTGAAAGGGGTAAAGAAACTCTCTTTAAAATTACACATGAGAAGAAAAACTTTGAGCAGTAGGCCAGAGTGTGTATGTGCACATGGAGGGATCACAACAGGGAACTGACTTGGAGGCCCAACTACAACATCTCCTGGTTCCTTATATTTCTCAGGCATGGAACTCCACATGATGTCAATATGGCTTCACCAGTGCAATTCAAACATCACCTCATCAATGCCACCAGCTGTCACACTGCTCAGGAAAATGCTGTCATGGACAGCAATTGCTGCATCACCAGAAGCAGAGTGAGAAAAAACCTCCCAGAATGACTCACTCCATGTGCAGCACCAAACATTTTAAATAACCCAGGCTGCACAGATTTCAGCTGGCACTGTGGGCAGCCAGCTAAGCACAGCCCAGGATCACTACCTGAGATGGTATTTCAGTATATAACTGGCAGCCCTTGAAGCCAATTCCCATCACTCTCTCACTCAGAATTACAACCAGTGAAGTCAGCACAGTCAAAGCACTGTAGGACTGACAACTGAAGAGAAAATAAAGTTCCCTAGATTAAGACATAGGAGCAGATCAGAATAAAAATTAGAAAAGCAGCTCGCCAGCACAGAGTGAACAGCTGACTTTCTAAATAAAGTCACATCCCTCTGACAAAGCTAAAGACCAAAACTATACTTGATTTTTTAAAATTTCTGTTTTCAAAAAAACTAAACTGATATTGACTAACAGCTAAATTCTACTTGTCTGAATTGCATCCCACCTGCACCAAAACTCCCCTTATGTCCAGTGAGCTCAGTCTGGCATCAACAGTAAGATTTTATTGGAATTCAGACATGAAAGAAAGATTCTCTCAGGTTTCCTTCCAACATTTGTTTGGCAACCATCACTGGCGTTATTTTAAAAAGGATTTTCAGTCTAGAACCAAAACTGTTTATTATATTGACATGAGAATCTCCAAGCAGAGTTTATTCAGTATAAACCCTTGGGCTACACAAGCTGAAGGGACCCACAATCACTTGTCAGAGAGGAGGAAGAAGACACTATGACAAATGCTGTCAAACACCACACTCATAACACAGCAGAGATCACTTCTTTGATCAAGAGAATCACAGCCTGAAAACCTGTAAATACCAGCACTCTGCACTATCACTTAGAAATTGTGATAACAGTTTAACACTGAATTGCTACTGAACTTGCTTTCTTATAATAGCTGCTGTACGTAAGGAAGGTGGCAACAGTTTTGAATTTTCATTCATGTGCAATTTCAGGAGATGAGAAAACTTCTTTTAAAAATACTTAAATAGTTAATGGGTCAAACTAAACAGCAGCAAACAAAGAGAGATTTGAAAAGGTCACACAAAACATAAGTGCAACATTAAGTTTAAAACAACCACTGGGAAGATGAGAAACCTGCCTCAAATAAAAAGATTTGGATGTTGCCTTAAATCCAGGAAATATACTGCAATAAAGGGAAGGACATCACCTGATGCTTCAGTTTCCTATTTCACTTCTTCCCCTGAGCTCAAGGGGTATCAGGATATACAAACCCTGCCTGTGATCTACTCAGGCACTCCATAACCAGCACCTTTGGAAAGGCCAATTTATAAAGGAAATCAGGTCTGCCCAAAAGAAACAAAATAATTCCCCCTACTCAGTAAGCCCTTGTGAAAACTTAAATTCAAGAAATGGAGAAATTAACATTAATGCCATGGGAAAAGGAGGGGGTAAGGATTAGATGAAAAGTTAGATGAAGCCTTCAACATTTGGTACTTGGCAGCAGCTCCTGCCCTCGCCCCATGGATCACTGCTACTAGTGATGCACTGAAGCATCCACTTAAATGAGAACACAGAATCTCACCAAACATGATTGATGTGTAATGCACGTTGTGTTTAGAGAGTGTGCACCCCTGTTTATGTTTTGGTTACCTGGTTACCATGTTGGTAACCATGTGGTTGGTTGGTTGATTGGTTGGGTGGTTACCATGTGCCAACGGGTATTTTTTAATATCCACATTGAATCTCACAGAGACATTTCCACCACATGAAAGATCATCACAGAATCACAGAACCACAGAATCACAGACAGTATTTCACTCTGGCTTCTGGTTCCACTCTAATGATGCCAAAGGCACATGTTTACATTTGCTGGAGAGGTTGCCTTTTCCAAGAGCACTACAGAAATTGGTCACAGGAAGCTGCTCTGACGCCACTGCAGTGTCCCCTCAGAACCACCACTCTGCTGGGAGTTTTCTGAGGTTTCCAGCTGTATGAAGAGTGAAATGAAAATAGCATTCTGCTGGTCACTGGCAGGGAGCTAAACAAGGTGACTAAAGTATTTCAAGGTTCATTAAGTTACAGGGACACAAGCTGGCAGAACATAACTGGTGAGGCTGTAACTCTGGATTATAGAACAATTCCCTCCAGTGCAAATTCTAACTCCTTCTAAAGAGTTTTACAGTGGCCACAAACCACCTCTCAACATTTCCTGGTTTCCTACTGCATTTGTTTCTGGTTTTGGACCCAGATAGACAAACCTGAGATGCAGACAAAGTTAAAAACAGTACAATATTAACAACAGCAAAAGAGCAAACCTCAGGTTGCACTAATTCCAATTATTTTGGAACTTGTACTTCTGACCAAACTAAGGTGAAGAAATAATAAAAGAGAACATTGCATCATCAAACTACAGTTTACATTTTTGGAGAGTAGTTTAATTTCTTTCATCAAAGATGATAGAGAACACTAAAATAATGAGAAATACAGTTTTCATCCAAAAAATGCCAATAATAAATTTCAGCTTTATTCTCTTGCTCCCCATCCCTTGTAGTGCCGGCTTTTAATGACTACGTATAAAGTCACAAATTTCCAAGAGTCCAGTTGCATCAATCCTTGTGCCCAAGATGACAACTACAGCCAGCCAGGACAGTCTCCTACTGTATCTCATGTTTGGACACCACAGAGAGGGGGGAAAGGCTGTTCTTAAGTGCTTCAACCCCATCTTCTGTGAGCATCTACAGCATCCCAAGGTTAGCCACTACACTACAGACACACAAGGCATTAAACCAAACATTTTTACTTTATCTGGCTGTTGGCAGGGAACTGTCTAAGCTCTGGTTATCTTTGTTGAACTTTTGAAAGTGCTTATGCACACTTATATCCAGAAGAGGTCATAGAAACCTGTGGTTTTATCTTTGTTTCTTACAAGCCAAAATGACTCAGCAATATGAAAAGTACACTGGCAAACTTTACAGATCTCATGGTCAATCTCATGGTACTTATTTCAGAAATGTTTCCACTGGCCCACTTTGCAGCCACTCTGTCCCCAGTCTGTAGCACTGCAGGGGGTTGTTGTCACCTAAGGGCAGGACCCACCACTTCATTTTGCTGAACCTCCTGTGCATCAGTCCAGCCAGATCCCCCTGCAGACCCTTCCTGCCCTCCAGCCCATCAGCACTCCCACCCAACCTGGTGTCCTTCTGCAAACTGGCTAAAGGTGCACTTGATTCTTTTGTCCACATGACTCATGCAGACATTAAACCAAACTGGCCCCAATACACCACCACTCTCAGGGCCTGAGAGTGAACAATGAGGCTAATTGTTCACCCAGCAGAGAGTGTATATTCTCAAGCCATGAACATCCAGTTTCTCATGAGAATGCTGAGGGAATGATGTCAAAGGCTTTCCTAAAGTCCAAACAGACACATCCACAGCCTTTTCTCCACCCTCTAAACAGGTCACAGAAGGGGATCATTTGGCAAGCAGGACATGTCCAAACGTGTGCTGGCTGGGCCTGATCTCCTGGTTGTCCTGTAGCTCTGCTTGATGGCACTTGGGATGAGCTGCTCCATGAGCTTTCCCAGCACTGTGGGCAGCTTGACAGGCCTCTTGTTTCCTGAACCCTCCTTCCTGCTCATCCTTGTAGGTTGGTATGACATTTGCCAAACTCCAGTCACTTGGGACCTCCCCAGGATTGCTGATAAATGATTGACAGTGACTCATTGAGTTCTTCCATGAGCTTCTTCAGTATCCCTGGGGAGAATCCCATCCATCCCCAAGACCTGTGTGTACCTACATGCTGCAGGAGGTCACTGACCATTTCCCTTTGAATTACAGGGCCTCCATTCTGCTACCCAGGACTGGGGTCCTGGAGAACAACTGGTGTTACCAGTAAAGACTGAGGCAGAAAAGGTACTTCAACATTTTCCTTATCCTTTATCACTGGGTTTCCCCCCTCATCTAATAAAGGAAGGAGATTCTCCTTTTGTTGCTGATATATTTATAGACAAATATTTTTATTGCCTTTTGCAGCAGTAGTCAGATTAATTTTTAGCTGAGCTGTGGCCACTCCTTTTGGAGAGAAAGACTTTAAAGAAGCCAAATATCATCAAATAGATCTAAGACAGGAAGTAAAAAACTGAACTTTAGCTGCTGTCATTCGTCACTTCAGAATCACTACTGCAACATCTAACAGAAACTATGGCTGACCTTTGTACAGACTGCTGCAACTCAAAATCAAATCTGGCCAGTAAGTAAACTCTCTATGAAGAATATTATAGATATTTTAATAGTGTCAAATGAAGAGGACACCAGTATTTAATCTCATAAAATAGAAGCACAAAGAGCATCTTAAATATTTAATTTGGAAGATTCTGGCTGATTTTTTTCCAGATTTGCATAGAACCTAAAATGCAGGCTGTCAACGCACACCAGAAAGGATGCAATTATCCAAGTGAAATGAAATTTTAAAATGCAGTCCTGTGGCTCAGGACACTCCTTTATTATTGCCTGATAACACCTTTTACAGACAGATGTCTTACAAAGATGGTGAAGTCCTTTCTCGTCCTTACAAAGAACACAGTCTATACCCATGAGCTAAACATAAGGCTTGGTTGTAACTGAGGCTGTAGAGTTGGTGCCTTTTCCAGATTATGCCTCTGTTTCCACACTTCTGGTGCCCACTGTTTCCATACAAGTTAATCACAGACACAGCCCTTGCTGTCAGCAGCAAGTCCTAACCTCAATATGATTCAGGCATCAGCAAAGTCACTCTTTAAACTCTTCTTGCTTCAGTGAGTATTTCCTGTCAAAGCAGGACTGTGGAACTTCAGCACATATGGCCCAACATCCTCCCCTGGATGCACAACTCTGTGCTGTAC
The DNA here is from genome assembly GCA_013399915.1 of Illadopsis cleaveri. Classification (NCBI taxonomy): domain Eukaryota; kingdom Metazoa; phylum Chordata; class Aves; order Passeriformes; family Timaliidae; genus Illadopsis; species Illadopsis cleaveri. The sequence continues at coordinate 1,371,569 of VXBB01010423.1, forward strand.
ATTCATAGCAGATCACACAAAGCTTCATATTAGGCCACCAAAAGCTCAGGAATAGAACTGTTGAGCTGCCATGCCTGTTCTCACTAAACTTCACCCACTGAAACAACCAGAGCAGCAGGGGAGTGGCTGCTTTAGAGGTGAAAAGGCAAAAGGATTGGAGCAGATTCACATGCCAATTAAAGCCTGTGAGTGGATGGTTTAAAAGCCCAGGTAATAATGTGCTCACTATTCAGATTTTTCAAGAAAAAGCCAGCAGAACATAAAAAATTAGTTTTAATGAAGCTCTGTATAAGCTTTCTGCAATTACCAAATAGAGTGAGTGCCTCTACAGCCTCTGCCTTACAACTCAACCAATGTTATTATCAATTTGCTCTTGATACCAGAAAGTGATTTTCATGCACTTACATCTGCTCTCAGAAGGAAGAGAAAATGGTTTGTGAAGTTCCCATTAGCATAGAAAAGTACGAACATCTGCTGGCAGCTTTCAGAGGCTCATTGGGGTCACTTATGCAGCACCATGGGCCACAGCTGGTCACCCCTGCCCGTGGCCACACTCGAGGTGTGGCTTCAAGAAAGGAGAGGGCAACTTGACCACACGACAGTCCTTGCAAACTTTCTGTATTTATTAAAAAAAACAAAAACAAAATCTATTTCTACCTAGCTGAGGATAAGTAATCCACCTATGCTGATTCCTCCCTGTATTAACCTACAAAATGTTTCACTGCTCAAATCATCAATCCTTTCGTACGGCACCTGACTGAAGTGGGATTTTAACAAGCAAGACACAAAACTAACGTCTGTGTGCTGGGGCTGTGGCACCATCTAGAGGATTCGAGCTGGAAATTCCTCACACTATGAGCAAAAAAATGGGAAACTGCACTCAAAACTCGTGGGGAAAAAAAACCCATCAAAAAATATTTATGATATTTGAATGCATGGAGGTAACAGAAGAAAAAGAAAAAAACCCTTATCAACAGTCAGATAGAGATATTTCCCAGTCTCCTCCACTGCACATCACATGCTTGCTACAAGATGTTCTTCAGGTGAAGAAAGGCAAGTCCTTCCCTAGAGTTTTGTTGATAATCTTGCAAAAATAACTAACTTTATTGTGTTTTCCTTCATTTTCACCTTTTTATCTTAATAAAACCAAAGCCAAATATCAAACAGGGAAAGATTTTTTTAACAAAATAACAGAGATAATGGTTTTAATTGTATTTCATACAAGGATGTGCTGACAGCTGATTGCTCACTGCAGAACTATCAGAAGGAGAGGAAATGGACAGACACAGCCCTGGAGCCCCTGGACACCCCAAACATCACTTGGAGTACTTTCAGCTTGGCACACTCTTCTCCAATAACTTAATTTTGCTACAGAAACAAAAGAATACTTTTGCTCCTGAAGCTTTCTGGGATAGCAAAGTTCAATCCCTGTTGCTTCTATAAAACTCTGAATTAGTTTCTCAGATGCTAAAAGACCGGAAATTGAGAATATTCACAGTGTGACTACTCCACAGGGTTTGTGGGCAAAAAATCCAAACTGCATTTTCTGTTCATTGCCGGATACCTGACTGACCAGCAGCTTGATTTACACTGACAGCTCTGCATTAAAAATTCAAACTTTTGTACACCTGAATACAATTTGTATCTGTCAGTATGGTGTCAAAATAATCATGTAATACCAAATAATCATTTATATTAGATATTTATAAGGATTGTGAGCTAAGAATGGATTCTAAGCTTTTAGCCACTATGCCACATTATCTGCTTCTGCCCACTTTCCTTGGAGACTGTTAGGATAGAAATAAAAACATAGAGGGAAAAACTGAAAGACCAGCTGTCTGGTCATCAGCAGCATCACTTTTGGTCATGGATGAGTTCATTCCATTTTACAGGCCAACAAAACTGAAAACTTCTGGAGGTATCCTGAGGCATTGGCATAGGAGCTCATGTAATAGCTGGCAGACCTTTACAGTTAGTTGTAATCAAGAATATTCCTTACAAAAAGCAAAGTTCTTCCTGAATTGAACTGATCTGTGCCATTTCATAATGGCTGGCAGCAAATAAGGATTCTTCATGGCACTTTAGTGCAGCTCAACTTCTTCAGTGTGTCCCTCAGTGCTTCACTCCCTTCCTGCCTCTTCCTTAATACACAGGTACAAGCAGCAAGGAACAAAAGCAAGTTTCATGTATTTACCAGCAAAATCCTCTTCCTAGCTTCCATATAGAGAATCACATCTTCTATCATAGCTTGAGGCAGGGGGGGGAAGAAAGAAAGCAAATAGTTTTGAGTATTTTCCATCCTTCAGTTGATTGGTTTTTCCTCAGTCTTAACAATAAATACAGAAATTAGTTTAAACAACAGCCAAATACAGGCAGCTGAAGTTTAAGCTACTCACTTTTAACTTTTCCAGAAAATATTTAAACTTAATTGCACAGATAATCATTTGCAAGATTCCAGTCCTAGCCTAAGAGGGAGTTCTCTTTCTTAATCATTACTCCTAATACTGGCTTCACTACTCTATATTGAAAGAGTAATTACGTTGTTTGGAGTCTGAATCCTCAGTTCATCTTGAAGTAACCAAGAAAGTATTTTAATTTAAGTGTCTCGCTCTGATACAAAGCCTGTCTGCACGTCTGTAAAACTCTGTGTGTCTCAGTCTTTCATGCTGAGCATAAATAATACTTCCAAGAATAATCCTGTATCATGCTAGCTGTCATTTTGGCTCCAGTTCAGTATTTTCTGCAAAGTTGAGCTGATATTTTTATTGGTTTTAAAAAGACACATAGGTATCTTGCATCTATGAGGGAAAGCAGTGGTCTTGAAAGAAGCCTTGAAAATTAAGAAATAGCAACAGTGGAGCAGAGTGAGTAGAAAAACTTGTCCTTTTAATTTTTCTAAATCCCTGGCATTGCCAGTCCAATTACTGAGGATAGGATCATCACTATCCCTTACAGTACGTGCTGAATTTAATAGCAAGTCACTAACACCCACAGTAGGACCAGGTTTATATTGTATAATCTATAAATTTTCATTTAAGAGCATCTACAGGCTGTATTAAAACAAAATTGCCCAGCAGATGTTCCAGGCAGATTCAATAATCACACCCCAGTGCTTCCAATTGTTCAAAAAAATGAAAAACTATCTGTAAGTAAAGTTACCTCATTTCCAAAAATTCAGACCACCAGGCTTCTCACTGTAACTGAGCTGCACAGGTGAAGCAATGCACTGGCTAAGCTGGTTTCACATGTGAAACAACTCACACATGCCAGTGCCAGCTCAAGGCATAGCGTTCTTGACGGCATGGGATGCTGGATTAATTCCTAAAAGAGTAGCTTTTGAAATAAAGATACTGTTTTTTCTGATAATTTCTCCCTTTCCTCATAAACCAGATTTTCAATTCAGCTGCACAGTTATCTGAACAGAGCAACTACAACACATGATTTATGCTGGCCCCTGCCAGTCTGAAACTTAATAAATGCCTGAAATAATATTGTTGCAATAGATAAGGCAATCCCACACACTGAAGTTATTTTCTCTCCAACACAGGGCCAGCAACTGCATTAAATTATGTGCTGATACACAGTTGTGGTTTCAAATACAATAAAGAGATGCAGATATCCAACTAGCTTGTTAACTTATCATTAAGACATCTACCTTAAAAAACAAACAAACAAACAAACAAAAAAAACAAACAAACAAAAAAACCCAAAAAACCCAACCAGCCACGGTTCTGGTGGCTTCCCAAACTTGCCAACTCAAGAGCAGAGCAATTAGAAGTCACCTCAAGAAGCTTCATATACAACTTCAATAAAACTAATCACCCTCTCTGAAAAAGGAAAAAGACAAATAATGGTCTTTTGAACACATCAGTGCTATTTACTGAGAATGAAGAAAGAGTTCTTCACATGTCTTGCACACCAAGTTTGTTCTCTTACTGTTTTGGTAAAAGAGAACAGAAACATGTGGGTATATTATTTACATCACAGCATTGTAAAAGTGATGTACACCAACAGAAAAAGTCTAGATTTCTTCTGAAGATGATTTGTGCATCTGTACATAATGATCACAGTACAGCAAGACAGGAAAGCTGCTGCTGCTGAAAGCTGTGCTCTGCACACCCACACAGCACGTAACACCTGGGGGCAAGCAGACAGCAGACTAGGAAACACACACAGGGAAAAGACAGAGGCTTATTTCTAAAAGCAGTGTCTCAACTGGTATCTTTGGGATTTAGTCAGTATCAGTCTCAGCTTTACATAAACTAACTGGAAAACCCCTCTGGTAGGACAACTAAGGCAGCTTGGGTTGGTCTTACCTCACCTCAGAGTCCCTCAGCAGAGCTCAGCCACAGACTCCCCACAGCCAAAACCACACCAAGAGCCTTGGGGCCCTCAAGGGCACTAATTAACAACCCAGCCCAGCCCAGTCCCACCTGGCTGCCCCCATCTCTGGGCTCTGTTAGGCCCCACTGCCCCTCAGGATCTGTCCTGGCTGCCCCTGGCCATGAGCTGTGGGCCCCAGGGTGTCACTTGTGCTGTTCCACAGCAAGGACAGAGCAGCAGCAGCCAGGACACGGCAGAGGAGATGGGTCCCCAACAATGGGACAGGGGATGGGGTCATGGAGGGCAGAAGTCAGAGCCCCGGGGCTACTCTCAAGCATGGCCCTGAAGCCTCCTCACAGGGCCATGGGGCATCCTCGCAGGACACTGTGGTGTCCTCTTGTGTCCCCTCTCCTCACAAAACCCCATGGAGGGGTTGTCACACCTGTTGTTATGAGCACCAGGGGTAAAACATCCTCTGCTCTCTCCAAGTATCCCCCTTAGTAGCAGCAAAGAGTGTAGTAACTGCTGAGCGCAAAGTTGCACAGTGTGCTCTCCTAACACATCCACCCACAACCGTCCATGAGGGTGCTGTGAATTTCAAGAACACCTGTGTCATCTGAAGACACAAACATTTGGTTCTTGGCCATTCCTGGGAGCTCTCCATGTGATGTAGGTTTTCATTCAAGTTAATGGAAAGCAGGAACACAGGAAAGCAGAGCCTTGACATAAGTCTTCACCACAGAAGTATGAGTATCATAATCTTCATTTAACTTAAGGAGTTCTATATTATTACCTATCCTCCTTGTTTAAGTAAACTGTTTACTTCAGAACTAGATCTTGAACATCTCATTATAGAGAGGGAAAATGTGTGGCACTGAGCCATTGCTTTTTACAGGCTCTCTTTGTCCAAAATTCTTCATATACACAAAAACAATCACTAGCAATTCACTCCCCACCTCTTCCTCTGAAAAGTTATGATAGAACAAAAACACCCGACCATATCTACTTAACAGTGTTGATCTTCCACTGTGGGAGCCATTCCTTGGCCCTGCTAAATATTCATGACTTATTTAAATTGTGTGTTGTTGTTGTAGGAGGAAGACCAAGTTTCCTGTCAGGCCAGCTTCGGCTTTGATCCCACTGATTGTCAGCCAAAAGCAAAACTGGTCACAGAATCAGTTTTCAGAAGCCAGGTTTCACCAGTTAATCTCTTTTAATCTTTCATTTACAAAGGAGACACTTCTTGCAATTCACCTTGCCTATAATTTAGTTGGCCTCTTTAACTTTTACAATCCCCCAAAAAATCTATTGCACCAGCAGCAGTTTAGCAATGGGAGGCAACAGCACCAAGAAGGAAACCTAAATGTTATTTAGTCTTTAGAAATGGTGGAAGATTTCATTTCTATGCCTGGGCATTTTAAGTTAAATGTGCCTTTGTTCACAGAATAGGTGATGCAGGTCTAGAGGGAAGCGTGTAGCCTGGCAAATGGAAACTGAAAAGCTGCTTTGTGCCTGCACTTGCTCATGTCAAGATATGGCTGTTCAGTAAGCTGAAATGCAGCCTGGTTTCAGAATGAGCACAGTTTCAGCCAATTCTGTTCTCTGTTGCAGTAAATAGAATGCGTCTTTATCCAATGAACACTTGGAATCAGCTGCAGATGAGAAGTGAAAAAAATCCAGCACTTAGATAATACAAATGATCTTTTTTGAGTTTTCAGATTGATAAATTTCTCGAGGCAAAACCAGCACTGAAATCTAACCGAAAAATAACCTTATTTTCTTATGTTCTGTTACTTGGAGCTGTTTTCCTTCTTGGCACAATATTGGTCGTGTGCCTTTCCCCCTCAGGTGTGGAGCTGCAGTCCATCTTTACTTGGGATCGTGCTATTTTACTGAGGCAACGTTCAGATACAGCTGTTCAGAGATTCTTTCTGTCTCAATTGGATTCTTTCTGTCTCAATTTTCATTCACAAAGTAGGAAATACATTCCACTATTTTGCACATTGGACTGTTCACACCAAGGTATCAGGTACCTTCATGTCCTGTCTAAATTTCCCCATTCTCAAAACTGTAGAACATGTGGCCCAAGTGAAGCCAACAGGCAAGACTAGTGCAGGAGTTTAGGGTTTAGTTGATCATTTAAAAATGTTTCAACACCAGATGCCAGATGTGAATACAAGAGAGTCTGTAGCTGTGAGGTTGCCTTCAAGGTACCAAGGAGCTAGATTCCACAAACAAAAAACCTCAAAGTGGGTGGTCAAAAGTTATTTTTAGATCTCGAATTATACATAAGTAGCACTTGGTCAAGCTAATTGCTTCAAACCTCTCTGTAGAAAAATTAATTTAATTTCTGTGTGAAACCTTTCAAACAAGTGTACAATTTTAATCACAGTAAAAACAGTCAAACCAGTGGTGCAGAAGTGAGGTTTCTTATACTAGTTAGGTTCCCTGAATAGAGGAAACTCTCTGCTCTTCACTAACATAAACAGCTGTCTTTTACAACAATTTTTTGTAATAGTGTAGGTGCAATATTGTGCAGGTGAACAAGCAAATGAAAGATTCCTGGTACAAATATTGCCTGTTATTTGATTTAATGCTCAAAGTTCATTTGTTCATTGAAACACTCTGCTCAAGGTAACTTGTTTATTCAGAAAATCTCATAAACTGCTGCTATCTCTCACAGTTGGGAAGGATCACAACACAGCATTTCTAATGAAGGATATATTTGCCTTTCTCTAATTTGGGCGGCAAATGCAAAGAGAATTTGTCCTAAAGTAAGCATAACTCAGCTTTAATCTAAGGTTGTCACTAGTGTCAACTCATTTTCATGTAGTTATTAGACCTTGGAGGATCATTTAACATTTACCATTTTCATTGAAAGTGCTGTATTTGTTGAAGCAATCATTTAGACACAAGGTCATATAAACTTGACACTAATGCATTGCTGCTTTGAAGTGACTCACTGTTTAATGCTGTGATTATATAGATATTCTTATGCTAATGCAGTGCTTGGGAACACCTGTTTGTTTCCATAAAACATCAGTTTCAATCTCTGTGTAATAAACATTAGACANTGCAGTGAAAGTGTGGGTTAGATTCTTGCAGCCAAGTTACAAATTCACCATGTTTTAAATGGTGAAGCACCTGACGTGGTTAAGTGCTGCAGAATGGAATTTCATAGGATTTAAGAGACTGAAACAGTGTTTAAGATTTCAGAAGTTTCATTAGGGCATTCAATGTTTAATTGCCACTGATTCATATAAATTATACTTTAAAATATATAGATACCTGAAATCAACACAACTCCTTTCTGCTANCTTGCCTACACTACACAATGCAGAATTATTTTTCATGTGATGATACAGATTTTACGTGATTCAAATAACTAGGGAAGTTATTGAATAGTCTAATATCTCGGGTGGTTCTTTTATTTCTTTTACTCCTTTGCCTCTAATTCTTTACCTGGTATTCCCTATTTTTGCATGTTGGTTCTGTTTTCATAATCAGACTCTTCAACTTAAGTCGTATTATTCTATTTTAGTATTCCTGTCCTGCCCATCTGGAAGACACAATACAAATGTATACAAAGAGAAAATTGTCTTGCCAGCTTGTAATCTATTGTCTTTGTTACTAGGTCAAATAAATTTTTTATTAGTGAAACAAGCTTATTAATGCTAAACAGTTTTACACAGCTGTAGGATTACTGTGAAGCCTGGTTTTAGTTTCACCCAGTAGCCTATTAATATAAAAAGCATGAGTTGACAAATAATCATTAAACAATGATTCATTAAATCATCAAGAATTAATCTTGACTTATGTGGTCATATTTTAATAACTGGGATCAATACACTGTGTACCACCAATTGTCAATATTTGGCCACTGATTGGAAGGGATTGTTCCAAAGGTGGTTTTCCTTGCCAAGTGCAAACATACCATGTCTGCCCTTTGATTGCTCTTGGTATTTCCCTGGGAATGTGTAATTTCTATCCCTGCATGTGCCAAATGCTGCAGTGAAAGTGTGGGTTAGATTCTTGCAGCCAAGTTACAAATTCACCATGTTTTAAATGGTGAAGCACCTGACGTGGTTAAGTGCTGCAGAATGGAATTTCATAGGATTTAAGAGACTGAAACAGTGATTAAGATCTTTCAGAAGCTTCATTAAGGCATTCAATGTTTAATTGCCACTGATTCATATAAATTATACTTTAAAATATATAGATACCTGAAATCAACACAACTCCTTTCTGCTAAAAAACAGGAAAAAAAAAAAAGCCTTGATTTCCCACTTAAAATCTGCTGCATATGAAGAATATTCAGCTTAACTGAATGGTTATTAGAAAATTATTTGTTTGCAGGCATTTCAATAAGTACAACTCTTCATAAGTCTACAGCAGTTTAGTATTCAGATGTTCTTCATCAGCTCCCCATGAAAGCAAGAAGCACAGCAAAAGGTATTGATCCTCAGAATGATCTAACCTGTCTCAGGATCAGATCAAAGAAACACGAAATTATGGTTACTCCAGTCAATATTTCTGTTAGAAAAACAGTAGAATTGTACATCCTTTAGAGCTACTTCTATTCTTCAGAAATACAACTACCACATAAAATGCATTTTGAAAATAAGTATATGAAAATATAACCATATATTCACCACGTCTGGATTTTAACAATAGAGAGTTTAGAGTACTCAAGCTTGGAGACAACCAAATAAGTCTAGATCTGAATAATGCTCTGGTTTCCATGGGTTCTCACAAAGGAAAACTAGACAAATATACATCTCAAGTAGGCAAATGTGCAAATCTATTTTAGCTTCAAACAGATGCAAAAAACAGGGTTTTTTATGATCATTATTTTTACTTGGTGTGCTGTCATGGTTTCCTTGCTCTGGGTGGGATCTGGGTCATAGATGTTCAGTATTATCACTGCATGGTAACTGCAATTACTTTCCTTAAAACAACCTGTTCCTCATTCCTTTTAAATACAAATAAATGTTAAATTTTTAGTTATGTCTCTAAAACAGACAACAAGGAGGGGATGAACCATGGTGATGCTGTGCCCAGTGACCGGTACAAGGTGAATCAGGCAAAGTGGAAGTGACTGGTTTGGGCTGAGAACCCAAAGTCTGCACCAGCAAACTGGGATATCAATTGTATGCATGGAAGGCAAAGGAAGAAAGGAAGAACAGAAAGGAAGCTTTGGGGATCTCCTCACCTCCCAAAGTCTTGATCCCAAAGCAGAGGTGCTGCAGTAGGTGTGTGGTACCTCCCCTCCCTGGAATTATCTATCATGTTGCTTTGAAACCAGTGTGTGTGGCAGAAGTCTGGCACTAAATCTGAACATTAGTCATCAGCTGAAATGAAGGTTAATTTTTTAGTTTAGTTTCTATTTTGGAGTATAAACTTAATGCATTTTTAAGTCATGTTATTTGCTCATTCATCTAAACAGATGCACTTGCTTCTCATTTTGCTTTTACCTTTCACTTATTTTTAGAGGTGACTTTTTGACTAGCAACGATTAAAGCACACTGACCTGAATATAAGTGGTGTAAAATGTGAAGCCTTTTTGCTAAAGGGAGATCAGTTGTTCAAAGGCTCAATTGTATTTTACTTACTAGAAGGTGGCAAATGAACCACCTGTGATTTATATTAAGTGGCTTTTGGATAAAAATGACAATACAGGAGTGCAGCTTCTTAACTCTCCAAAGCAGATATGCCCCTACCAAATTCACTGGATGCTTTCACAAAATGTTTCATTTAAAATAGATAACGTGAAATAGCTTCCAACTGAATTGTTTCCAAAACTTCCCCAGGCTTTTAGAATTAGTAGGCGAAATCTGGCATGCTTAGAATTTATTCACAGTAGAAGTCTATTCAATCTTTTTCTGCTTTTTTAGTGTCTAAATGGAGTTCTCCATTATGAAGAAACTAGTTAGTGAACTGAAAGAAGTTCTCTGCACCTGCAGAAGTGGCTGCAGATGTCAAAAGTTTTTTATTGTATCAAGCGCTGGCTTCCAGGTGCTTCTCTTGTGACATTTTTTCATCTTATTTGAATATCATTATAGCTTCTTAAAAGCAAATCTGCTACTTACTAAAAGAGTTAAATATGGTATAGTTAGGCTTTATACATAGTTTTTTATCAGTAATCTCAGGTTTTATACAAAGTGCTTACATTTTCTAAATGTGTGAGATATACATATTTATATTTGTAGATATACAGATTGATACAAATGCCACTGTTTTGTTTTTGTTTTATAAACAAATAAAAAGTTTGAGAGGAGTAGATGAATAAAGATTATTGATCAGGAAATATGATAAAATATTTTAACTAAACATTTTTATATCTTTTTTCAGTTAAGGCATATTTCCTGTTGTCAGAACATATATGACTAGCCCTACTATGGTAATATCTATAGAGACAGTGATGTGGTTCTACTTGTTGAGCCAATATCACCTGTTGATATCTAACATCAAACACAACATTAAGTAATTTTATATAAAGTGCAACTGTCATGACTGAAACATTTAGAGCTCCCAGCTGTGGTAGTATCAGTCTGTGTTAGAGAAAATCCTAATGCATATATCCAAATATTGTTTGTCTATCTTGATATTCAGAAGAGTGGTATAAAAGCAAAATGCTTAGAATTCTCTTTAATGGATATCCAAGCTATTCTTGAATTCCCTATACAATTACATTTGTTTGAGGAAAAATTAAACCTCCTGGGAAGCTGTAGATCATGTGTATACACACATCTCTAAACGTGTCCCTACGAACCACGGCAACCACAATTACACAAACCAAAGAACACACGTGACATTCATGTCAGTAATGCTGGACTGCATACTGAGCTTTGCATCTGAGGATGGGCAGAAACAGTGCCAAAATGCAGAGCTGGATCTGACCCTGTGCTTGAAAAAAATACCCAGTCATACTTGTTCTACAAATCATCTCAGGTTATGTAGATTATATAAAAAATTTATCAATTACTTTAAGACTTCAGATTGCCTTCAGTTCTTTGCAAGGAGGGGTTTTTTACCACATAGAGGAAGGAAAAGCACCAAATATGTGAGGTGGCTGTGAGGATGAAAGGAAAAATGAATCTGTTGAATACTGCTCAGGGAGCTTTGCTGTACATCATATGAATTGTGGCTGGGGTTATGAAACTGATAAATCACTGAAAGTCTCGGTGGAGATGGAGTCAGCAATTTCCTATTAGGACCATGTTATGTATCACTCAAAACTTGCACAAAGGGGAATATCAAAGCCTGGTGGTATTTTTTTTTAAATCTGAGTGTTTGCTCTGGCTTAGCTGAGCAGTCTGGAAAAGCTGTATTTCACTGGACAGTCTGGGAGAGTTGCTCCTGCTCCTGGGAGCTGCAAGTTTCTGAGCATTGAGATCTCAAAGGCTGGCAGACAAATCCCAGACCCAATGTGGGCAGTGGGAACCACAGAAGATTCAGCACCACTGCAGAGTGAGAGGAACCCAAGGTCACAGAAGCCCATTGTGATGGAAACTCAGCCCACCAATCCAGCTGGGCTGGACTATCCAGAATTTTAAGGATATGTAAATCAACAGGAAACTATGAGTGGCAATTACTGCAGTCAGGGTTCTGCCAGAAGAATTTCCTTACCACTGGAGAGATTTTTAATTCTGCACTGCAAAATAACCATTTTGAGATGTTTGCAATGAAGCAATATATTGTCATGAGGCAACATTTTAAAAAATAAGATTTATTTGTTATCTTCTCTGCTTCTACTGTGATAATTTTAAAAATTCAACCTGCATTATGATGCATTCATTTATTCTACTAATATCCTGGCACATCAAATGCCTACCGATTCAAAGCCCAGATTTTTCATTTCAGCACATACCCAAAACTGCTGCTGAATTCCAACTATTATTAATGTGTATTGGGACCTAATGGTTTTGTTTCTGTGGGTTTTTTCTAGCAGCATTCAATTCAGTGGAGGTTTCACTGTGTAAGTTCAGAAAACTGGCAGAATTACAGTCCCTGTTACACTTTTCTGTTGTCAAAAATAATATTGCTGTTGCAATTTCCAGAATCACTGAAAAATGTCCCTCAGCCCCACGAACACAGTAGTGCCTTGCAAAGAGAAAAGCCTGGTATCTGGCAATGTCCTTTCATTTTTTGTCTTTCTGATACATGTGTTTGTTCCCTTTACAGGCTTTAATCCAATATTTATTAAGCAGCTGATGATTGCTGTAGCTTGATAAAGCCCTCAAAAAGGCTCTTTAGCCAGATCATTAAAATTAAACAAGTGTTAAATCATCTTACTGAAAAGTGGTCTTTATGTGGAAAAATGGCCTTAAGCAGATGCGTGTACTTCTCCAAGGGTCAATCCCAATTCACAAATGAGTTTCTTTCCCCGTTCCTATGAGAGGTGTAGATGCAGATAAGAGGGCAAAGTTTGGCCCCTTTATAATGATGTGTGTAGCAGCAAAGGCTCTGCAAACACATGGGCTCAGCTGTGCTGCTGCCAGCTCCTCTCCTCTTGCAGGGCCTGCTCTAATCGGGTTTCCTTGAAAGCACGGCACCATTACACGATTTTGGCAACATCTTCACTAGGGAGCAGAAATTGAAATACTCCATTTCATTCCCTGGTAATTTGTTCCTATTCTCTGCTAGCAAGAGCGAGCTGAACACGTGTAAACTTCTCATTTAGGTCTTTCAGTGGCAAATGGAAGGAACAATAGTCAAGTCTCCAATAGTCCCAGTGGAAACTCTTACTCAGCACATTGATCTGAACAAAGGTGACCCCTTGAAAAGGAATGGGATTGTCCAAACAAAATACAAGGAAATAAATTTGTAAGTTATTTGAACCCCATTAAAGTGTTACGCCAAGTCACTTAAGCTGTCATTTATGTGAACCAGCAGAGACTTTAATAGTTAAAAATTAACTGGGGGGACATTGAGGAAAAAGTAGCATGAAAGAGATTATTTTCACAGATGAACATTTTATCAAGGCAATGTTGAGAATGTCAGGAATGGCTGTTGCTCATTGAACAGCAGTGCCTGGGTTGAGCTGGAACATGCCAGTAAGGAAATCTGCCAAGGAATAAATAATGTCACTGTCAGGCATTTGGGGTCCTCAAAATAAACTAACACAGAAAGTTCATGAAAAGCTTTAGAAATAAAGCATCTTGGATTTTCCTTAACCTATTTTTCAAAATGCACAGTCCCTCGTGGGACGACAGCTGATTCAGTCAAGGCAGTTGTTCTTTCTCATTGTATTTTCCTCATCTGCCAGTTAAATACTTTTAAATATTTCAATTAATGTACATTCACTTCACTTGGCTTTCTATGAAGTTGTTTGGGTTCTTAGACATGTAGTCATCATTTAATCCACTTTACACAATGTATATAGAAGTATTAAATGGTGTCTTTTCCACATATACTTCCAAGATTTAGGTAGATCTGTGGGCTTCAGTTTGTACATCATTTGATTGAATGTACCAATGGAATACAATAAGAGTGATTCACAAACTGTGCCAGCAATAAAGCATTGGTCAGATAATGAACTGCTAATTATTTGTCACTTGAACAGATGTGCAGGAATTTATATTTCATCTCTACATTTGTATTTTGTCAGGTCTGGCAAGGGCATTCTTGTGACCGAATCCTCAGAAGAGAATGTAATGGTGAGAAAGGTGATATTAAAATATTAAGTCAAAATGGATTCAAGTAGACTGCAGTCATTAAGGATGTTCACAGTTCATCTAGGAAGAATTAAGATGTTAAATATGAAATTCCCCTACTGCCAATGAATGAATCATCCATCAGTCTGTGTACTTTGTCATATATTTATTGTACTTGCCAACACAATTTCAGTGAGAAGTTCCTCAGGTTTACTGATGAGACAAGGCTTTGTAGACAGAGTATTACCTGTATGACAGGCATACATAGTTGTATTTCTGTATACAATGCAGATTAGTGTTAACTTCCTGAGAGATTTGTTGGATCTCACTGGTTTCTCTGAAAAAAATACCTGATGGTAAGTCTTAATAATAATGAACTCAAAAAGGGCAGGTTGATAAAATATCAAAATAATCTGAAAATGCAGTTAGGAATTAATCTTATTTTCAAGATATATTCAGTTAATTTAGGAAATAAACAGTGGCAGCAGCACTTTCAAAACTAGAGGGTTTCTCTAGGCAGGGCAATCAATCCCAGCTCCACTATTTCAACTCAGCAGGACTTGAGTTCTAGGGTGGACCCACAGAAGAAGCCACAGTTTTCCTGAATGGACTCATGTCATCCTTTTAATTATATTTTAATGTTTAAGTTACAATCTAGAGACGGCAAGATAATTCCCCTATTATTTTTTTTTTTTTTTCCCAATTCTCTGGCAGTTAGAATAGCCAGGAGAACTCCAAGTTTGTGTTCTTTTTGCCTGGCACCTGAACAAATTAAATCTCTCCGTTTGTAGGAAAATTAGGTCATAACAACAAGGTTCACTGCAGGACTTCACAGTATCCATGGGAGAAAGGAAGACTGATGCTTGGAGAGAAAGCCCAGAATGTCCTAAGTTAATTAAGCATAACAGCAGAGATACATTGTGTATTTGTTCGGATCACGGCACTGACTTGAAACTCCCTGAATTTCAGGACATTCACCTTTGGGGAAACAGTGGGACTAGAAACAGACTCCTATAAAGAAATGCAGGAACTAGCAGGGAAGTAAAGGCCACAGGGAGATGGGATGATTCCTTGAGCTTTGCAGACAATCCGAGAGAAAAAAAGGTTAATTCTCCTTCAGGATGCAACCGAGCAGAAAATCAGCCAGTCCAAATACACACAATTTTCACCATCTCTGCAAATCATCCTTAAATAATAAAGAAAGCACTCATAATTTATTTCTGAAGAGTTTTCCACAGTTACATTGATACACTATTTTTAAGAGCAACACTGATTAAAGTAAAAATTCTCCAAAGGGAATGAATAACAAGAGGGGGAGTGTGGATTGTACTCGCCCATGTACTCCTTCAGACAGCTGAAGCTCTCAGCTCTGCATCTTGTTTTGGTAAGGAATCTTGCTGTGGTAAGGAATATTCTCCTTCTTTTCCAAAATTGTATGCCTGCCTTTAACCCAAGCACCCATCTTGTTGCCCTGCAATCATCTGCACCATTGATTTCAGTGAAATTGCTTCTATCTAAAGCAATTAAAATAATGCAGGAAAGATACATCACCTTGAGTCTAAGCCAGCTGGTTCAGGAAGAAATCCTGACATCCTTTCGCTGCCTTGGTTTAAAAGATACTGTTCAAAACAACAATTGCACTGGACATCTTCGGGAAGATGGCATTAGGTTTACAAAGGATTGTTCAAAGGCCATGATGCAAGCAGAAAAGTAGGTAAACAGAGGTCCAGGCTTAGAAAGTTTACTGTAATATAATTCATAACTTAAAAATAAATAGCATTCAATGGCATTTTGCATTTTCAAAGCACTATAGGAATAAAGGGAAGAATGTAGTACTGAAGCATCTCAGATGTCACAGAAAGAGAAGCAAAGGTTCAGCTTTCTTTGGTATTTATATTTTTATATATATATATATTAACTCCACAACTCAATCAATGAAGATGACTGCAAAGAAGGGTAAGGGATGCATCCATCACCACCACTGAAACTATGTAAAGTGACTTTTCAAACATGGAAAGAAAACTCTAGGATCCAGTAATTTATTCCTTCCTTCCCTTGCCCCTTTGGCCCAAGGGGGGCATGTATTTGTTGGACAAACCCATCTGTTTGTCAAATTTTGCCCAAGGCTACCTCAGATTCTGGTCCCAAGAGCTGTCTCTGCTTCTTCCACATTAAATCACAGTTCCTACCATACAACTCTTCTTGCTGAAGTAAGTACTTAAACATATTCTTCTGCAAAAATCAGCTGGAAACCTCATGTCCACCCCTTAATGAGGATTTCTGAGCTATGAGTGGCTTGAAGTATCTCACTGTCTGGCTCAGGCTGAACCCCAGAGCAGTAAAGTCAAATAGAGAAAATAAATAATGATAAGATATTTAAACTAGTAACAAAGCTGTACCTTTTCTCTAAGGAATTTTTACTTTCAGGTGAGAAAAGCTGTGAGTTTTTCGCTAATATGCCAATGAGTGATTTATAAGTGGGAGTGCCCATTTCTTTTTCCCCACAAAAAATCCCACGGCTGTAAATCCACAGCTCAATATTGGCCAACTTCAGCATTGCCAGCACATGTGTCAGGACTTGGAGAAGAAACTGAAAATGCTTTTATCTCTAAGCAAGTGAAAGAATGGAGCTAGATGGGAAAGGGGAAATTTCTGCTGCTTAAGCAAAGATTTTGTTGTTTATTTTCATTTGTTAAAGTGAGCTTATAGCTAAACAATAATCCAGATTCAAAAAAGAGACCAATTAATCCACAATCTTTACAATTCCAGATTTTTGTCAATTGTAGATAATTCTAAGGGGACTTTCCCAGTGTGGCATTCCAGGAGCATTCCCAATATCCTTACCATAGTCCATCTCACATGACAAACCCATCCTTGGCTTTAAGGGTTGACAGTCTGCAGGGCCAGTTTTCTTCCTTCTACTAAATGAAATTATTCTGCATTCATACATGATTTACTTTCCCCTTATGTGTTCCACTTTGGAAGAATTTCAGAAATAAAAGAAAGTCTCATGGTTCAGCAAACCACAAAACAGGAGACGTTATAGTCAGGAAAATTTAGTACCTACACAACATTGAGTGCATTTTTTCCAAGCAGTTTTAGTCCTTTCCTTGAGCAAAACAGAGCAACTACAGAAAATTTCTACTTATTTACCTGACTGCAATCCATTAATAAGAGCTCTGTAACTCTCCCTTGCTTACCTGCAGTACGAGTTTCCCTAATTTGCTGCAGAGGTGCCCATGCTGATGCAATAATACAAGAAATTCTTGCTTAGCAGTAGGTTCATTTCACAGATAGGATATTAAAAAGGTTGTAGGTTTTAAAAAGAGCAGCTGTGAAGCCATTGGACTGCTGAAAATACTAAGCACTACTGATATACCGATTATTTGTGAAATTTCATACATTTCATCCTCAGTGAAGTCAGCTCTAGGTAGCTAATGGATAGATTTCTCTTTGCAAAATGGGGATGTTTTACCTGTTTTTTGTGTACCTCACACCCACAGTATCTCAGCACACTTCACCTTCTGCTTTGGGTAAAAACATCACAAAGCACATTTTAAAAACATCAGATCTTGTTTTCTGCAACTTCTAGTCAAGCTTTTCACCCATTTTCCCTCCCCTGCTGATGTTCTGTAAGATAAGGCATGAAATTTTTCCTATTGTCACAGTTTTATTACTCAGAAATTTATTTTTAAATGTTCCACTGATCACCATTTCCTGCTGAAGGAGGTAATGTTTACTTGCACCATTTGCATTCAAAACTAGCAGAGCTACAAGGGGAGAGGAATTTATTCACACACATCATTACTTCCGCCAGATTCCACGTTAGAAATTGCTGTGATTTGTGGTACTTAGACTGAAAGCATCAAACCACCCCCAAAATTCATAAGACCCTTGTGTGTGTGAAAGTAGTTCCCAGGAATTTCCAGAGAAAGGTACAGGAAAAAGGAGATCCATATTTAGAAGGAGCTCCATTTTACAGTGCCTTTTTTGACTTGTGTAGATCAGCTCAAAGACAGTATTTACTCAATGTCTGTCAATCTGATAAGCACGGGGAATAATGGACATACAAATATTAAATGTGCACACTACAAAAAATACCCTTACATGAAAATTTTGCAACATCTTAAATTAACATTAGCATATTCAAATCAGGCTTTTGTGAGTAAGCTTGCAATCTTCAGCTTCTGTTTCACAAATAACAAGAAAAGTAGATGTTTTCTTAGAGCAGAAGAAGGCATTTCAAATAATATTAAGAAATTAAAAGGCATATTTCCTAAACAAACACACCAGCTCAGACAAATTATGGTCTTTCCTTCACCCAGCATCCTTTTAATACTTATAAGTATTAATGTTTCTCCAGGAGATAAAGGAGACCTAGAAGGTGCTTCATAATTTCAGCTCTACTCAGACACCCTTATTGACAGACGTTTCTAATATAGATAAGGGAGATGGAGCGGATATTAAAGTGGAACATCTCCCCATCTCTTCTTTGTTATTCCAGCAGAGATTTACCTCAAGCACTTTCTCCATGCTGGGGAGGTGGTGTCAGTTATTGCAGGTGCCACCGTGGTCTGCCCGGGAGGAAGAGGCATCAGTGTGTTAACTCTCCCTAGCAGTGAGACATCTTATATACTGCTCATTAGAATAAAAGAATGGGGGTAGGGGGAGAGTGTCTGTGGAAGGGAGAATATGAGAAAAAAAAAAAAAAAAATTATTGCTCAATAAAGAAACGAAGGAAAATTAAAAACGTCTCACATTATGCATTTTCATTCATATACAGACTGATATTTGCTGTCAGATATACAGTGCTTATAAACAATATATTGCAGGCAAAGGAAGGATATCTTCCTTAGTTTTCAGCCGTTTTCTGCTGTGGCATCACACCAACTTTTGATGGTAACAAAAGCCCCAGAGTAACACACATAAACCTGTGAGCACAAGCTTGTGTTTCCTTTGAATTTTTCCGTGTATTTAGCTCAAGAATCCCCAGCGCCAAGGAGCGCCCAGCTGAAGCCAGGCTGGTTTGCTCTCTGCTTTGGCCATTAGATGGCAGGCAGCTGAACGGCCTTCACTGTGCTCCCTGTCCTTCAGATCAGGAAGCCGGCAGGAAAATCCTGCTGCTCTCTAAATGAGCTCGCTTGCCATCCATAAACATAGCATCCCAAAAGCCTCCAAAGTTCCTTTCCTTCTTTTGACTCCCAAACAGCACATTGCAGCAACCCAAACCCTGCAATGAAGCCACAAATCTGCCATTCCTTCCTCCATCCCTGACAGTCAGTTGCACTCAACTTTAAGCAGAAAGCATCATCCCACCCTCCATTCCCAACCATTTGCACACTGAGGATTAATCTCTGCAATGAATTGGTCTCATCTGAACTATGACTGATTTCCCCATGGCAAGATTTCTTTACAGTACAGAAAATGCCTGATGTTGCTCTCCTGGTAAGGAGCTGTTCAAGCAAGGGAGTACAGCTGCATGCTCAGAGCCTCCTCTTTGGATCAGCACTGTGATATTTGCAAGGGCATTTATCTACCTGTGCCAAACAGACCTTGTTTTTCATAAGCCAGTGATATCATCCATGCACAACTGCTGACATCAGGAGCACATTTGTAATGCACAGAAACAGATCTGTGCACGGAAACACGTCTTACAAATGCAATCCATTCCTGTTTTTCAGACATCCCCATATGAAAATCCCTTCTGTGGTGTAATTGCATTGTTAATCTTTAAAGAATGCCAAACCATTAATGGAAAAATGCTCCCCTCTGCCACATTAAAATCAGGAAATTCCCAACTAGTGTAATTTGAATGAGGTGGTGTGACTTTCTCTGTGGTGACAGAGCTGTGAACATGTGCATCAACAGCACAAGAGACCTTTGCCAATATGAGCTGTGAAAGTGGAGTTTCATATAGATTTTGATTACTTATAGATTCTGTCCCATATAAATGGCCCAATTAAAAAAAAACCAAAACAGAAACATTCTTGCAGAGTCTTTCACCAACAGCATCTACATGGAAGTCCTGCATCCACAGAAGCTGCTGTAAAACAAGCAGGGTCAGGTTTGTGTGGGTTTTTTGCAGCCCAGCTTCATGATGTGTTTGAATAATGTCAGTATGAGGCACAGACAAGCATAAGTCAATGGGAATCTTTATCTGTGGGATATTTTAGAGTAGGGATAATGCAAACACACATGCACCCGCACACACTGCATGGATTATATTCCTTTATGACAGCACTGAAAGCAATGCCAGCTTTTGAAAATGCGGACAGGGTAAAGTATCTACAGGAACAAATTTACAACAGAGGTAGGAGGCATTATAAAAGCCACAGTGATTTACAGATCTACAAAAGTTATTATCAACAGACATCAACATAATCTGTTAGTCATTCATGAGCTGTGTCCTTTCCAACAATAAACTTGCAAAAGATTTTCTTAAAAAGTCCAGGACGCTTTGTGGTCATTCTAAATTCAGAGAAAGAAATGAATGTTTATGTGCTGTTACCTGAAGCATGGAGGGGCATGCTTCAAGTAACATAAAAGGTATAAAAACTGACTCTAATATTGTATGTGGAAAAGTCCAACATAATACTCTGCAAAAGACTCTTTCTCCAGTTACACTTTTGCATTCTGACTTCTCAGAATTCTATTATTCGAAAGGGTGTGGGGTGGTTCACTATGCTCTGCAAAGGCAGCCCTTCCCCATAAGACCCCAGTACAGGTGATAAATTGGAGAGTGTGTTGACAAGTGAGAGGTGGACAGATCCTCTCAAGAACTGGGAAAATTCATTTCACATTCCTGCAGCCCATGGCACTAACCGGCTGTCAGTTGGTTTGTAAGGGTTATTCACCAGCATGCCTTGCTTGGTTAGCACACCAGCTCCATCCTTGAGCACAGCTCCAGGAACAGACACTGCCCCTGATTCAACACCACAAGGGTCTGGATTTGAAGTTAACCCTCCCTCATCCCTTCCTCAGCATGGAATCACACATCAGGTGCACCTTGCCCCCTTGCACACCCACTCAGCCGGTGAGCTGGGGAATCCGTTGTCTGCTGCAGAAACAATTACTTCTGCATATTAAACTCAAGGGCTGTGCACTGTACCATCTTGATCAGAAATTAATACTTTGGCAAGCTGGGATTTGAACACGTGCCCAAGAAGCAGAGGCTGCAGTTGCTAGTGCCTGGTGCTGTCTACAGGATATTTTGGGGCCTGTCTGCAGTTGCACCACGCTCTCCAGACAGAGCACAAGGCACACCATGGCCAACCTTGGCACACGCCCCTGTCAGCCTCTGGGTACAGACTTCCATGTGCTGCCATTATGGAATTAAATGTGGAGTTTGCTTATAAATTCTCCCAGTGGGTAATGAATAACACTACTTTATTTCATTAATGTTAGGAGATTAGGAGGGGTTTTTTATGGCCTGTATTCCACATGCTCTGGAAATAATTTTAACAAATACTACATCAGACTATGTGTGTTTGCTGCACAATAGATATCATCTACTTACACAATCCTTCAATATACAGAGGGATAAATATGAATCCCACATGTAGGAAATTGTTAATATTACAGCACACAAGAAATCTTTGTGAATATTCTCATAATATATTATTCATTACACAAAGTGCTTGAAGACTGAGAGTTCCCATGACTACGGTATAAAACCAGTTTAGTGAGTTCAAAAACACATCCCAACATAAGTTACCGCAGAAAATCACAACAATGCAGGTTATTGTTCAGTGCAGAATGACTAAACATGAGCAGTAGATATTGTAGATGTGATCATCTACAAATATCACACTGTGCTTGGGCCTTTTTCCTAGGCACTCCCATATTTCCCAGATTTCCAGACCTAACTCTTGCACCATCTTACCTCTACCTCACCAGACCTCAATCCTACCCTTGGTTCATTGAAATGTACACCAAGATTTTTTATTTATTTAGCAGCACTAGAAATTTTAACTTAGTTAAATACACACTGCACATGTTGCTGAATTGCCCTCACTGATGCCAGATCAGAAGATGTTCTACTGTTCAGAAGACACCTTATTGTTCAAAAGACCAAGTTTTTGAATCTGTTTTAGCATTTTTCTCTGAGGTTTTGAAAACCTGACCAAATCTTGAACTTGAAATTTCATGTGCAAAACCATTCCTAGTTTAATTGTGCCCCTTCAGTTTAGTCCATTTGGATGTGTTAAAACTCTTCTACATCATCATTACATGCGTGTTTGGGTTA
Organism: Illadopsis cleaveri; assembly: GCA_013399915.1. Taxonomy (NCBI): domain Eukaryota; kingdom Metazoa; phylum Chordata; class Aves; order Passeriformes; family Timaliidae; genus Illadopsis; species Illadopsis cleaveri. Next base: position 1,393,793 of record VXBB01010423.1, read on the forward strand.
CCACTCCTGTTACAAAACTTGGTATATACTGCCCTTTACAATGGCACAAATGATCTCAGCAGGACATTCATGTATCTTCATCTTCGCATAGTCACTCTCTGCCTAGCAGAAAACACATTGGCCTGTCACTGCAAGTAACTGCTCTAAATTATTTTTGTATGACGTTTCACACATTCAGTGAAATAATGCAAAGACCTCATGATGGATAAATTCAGTTAAAATCTTTCAAAAGCCATTATTCTTAGTTTTAGACTACAAATTACTGATTTAACAATGATTTGATTATAGAGTGGAGGACTTCTTATAACTCCACAAAGAAAAATACACACTCCAGTGCTGGTCATATTTCCACCTATGTATCTGAATTACTAAATCTGCAATCACTGTTCTAAAGTAAATGTTCACAACTTCTCTTTCTACACCATCCAGTCTGGATGTATTTCCCTTCCTGTGCTTATGGTTTCCTCAACTATTTGCTGGGTTGTCTGTTTCTACCATTTTAGTTTGATTTGATCACTCTCATTATTATACTAATGTTTTTCTTATTATTATATTAATGTTCTCATTATTATATTAATGTTCTTCTTGCTACAATACTTTGGTCCATTTAGTTCAGATATTCCTTTCTGGCTCTTTTAGAGCATCTGACTTTGGCTATTTCCAGGTTTAGCTGCATAGCAGAGTATGAGAAAAGAGAAAATGAAGATAAAAAAATCTCCACACAGGAATACACTGTAAGTATAGAACAGGTAAAATTGTCAGTACATCAACTAAATCCATTTCAACAAATTCCTTTATCGCAGACCTCAAAAATAAAGCCATTAAGAATATAACTCTAGCACACAGCTCATTCCAGCAGGAAAAGTCACTGCCTTTGACCAGGGTTATCTTCTGGAACATTGTCCAGCCTTCTGAATCTGCAGAAGGTTCCCCTGAAAGTGGAGCCATCCATGTGGTTACAGAGGTTGCACAGGGGACGTCACTAAGCAAAGCCAGGTGTAAGGAGGGTGGTTGACCACACTTCCAAAAACTATGCACAGACACTGTGCCTCAAATGTCACTGCTGTGACCCCTCCTTGCCCACAGATGTCCAAGTCATCACGGGCAAGTCAGTGGCTTGCTGACATCTACTCATTAAACTCAGACAAAATTTGGTCTCTGACTTCATTAGGAGTTGCCTCAAGCCTTAATGGCTTGAAAACAAGGCTTTTAAGCATCTGCTTTTTCCTTAAATTAAAATTTAAAAAGCATCTGAGACATCCAAGAAATTTTATTTTGAACTGCTTTTAAAAATGAAAAGGAAGTTAGAGGAATATTAATTAGCATTAGAGATGAGGACTTGCACGGCAAGAGCAGTGTGGTATGGCTTGAAAGGGCTTTATAAGCCCTTTACAAATGAGGTTCCTGACACAAATAGCAGAAAGCTTAAACTTACTGCTCCTTTGCAGCAAACAAAGAAGGACATAAACAATGTCTTTTGCTTGGTTAATTGATATTATTCTGAAAACTGTTTCCATGACCACCAGCTGTAGACTTCTGCCTAACTTCTGTTTCTGCCAGCCTTTCAGGTACTAAAATGATCTCACTTCTGAGCAGGTAGAACCCCCCCAAAATTCTCTTTATAAATTGTTACAGCTTTAAAAAAGACTATGCAGGTTTGTTGTCGTACCAGTCCTTATGCCTTTGGATCATCTCAATGACTAATAGCACCCATTATGACTTTTAAACTTGACAGATGTCAGCTTAGCATCATATTTAGAAGATAATCATGTGTAACTTATGCTGTAACTAAGTAAATTGCAGTAAACAAGCAGCAAAAGTCACTGACAGTAAACAGAGCAGACGACAATTCTGAAACAAGGTCTGTGGTTTCCACACTGCTTTCCATTTTAATCTTTCATAAGTAGCACAGAATAGACCTTTGTTAGTGTGTCTCATACTTACTGTTATGGCTCATAAATTATAGTTCTGAGAAAAATATATAATTTGGAATAGAATTGGCTGAATAATTCATTGCAGTTACACTTGCCTGCGAGTGTCATTGGCAAGTAGATCATGGTCATCTTAGCAGTATTCATTATTTAAAATTATTTCCGAAATACCTCCTACAAATAGTTCTTGATCTGTAGTTCCTTGGAAGCTGTTAGTTGCAAATATTTAAAATTTATATGCTGGGCATTAACAGCTTGATATGGTCAGGAATACACATCTAATTCTTTGCTTGTGTATGCAAATACCACGCTTGCAAAATCACTTAGACATTGTCATGTGAGCATGGATCTGAACGAATCAGAGTTAATGCCATGAGCTTTCAGCTCTGACCAGGAAATGTGTCCACCAGGCACAAGCCACGTGGTTCCCTCTTGTGTCAGGATTCTTCTGCTCCATGGATATGCAAAAAGAGCATCTTCCTGCCTGGAAGAGTGTCACAGGGAAGAGACAGATGGCCAGGATAATATGGAAGTAGCATCACAATCCTCTGCATCCAGGGACGATTGGTTTGGGAAACTCATTTTCAGAGATCAGAAAAGAAGGTGAGCTGAAATGTTGGAATCCTGTCTCCTCAAGCATGAGGCAGAAAATGAAGTGACTGAAATGGAGACAAACTGTCAGCTGAAATGCCAGTACAAAATCCCTGGGAAAGAGATTTAGCCAGCTTGGCAAAAACAGGTGTGTTCCAGATGTTGATCTTTCAAAAACTCTTTGCTTATGCAGACAACATCCAAATATTGCAAGAGTTTTAAGCATTTGATGAGCCAGAATCTCGTCACAGATGCTCCTCCATAAACCCATCTTCTACCACTGCTCTGAATTTACTACAGCACGAAGGAGATGAGAGTGTTTCTGAATAGAGAGAGAACTTCTGCTCCTTGAGGATCTGTAGGAAACCAGAATTCCTTAGAGGTGTTTCTCACGCGCATTTGAATGCAAACCACACATTCTGCTCGAGTTCAGTACAAGGCCTGCTGCCACTGCAGCATTAGGAAGAAATGTCCCTGTTACTCCAATTCCCTGAAAGCCAAAATCTCAGAGGTCTAATTTGAGCAATAAGTGCAGCACTGAACAAGTAACATGTAGGAACAATTTCCTTAATGTCCACTATTCCTCTTGCCAAGGTAGAAGACAGAACAGAAAGTGGCAACAGGAGCAAAAGGACTGTGGAAAGGAAGCAGTGAAAGAATCCCAAGCCAAAAAGAGGCCAAATTATCTTGACACAGCTCTGAATGTAGACTATTGTATCACATATAAGCCATGGAATTCAGTGGGATGGATGTATCAGCCAAATAATTGCTGTCACTGATGTTCTTCTACTAGATGGAGCTTCTTGACATGAGCCACAAACAATTCTGGTGTTGTTATGGTTGAAAGAAGCATCCATAGTACATAAAGTCAGGAATTTACACCTTTTGGAAGAAAATATCCAAACCACCAATTTCCATCTATTAACAAGACCTTCAATTAAATTTAGGATGAGCCCCACTAGGAAAAAAACTGAAAATATAGATATTTTCTGGATGTTTTATTAGGTACAGCACACTAAATGGGCTGTCATCCATGTAACTGCTCAGGCACCATTTGCCAGATGTTGTTTGTGTGTCCACAGCAATGTAGTCATATTAAAATGAATGAAAGTGTTTATTTTTGGTGGCTGCTCTGCTATACCTCACTTCCACTGAGCATCCTGGCCTGGTGCAGGCTTCCAGCAAGACACAGTTCAGAGACATGAACTGCAGATTTCACTTCTTCATTGGACACAGTTCAGAGACATGAACTGCAGATTTCACTTCTTCATTGACCAACAGTACAACTCAATTAGTGGCTTAATATTGCTAAGACATTCATTAAAGCTTGAAGCAGGCAGAATTTCATCTGTTTGATTCCTCCTGCTTAAGAGAGTCCAGGGAGAATATTTACAGTTGGTGGGTTGTGACCACCTACTTTTGGAGGAAAACCACAGATCTTTTCTGCAGTAAACAGTGTGCTACCCTGATAAGAATTTGCACTGGGTCAAAATAGAGATATTCTGCTAGAGTCAGTCAGTGGTCATGTTTTATTGTGGTCTTAGGGAGGGGCTATATCTATTACCACCTGCCTCATTTTATGTATTACATTTTGACAATTCCTGGCTCTGTAGCATCCCTTTCTGTTGTCTACCCCATTAACTGATGGTCTACTAACACCAATTAGGTAAGAAAACTGTTTGGTGGTAAGATAATACAAGTCAATAATTATGTATTCTTTTAGTAAGCAAAATAGGAAACATTTCATTCTTTGATATTAATAAATGGTTACATATTTAAATGGATTTTGTTTTGTCCATCCATGGTCACTGTGGTTTGTATCTTTGTAGCATGTTAGAGAGATGCCTCAACACTCCTGATGTGATACATGGCTGCAGATTCAAATCTGTCAGAAGCTCAAGAGAGTTCTCATCAGGGATTAGCCCAGACGCCATCTGCAACAATTATAAATCATCTCGATAGGAAAAGGCTGGAAAGTGCATTTAGGAGTATGCAAAGTAAATCAGACTGGGCCAAATGCATCTCATCTGCTCCTAAGAACCAACTCTCATCTCCATATCCACTGTGGCTGCTCAGTTCCTTCAGCTCTGCCAATCTGGAACTGCTGCTGCTCTCCCTTTGCCAGACAGGCATTAAGTATTGATTTTTAGAGTACATCTTAAGAAATGTATGTGCTGTTCCATGTCCAGCCACTGTGACTGCACACAACTAATTAACTGCATAACAGAGCTGATGTGTATCTGCTGTGGTTTGTATGCACCAATGGCATCATCCAGGCTTTCTGCATGCTGACCCCCTTTCAGCTCACAGCTCTGGCACAGAAGGGACCTCCTGCTTTTGGCCTCTTGTAAAGAACAGAAACAGAAGGAAAAGGGTGCAAACTCTCCTAGGAACACATGGGAAAGAAACATAATGATCTTCTATTGAACTCAATAGAGCTATGATGATTTATATCCTCTGCAGATCAGGTCCTTAATCTACAAAAGCAGACTGCCAAAGGGGGGCTGGGGCAGCTGGAGCAAATACAGGTGTGTAACACCCACCCTGCACCAGTCTGGCCCCAAGCATCATTTGCAAAAGCAGCAGCAACAACTCCCATTCCCATGGCAGTTGCTGATGTATGAAGCAGAACACAAGTTAATTATCAGATTCCAGAAGTTTGCCTGACTGGCAGTTAGAGGAAACCTTATCGTGATGTGTAAACTCAAATGATATGCTAAAGGAAGAGAGATGAGGAAAGGCAAACACGGAACACGAAGATCTCAGCCGGGGGGTTGTCTCCTAACACACACAGACCCCAACTGCAACCTGTTCCCTGCACACAGCTTCAACTCCAGCATATGGAAAAGATACTATAAAAAGCAACTGTTCTGACGATGTATAGGTCTCTGGCCAACTGATATTGAGCACAGAGGGTTTTATCTTCAAGTGATTTGTTCATGGCATTATCTTTACAGAACAGTGAGAAGTATGAAATACCTGTCATGATAGCACACCAATATCCCAGACTGTCCCCCCCTATAATGGATGACTGAAAACAAGTACCAGTGGGTAAAGAAAATTAATGGCTCAAGAAAAGAATTATCAAGGCACTTTCATGGGCTGAAGAAGTAATTGTGGATCCTTTCAGGTATGCAAACCCCATCTAAAGGCCGGTGTCTCCCAAATGTTTAGCTATAGATTGAGGTTATTGCTCCATGAGCACTAATGGCTTCACAGATGAGAATACAAAGGATCCCTTGTACCAGAGGAAAGACCTGGCAGCCCAGCCCAGCAGGGATATAATGCTTTCTAACCATTTTTATGCCTTTCCCTGGTAAGACCATTTGCCCCTAAAATTTAGCTTCTTTTTTTTTTTCTTTGATTCAATTTCAATACTGTCCCATCCAACATGGTATGGTTTAAGAACTTTAATGCCTAGGGAAAGTGAGACACAAATCCCAGCTTCTACAGGCAAAGGAGGTACTCAAACATAAGCTCCTGTTGGAGCCTGACTATGGCTGAGTCACTAGGCTGCCATAAGAGAAGAAGGGTTTATGTTGGGATGCCTGCTCTCCCTTGCCAGCTTTTAAACAATACAGCATTTTTTGGTGTATTTTGGGATAAAGCTGATCAAATCCAAGTGATACATGGTCACTTAGAAAGTCATTCAGGTCAGGCCCCTACAAGACATGGATGAAGAACACCTCAAGGTAGGTCAGGACCAGATGTTCAGTCTCAACAAAACACTTCAATGTCTTAGATTATCCAAGACTTTGGGTGGCATGTAAGAGGCAGAGAATTGTATGCAGAAAAAAGAGCTAGCTTTACAGCTAAGAGAGGTAATTCCAGAGTTAATTCCAGCAGAGCAGGTGACTACCCAGGATAACAATTTTAGCCTGAACCATTCCTGACTGGCAGAGCTGGCAGTGAGACCAGCTCATTAATTCATCCTTTCCTTCAGCACTTCAAAGGAGGTAGAGTCCATTTGCATACACCTGCCAGCCCAAGCCAAACTCTGCACCTTCTTCTGTTGCTCCAGCTGCAGTGAAACCCTCCAGGGCCATACAGCACCCACCACGGAGCAATCCCATCTGAGCTGCCTGCAAGGGCATTGTAACAAAAACCTGTCCCCTGCCAGGCTCCAGCACAAAGGGCTCCTCCGAGGGCTGCCTGAGCCCACGGCCCTGCTCCTACCAATAATCCCCTCCTCCATAATTTAATGAGCCTCAAAGCAGTGAGGTCTGCCCTCCCCCACGCCACCATTCCCCTTCCCACTCCCCAGACAGGCTGTGACAGCCACAAAGAAGAAACACTCCCCGGTGCATTGTTAAAGGCCTAACTCCCCAAGCCAAAGACAGGCTCAGTTAACATTAAAGCCTCTTCCCTCGTGAGCAACCTGAGCTGAGATTAAGGAATGAGCCCACAGTGTCAACCTTAACCCTGATATGAGGCTGGTAACTAGGGCAACAGCATCTCACAAGTAAACCCTGCCACGCTATTTTGTCTTCTGACACTGCAACACAAAATATGATAGGTAAGTGGACGGGTAAATAAAAACTGAACATCACCCACTCTTCTGGCTCATATTTTAGTCTTGCAGTTTGCTAAGAGCTAGGAATGGTTATTTATTAATGCTGAGATTAATGCCAAAACATAATCTTGTTCTCTCTCTGTGCGTGGTGCACACCAGACGATAGTGTGCTCTCCCTTCTTGCTTGGAGTCCAGCGTAATTATTTACAGAAGGTAGCACAAAATGATCTTCCCAATATTAGACTCAAGCTGCTTGTCTGGTTTAGCTTGATCTTTATTTATAGACACTGAGTCTGGGAGCTTTTTGTATGCAGAGCAGGACATAGTGACCTACTCTGGCTCGCTTATATAATAGTTTCAAAGCAGACTTAGTGTAAATTGACCCTAATCTGATCTTGAATTGTAACACATTATAATTCCAAAAATAAATCAGCATTTATCTCACTCTATGCAACTCATTTCTTTCAAAATTGGAAATAACCAAAGGCTGATAAATCTAAGTGTTATTTATTAATACCTTCAACTTTTTTTTAAGTCCCTCATTAACTCTGACCATTACAACAGCCAAGATGTTATTATACCACACAGTTGGGGAGAGCTCTGTAATACACTTGGCTCAGCTTTAGAGTCTGTTTCCAAATGCAAATACTATAGTCACAGAAAGCAAACTTAAAGACAAAATTTTCATGTGGTTTTTGAAAGCATATCCTTAAAATCCACCCAGGCAAATTTGCAAGAAGACGGGAACCTTGGCACACCTCCAAGCACACAAGTACAAATCTTTCCCCATCATTATTTGTGCAAATTTACAACCCCATCTCCACAAGCACTTGAGTGTGCAAGAGCTTTCCACGGACATCTTGATTTTACATTTCAATTGTACTCATGGGAGGCAACACAAAACATGGACTTGAGCCAGTATTTGCAGATATTTTTACAGTATTTGCTTAACATGCTGAAGAATGGCAGCTGTATGAAAACACAGAGACATGCTTGGAGTGGTTTCTAACAACTTTGAGCAATAATTTCCTGCCAAAAAACTGATCTAAACGGGTCTCAGTATCACTGGAAAGCAGGTCCATCACATTCTTACTTTGTATCAGTATTAACTAATTAATCAGCCAAACTGGTTATGCATGCTATTCAAATCTGGCCTTTGTAAAATGCCATAGCTTGGGTTCAAAGTGATTTCTCACATGGTAATAATTCTATTAATTTACAGTAATTATTTGCATGGTAAAAAAAGGCTGCAGTGCTGCAGACTGGTGTGAACAGCTCGCTCTTGGCTGGCAGTTGCTGGCTGAAGCCCTGCCCAGATCAGATTGTGCAGAGGGTAAACCACTGACATTCATCTTTCCTATCAGGGAGCAGCACACAGATGGGTTTGGCAGTGAGTATGCACACTTCCCAGCGCAGCTATTAAGGTCCATACTGATAGTCCTTGCATTATGCAGGTTATAAAGCATTTATGGGTGATCAGAAGCCACCTTCTGAGATACTTGTCCAATCCTCTATATATCAAGGTATCCATCCTCTATTTGTTGAGCAGAATAGAGCCTCCTGCTCACTTACAGTATTTAGAATATTTCACATTAATGTGCATGGAGAGGCCAACAGCTTTTCCTATTGCTGCTATTGTTCCTGAAAAACTAATTGTTTATTGTAAACTATGTTTGTCCAACACCTTTTGCAAATGAGGATTTGTGTGTTTTTCATTTATGCATCAGGTACTTGATTCTTGTAAAAAATTCCTGAATCAGGCCCTCAGAACAAGGACACAGTGTTCATTTTTTGTGCAGTTCTGTACGAACTAATAACAAAATCCTGCACCATTTGGAAGGGTATTCTCCTTCAGACTTCCTGGCAGCTTAGTTCTGGGCAAAAATACCTCTCTGGACACTGGCAGTATGTTATCACATGGAGATACAGCATCTGATCCCGCTGAGTTACTCACAGAGAGCTCTGAAACAAAATTCCTGACAGGTTTTCCAAAGCATTACCTAACTCGCATTTTTCCTGATAACACATTCAGGACAGAGTTTGTCAGCTTAAATAAGGTTTCAATGACATTTGGGGGAACAAAAGGTCTTACTTCCACCATGCTGGTTTCCACCATTCCCTTTGAGTGCCCCATAGCTGTCTCTCTTTCCGAGGGCAGGAGGAGGAAGAGATCTCAGGGAGGGCAGGATGATGCCTGATCCATCAAGAGGATGATGCCTTCTCCCAAGGGAGGTCTCAGCCATGCTGCAGGCACCAGCTTTGTCTCTGCAGCTGCTCCTCTTCCTCCAATACAACCTTAAAGCCATGCACCAAATCCCACTCGATGCTCCAGGCACCAGATATGGGATATTTAACACCCTTTAATCTCCTATTCCTGCCTTCCCACGCCACACAAAGGCTCTGGCATGGTGATGATGGCTTTACCTTCACATCTGAAACGGGATGAAGAAACTCAGGGTGAGGATTAATCCTTGCTGCATTCCTGTTTCTACATGTACAATCCAGGAGAACAATTATAGAAGGGAGGCTCCAGGCCAAAACTTGAAAACAAAATTAAGTCTTATTCCATCGCTTGCAGTTTCCATTAAAGTGTTTTAATAGGCCCCAGTATTTCATTTTTCCTTCAGAAATAATCCTTCTGACGACACTTGTGTTTGCAAGTAGGCAATATTTTTGGCACGCTAAATGTGCTGTGGAGGAAAGACCTGATTGCCTGCTGCCTTATCTGGGAGTGAATAAGGGGCAGTAGAAATGGCTTGTTCTAACTCCAGAAGAGATTGGATTACCTACATTTGGCATAATGGAAATAAAAGTGAAAATGGTGCATATTTCTTTTGAGATATTAAAAATTAAATCTTCCTTTCACTGAAGTGCCTTTACTCTAAATAAATATTTTTGTTCTTTACCTATAATGCAGAAGATCTAGCTGAATGTGTACTAATGAGCTTAAAATAGTTAAACTTGATATTGATTTTCCTTGTTATTTATTATCACCATCTAGCATTTTTAATTAAGAATTGAAGAAATTGTAAGAAAAAATATAATTAATCCTAAAATATACTGCGAAGAGATTTTTCCAATTACCCAAGAGGAACACAAAGACAAAACAAATGTCAAAGGCAGAAAAAAAAAAAAAAAGTCCTCCAAATATAAATCCTCCTTGACAATATCTTTGTTTTCAGAATGGTTATGGACCGATTGTTACTCAAAGGCAGTTGGTGAGAACATGGCAACACTCTGAGAGGTAAGGAAGAGCAATTTAGTATTGCAGGATTTACCAAGAAATCAGACAGCCAGAAACCCACACAAACAAATGGCAGTAGACTTCAAATCCCATCAAAATAAATCAGGTGATCACGAGCTGCAGAACTGTACAGATGCAGGAATAGAGTTTTCCAGAGGCACAATTACTGAAGATATCTGGAACAGCACCTTTTAAAGGTCAGATTTTAAGGCTATCTAAAACTGGACCCCTACTGAGTACTTACAAGTCTATCTGAAATAAATTTTCTGACACAGATTATTGGGAAGTTCCTACACTGACTCTTCAACTCCATGATATAGTTAAGGCTCTGAGATTAGTGACACACCAAGAATATCTGCACCCAACTCAAATTGTCTGATATTATGACTCTCACATATTGTGGTCTCTCAAAGAAGAATTCTTGACTTAAAATACACTTTTCAAAACCAGAATTTAGAGGGAAAAGTTCTCTCTTCCCTCTTTTCAGACTATAAGGTTCAAAGGCATGGCTTACTCACTACGCATCTGAAGTCAAGGAATTAGCACTTCTGAGGACACCAGATGGGCCTTGATACACCAGGCATTCCAAAACTCTTCTCTAATGACACCATCTGGGTGGTTTCTTTATAGAAGCCCACATATCACTGGCAATTCAGTGACACAAATGCTTTGAATATAATATTTTCTCTAGTCCTGCTAACAATGTCTGGATTATAAATATATGTGGGACGTAGTCTACACCCCATCTGATGGTTTTGCATGCCACCTTTCTAATATAAGGATCCCAAGTTTCACACATCTTCATTAGGATTTTCTCTCTTAATCACCCAGAATTTTCTAACCAAGGCACACTGGCTTTCAAAGCACACCCATGTTTGAGTGAGAAGAAACTTCTCTCCACAGTCCAGATCAGAAATGCCAAAGGGATGCCCTGAAGACCCAACAAGAAGGACCGTGGGCAGCCTCCTGTCCACATAGCTCCAGTGTGTGCTGAAAGCCCAGCTGAGGAGTTGTAAAATATTTGCTAACAACTATGCTTCCCTCCAGTCTGCCTTTGGCATGTGTTTTTTCCCCTGCAGGGCTTCAAGTGGGAATCAATTCAGTTCCTCTGAGTAGATTTCAAATGCCATTTTCGAGAGAGAAAAATAATTTGTGTTGTACATTTTCTCAAGCTTCATAAGCATTATTAGCTCAGTATAACATCAGTCATCTCCTTACAGTCCAGCAGTGCCATAATCTCTGCTTTACTATGCAAACACTATCACTCATGCTTAGACTTTAACTAACTCTTTCCTCAATGCTCTCAACCTGTTAGAAATCTTGCTTGACAGCTCTTTGATATCTACACAATATATTTTCAAGCCCTCAGCAACAAAACTGAAGCATATACAATCTCTCATGATGTTGAACCTTATCCAATTGAAGAGTTGAGTTTGGACTTCAATTATTTATGAACTATTAGTTTCCTGAACTAATCAAATAATTCCACCTAAACAGTAGAATAGCTTTTACCACAGAAGACAGTGCAATACTTTATAATTCTGCTTGACAATCTGCTGCCATAGGCAGGGACAAATTGTTGTGCATGTGCCATTCAGATTTAAAATTGGTAATGGACATTCAGAAGATAAACATTAGTCTTCTGGACTTGTTACATCACACAGAAAACAAGCAGTGACAAAAATATTTAGACAAAAGAAATTTCTGGCTGTTTCCAAACCAGTCTAAGGCAAATACAATAAAGGGCCATTATTTGAAGAGAATAGTTTCTGTATGGGGAGCTGTTCTAGCTGTTGTTGAAATAAACTATTGTGTAGTGCTTAGTGTAATCCCCTAAGAAAATTTACACATATATTTACTTGGAGGACAATGTAATTTTCCTCATAAGTACAGCACTGCCATGTACACAAATCACAGATCACCCACAAAGAATCACAAACCAAACCCCTCCAAAGCATGAGATGAACTCAGAAATGTTGTGGGTGTCTCTCTTTGGCCTTGCCCTCATTCTGCTCTTGGCACTCACACTGCTTGGGTATCTCACAGGAATTTCCTCATCTTCAGGTGGAGTTTGATCTCATGCTCACCTGGCTGGATTGCTGTGAGCCTTAACATCTCCACTTTCCTCCACCTTGACTACAAAGTACAGGCTACATTTAGATTCCCAATCCACACTCAGCTTCTCCAGATATTAAACATGATTTGGTTACAGCACCTGGACATAACCCTCAGGAATACTTGATGGTATCATGGTCTTGTTCATTTAATAATAAGTTTTTGATATGAATTAGTACATTACCAAAAAGATATGGCTGGTCTAGTTTTATTATGTGGTTCTACATGTTTTTTTGTACAAACACTGGTCATATTTAAAAGGTTTTTTACCCAGCTATAGATCTGTTTTCTGAAATAAAAGCTAAGATTTTTAAGTAAAGGATGAGCTCCCACAAATATTCATCACTCATGATAAAAGTGTGAAGGCTGGTAGTACTGTAAAGCCAAACACAGAAAAATCTGGTCTAATTCTAACAACACACAAAAATTGTTTTCAGATTAAGTCATCGATTTTTATTTTTATTCTCAACTCTGAGTTTTCCAAGGTTCCTTATCTGTTAGTTCACAAAAGTGTTACCCTGAACACTAACAATTCATAGTTTCACCAGCCTCTGGCAAGATTTTTTCTTTTTTCATGGTAAGATATTTATGCACCCAGTTTATCTGGATAAAAAAAATATTTTCATAGACTGATAAGCTCAAATATTTGCCTTGATGAAGCATTAACTACTTCTTATGGTGTGAATAAGTATGGGTAATTATGCCCTCACTTCCAAATATATGCAGGTGACTTTGCACAAAACTATATTTTCTTTCTGGAGCATTTTATAGTCAATAAAAAAACATACTCACAAGATTAGATTTAAAAACCACTGTAATCTGTTGAAAAGAGTCTGTCAGGATCATTGGATTCTGGAAGCTACTGCACATTTCATCCACAAAACTCTTGTCTCTTGACATATTTTATCATATCTGTTCAATCTCAGTCTGACCTGCACAGGCCTAAGCATCCATATGCTCAGGTCCTCATCCTACATGTGCTCAGATGCCTTCCTAAGGGCAGAGGAGGATAAAAGATCCCTGTGAGTCAAGCTCTAGTGGAATTTAGGAATGGCAGTTTAAATGAACAGTGTTTCTAGGTCTCTGCCTCATCCTTCTGCCAGAGGTTAATGTCAGCCTAATGGGATGTAGTTATGCTCGAGCTGGCACAGTTTATTGCTCAGGGGGGTACTTGAACCACCACGGGTGACACGTGGATACCTGGAGAGGCAGCAGTGGGACAATGGGAGTGACAGGTTTGGAAACCCCTACACTTAATCCACCAGAGCTTGAAATTGCTGCTCTACCCACCTCTGAAGTTGGCTGTGCAATTCCAGTTCATGCTGGTAAATCCAGTAAACCTAATTTGGGAATGTAACATAGCACTGGTATTTTACTTGTATGTAATCGAATTACATTCCAAAGTACTACATTTTTCTTTACTTGAAGAATTTTTTAGCTCTGAGTTATTGTTTTGTGTTATGAAACTTCAACCAAATCCAAATGTCATTCCCTAGAACCACTGTACTCAGCATGCAGGAGAAGTTCTTTAGATTTATTTAATGCCAGAATTATTGGGAAGACTATGAAGTTATTCCATTAAGAAAAAATACATCTTGGGAAAGTGAACATCTGAAAATGAGATGTAAAGCCTAAATGCAAGGATTTGGGTTACGTGTTGGCATTCTGCTTCATAGTAAAAATCTATTTATACACACACTGCTACGCTCACCAGGGGAATTGGAAACACATTTGCAAATTAAAGTCTGATTCAGAACAGTCTCTTGCTCGAGTAAAAAAACAAAAACAACAACAGTGACACAGAGCCAGAGTAAAATATCTTAATTTGTGTCTACAGGGAACATGTTTTTCCTCTCACTTATACCTTTAGAATTTACCACAACAAACCACTGCTTATGGATGACTCATTTTTAGATGCAGTCCTTGGTTATTCTCATATATCTGGTGTCACACATGGCAGGTCACCTCCTCCAACCGCTGCTGCCCTCCTGCTCCATGAGCATGGAGCACAGCCCTGCTGCAGCTGCCACCCTGCTCAGTGCCAGAGATCATGGAGACATGGAATATCTCAGACTGGAAGGGACTCATAAGGATCAAGATTGAGACCTTCAGCACCAAGCCCACACATTTCCATAAACATCATCTTAAGGTCTGTAGGAAATGCAGCTCCTCAGAGCATAAAATCAGTGGGAGGGTCTGCTGCCACAGGGATGCAGCTAAGCTGGATTCACATTAAGCAAATCTCCCCTGTTCTAATCGTATGTAGAGACCAGAACACCCTCCTGGGAGGTCTCTGTCATCTGGTGGCAGCCAAGGACAACCTGCACTGCCACCACACCAGAGGACCTTCCCAGCTCCTTCTGCTCTCCCAGTCATGCTCAGGTAGATGGACACAAACAGCCACCTGTGGCCAACACCAGCACAACTCCCACACATCACAGGGAAGCCTGGGTGCAGGTACAACAAGCAGGATTTGCAGGAGGGATCAAATACAGGCAGCAAAGCCCAGGCAGGCAGGTCAAAGGAGGAATCAGAAGCAAAACAGAGACTTACAGCTGCAGCCAAGGGACACATTTAACTGCCAAGAACAACTGGAGGTATTTCTAACCTGACTGAGGAGTGGGGGAATCCCCAAGAGCCCCCACAAGCTGCTGCTCAGCTGGGCAGACTGGCTGGACTCTGTGCCCCTGGAGCCCTGTGGACACCCACAGCAGAGCCTGGCTCTCCTGCCCCTGGCAGAGCTGCTCTGGGATTGCAAAGATGGGCTGCAGAGGGGTTTTAGCCATTTTGGGGAACAGTGTTCCCAGAATAAACACATCTATGTAAGAGCATGAAGGAAACACTTCACTGGATCAACATTTTTCCCCACATGGAGTTTCCTGCTTTTTTAATTTGCTGCTATTTTCTTTCTGAATCACACAAGAGCCACTCTTTCTAATAATTGTTCTATGCTTGGAGTCTGTAAGGGAAGATCTGCTACTGCCCTGCAAAATTTATCCTTAGCAAAAGAAATAACAAATATGTCAAGTAAACCTGCCTCTCTTTCTAATGCTTTTATCATTATCCTTCTTCAGATATGGACCTACTTTCTGTAAAATGTGATATCTTATACACTAGAACTAATAGCAATAATCTGATTTTAACTTGCAGATGTGCTTATCAGCTAAGAAGATTGACTATTGCCCACACTATTGATTAGAGAAAGCAGATCAATACACATCGACCCTACGTTGCCAGTGGAACCCCTTAAAACTAATGACTTTCAAGTACTCAATGCAGCAGTGGCAGAACTGACAATTGCTTATTGTAATATTGATCCCATAGATCACATGAGTGATGCTGTTTGAATTTATGGAGCACTAAACTTTGCCTTTCAAAGAGCAGATGCACCTTTTGATCACCAATAGAGTTTGTTTGGTCTTAAATCTCCATCAATAACGGGGTGAATTTCCCTGTTCCGAGTACTGATTTGTAGTCATCTCCAAAGAAATCCCTCTAGGAGCTACACCTAATGGCTGACAACATATTTGTCTACAAAATGAGTCAACTGTCAAAGTCTGCAGTGTTGTGCAACTTCCTTAACAGGCTGATAATTGCTTCTTCATTGTAAAAGGTTTGCACAATATTAAGAGTGTCTATAAAATCCACTGATGACTAAAACCATAGTAGCCTATAACATTTTACTAGGCACTGAGTGGATTTTGTGGGTATTAACTAAATTGCAGCCTCCAAGACTTTGCATTTCTGTTCTCACTATCTTTTGCCTATTTTCTTCAAAGTGTGAAAAAAGGTGTAAATAAATTGACCAAAGCATATGTCTTCATCTTCTTCTGTTAATTTACACAGATCTTTGCATTTTTATGCTCTCAGACTGTTTTTACATGTTATTGTTGTACCATGTCATATTAAAAACCCAAACATGTCAGTGAAAGGCAGAGCTGATCTAATGCAATGATGTCATGGAATAACTCTGCAGATATTGCAGAGAGATGACTGCATAACCATGGCTACAGGTGCATAGACACATAAAAACACACATTCACATACACATTCATATTGTATATACATGGAAGTACTAATGTGATGTACTGACTCATTTATTTAGTCCATTCCAGGTTTGCAGAACAACATGAACAGCTGCCTTATACTTTAATGCTCCAAAAGGTGCTAAACTGGAATTAAACTTCATCTAAAGCTCCACACTCACAATCAGTATACACAGGGGTTTGGATTCATGTGATTCTGAGCCTGATATGTCATCAAGAGAACTGACCCATGCCTGCATGTGTCTCATTAAGGCTGCCCAGATATATCATTTCCAATTTCTCATGTTGACCCTCCCATCTTCCTTTCTTAGCTAAAGTGTTCAGTCATCTCCATCCTGCCAAAAAAATTCTAAGCATACAGCTGATCCTGAGCTCTTCTCTTGACTCTTTGTAATGCTTAAAATAGTAGATGCTAAGAAATGCTTCAGCACCACAAGGACACTAATGATTCCTTTCACAACCTCCTTTAGTGTTTTGCACTAAATGTTCAATACTTTTAGATGAAATTAATGCAATAATGTATTTTTTATATGTGTGCATTTATAAATACATCTGACTTTGAAAAATGTGCAACAACTGTTGTGTATTCTCCAATGAGTTGCAGGATTAACACTAAATGAACATTAAATCAGCAGCTCCTGTGTCTGACCTTGTGCTCTGCACAGTCAAGCCCATCAACTCCCTCTGTGTTCTTGCTCAGCTTGGAGGAGACTGAGGAGATACAAAGGACTCAGATATTCCTTATGGACCCATGGCTGCTTGCTGTGTTTTGCAGAGAAAGGGGCAGTTGCAGAGTGTGTCTGAAATGGGAAATGTGCATCTTCACCCACAGACCAGTCAGTCCTGAGCACAGGGCAGCAGCAGCCTCTCACTACTGTGTGGGGACAAGGCCAGAGGGGGGGTGTCAATACTTGAATGTGGTTATTGCAGTGGGACTCTACTCAGTATGGCATGAAGAGATGAGAAGGGTGATGAGCATGTGAGCCCTGCACCTCAATACACAGAATGCAGCACACTGTGCTGCTGCTCCTGCAAATATTGTGATTTGGAAGTTCCTTCTGAGGGCTTCTCTGATAAATAACACTTTATTTTAATACTATGTTACCTGTAAACTACATTTCTCATGTCTAATTCTGCTGCCATTTGTCCTTGCAATGTCTGCAGCCCAAGAGCAGTATTACAGATTATGATAATCACCTTTAAATTAATCAGTTGTAGCCTACTAGGGCTGGTTCTTAAGAAGCCTTATGGAAAGGGCATGTCTTTCCAAGCGAATATAACCCCATATAATGTCCAGCACAGGAAGACTCTGCAGGAAAAGACTAGACGTGTGAGTGGCTCAGTGAGTCACCTCTGGAAAGACCCTGAGCTGGTGCCAACACTCACACTGCTCAGTGTCACAGGTACTCACTTCAGAGAACAGCTCATTTCTGCATTCAGTGACAGATGAACCAGCAGAGGTAGGATTTCCTACCTCTGTTTCTGCAACAACAGAGGCAGTCACATGCCAAAGGCCTGATCTGGTTTCGGTGAAGAGCACTGGCCAAGATGCTGCAAGGTGTGGATGTGCAAGTGGCACTGCTCTCAAAGGGACTGCACGCAGATTTGCCTCCTAAGCACAGGGTCAAGAGCTCTACAAGGCTCACATGAGACTGCTCAGCATCTTTCACTGCTTTGAGTCCAGCTGAAGTTCAGATAAAAGGCGAAACATTTTCTTTCACTATAGTCCTCATGTGTTGCCACAGAAGTGTGCTTGGGAAATAAAAACCCTTTGGCCGCCTGTGAGAAAATTCCCACCATGCAGTCAGTGCATACCACACTTTTGCTGTAATATGCATGGGATCTCCTACAAACTTCAGAGTAGGAGGCAAAGGGTAGGAGGAAAAGCTACTGCTTCAAAACATGCTGCTGAGGCAGTTCATTGTGCTGCTTTATTCAGATTGGAACAGTCATCGCCCCGGTATCTGAGTGCCTAATTATTGTTCTTGAAAATTAAAGCAAGTGCTAACAACATGAGATTTGTCTGCCAGTTCAAACTTTTGCTGCAGGGCACTCAATGCCTTTATCAGAAACAACTGGGAGTGTGGTTTCACATCACATATAGGCCCAGAAGGGCTACTTCATAGATATCTAAAGAAAACTGAAGGCTTTGGTGGAGCTTTTAAGTCAGAGAGCATGAAGACCTCCTTCCCTGCCAGAAAATGCCTCTTCTACAGATAACCAACAGTTTCCTCTACCCCTGTTCAGGAGAGGGGCTTGCTTCAGAAGACACATGGCTGTCAAAAGATACAGCCTTCAACCCCCACTGCTCCTGCAAGGATGCAGTTTTCTGAATCAACATTCAGTGGTGTGGGTAATGCCTCCACAGTGCCTCCACAGAGCTCTGCCTGCAGCAGCCTGGAGCTCAGTGCCAGCTCATTAGGTACTTGGTGAAAAGTGGCTCCATACCTGGAGTGCTGGGATAGGAGTAACTAGTTAGCATTAATTCAGGTATTTTCCATTGCACTCCAGTATAGACTTATCCACAGTGTGATTTCAGCAGAGCAGGTCTGAGCTATGATACTCAGCAGAATTTTCAACCAGATGTAAATTTTTACTTGTCAAAATTGACACCCGTGTCTTTTGCCACACTTCAGCTACAGTCTTTAATGCTATTTCTCAACTAGAATTCTTTGGATGGCACAGAAATTTATGGTAAAGGAAGGTTTCCAGCCTGGGAGAAGAGAGGTGAGGGAATATGTATCATTGAAGAAGTACTATATTATTATTTTACTTACAACTTATATGATTCCTGTTGAGTTTCCTTCTTTTGTATGCACTCAGATGTATTTCTGGTTAAAAGAGTAGTATGAAAAAGGGCCATTTTTAGCCTTCCAGCTGTAATTCCCAACATACCACTTACATTTTTAGGAACACAGCTTCATAACTCTTTCTATATGCCTTGATATTTTTCATCTGACAAATCCAACTATATCATAGACCTCTGTCTCAATAATTGTTGGTCCTGTAGGAAACGGCAGGTGCTATTTTCCCCTTAATGTTTTCTTATGCTGATTGCAAGTGATACGAAGTTCATGTCACCTAGCTACAGGATGAAATCTCTCAGCAAAAACCTGTGTGATAAAGCCAAGTACTCCTTTTGGTAAATAAAAAGCCAGGTACTGATCTGTAAGAAAGCCAGCTGTACATAGCACAGCTCTGCATACTGCATTCCCAGAAATTCAGTAGAGGAGAAAATGTTGAAGAAAATCAACAAAAAATTCTCAGGACGTGATTCTCATTGACAACAAAAGCACCTTTAAACTTGCCATACTGTAAGAGAATATTGAGTAGGGCATAAAGACAATAAAATATTCTATTCCTCCAAGGCCCCATCGCTGTCTGCACTGGTATAAAGGTGCCTGGGCAGTCAAATCTGTTTCTTTATAACATTATGTCATGTTATATTTCATTTCAAAACGATGTTTAAACATAACCTAACTGATTTGCCCTGAACTTCTAATTTTCTGCCTGTTGTCCTTGTCCTCCACCAGCAACAATGAAAAAAACACTGTCAGCATCCCACCCCTGGATACAATATAATCACGTTAGGAAAGTGGAGAAGTCAATGACAGCCTGACCCACAACGTGCACTTTGAGAGTAGACTGCTCTTGCCTTCATGTTTGAATAGGGATCAGTCTGATGGGTGCTGGGTGAGGAATCTGAACTCACCTCCTGCCTGCACACGTTTATTTCAGTGATAAAAATAAATTTCTTTAGAAGCTATGACCAAGTCAATCCACAGTTAGGACTGCATTCTCGGCTGGTGTGTATCCGTGTAGTGGGAGGGATCATCCCAGCCCAGCCTCCCACTGCCTCAGCTCTCAAAGGCCCCTCCAGGCATTGCACTGTTCGTGGTGTCTGGAGGACCTGGAGCAGAGTGCCAGAAAGAAAATGTAAAAGCTTGGGAAAGCACATATCCTTCTAATAAATGATCCCTTTTCACTGCAAATTCCACAAAGGCTTTTTTATCTTCATAGTCTGTCATCCCAGAATGACACTTCTCCTGACTGCTGTGTCAGTCTGCCAAATGCTCTGCATTTCATGAATGAAACCTGCATTTGTGCACAGGCCATCATCCCACTGATGGGTTTTAGAAGGAACAAGGCATCTTTCTGAAAACAGTTTTTAACACTCCAGGCTTTTCTACAGTAAATCAGATTAACAGGACCAAGTACTTTTGCTGCTTAATAAGCAGTATTTCACCAACATACCATATATAAATGCAAGTAGTTGTGAATAGAAATTCCAGTATTTACATACATTTTAAAATTACTTTGGGGAGGGGGGGTCAACATCTCATTTTTCGAGCTAGCACTATTTCCCAGCCTCACCTTCTGCCCTGATGATCACACAGCCAAATCTCCTCATACACTGAGATGACGTGAGGAGTTTCTTCAGCAGCAGCAGAGAGAACCCCAGTGCTACCTACACATACTCACCAACTGGAGAATCAAGTACCTGACAAAACTAATGAGGCTCCAGTGCCTCATTCTACAGGAATATAAGAATTTCTAACACCTCATAAATTATCCCACCTCTCCCCTTCCCCAGAGGTTACTCTGCTGTATCCACATCAGCAGAAGCAAGTAGTGACTTTCTAGGGACTAAGTACCAAAATTAGTAACTTCCTATACTGGGCTTAACCAAAGAGAGTATAAATAAGTTATGTTTTAGGCACTCTCACTAGCATAACTGGAAAGAGTTTCTCAGAAACATTTTTGGACCATCAAAATTAATTCATCTCCATCAGAATTTGTGCAGGGCACTGAAATCGGTGCTTCCAACTCTACAAAGAGAACCACTAAAATCTTCAACAGCACTGAACAAGTAATTGTCTCTTTTTTGTTCCAGTGAAAAGACAGCCAACAGTGACAGCCTGACAATGGGGACAATGGGGATTTTGTCCTGTCCCTTTCAGAGGCCATTTCCCCTAATCCAGGCTGGGCTGCTGAACAAGATCCCCCTGCACACGAGCACCACCTCCTGTGAGACGTGAGCCCTCCTGGCAGATCTCATTCAATTCTCCATCACACAAAGGTACTTTTACTACACATGGAGTACACACTGATTTCTTACTGCTGCAGATGCCACAGCAATGTCAAGCAATATTAATGGTGTTTATGCAACCTTGAATGCAGTTCAGTTCCATGGGACATCATGTGTCATTTGATCCTGTAATTTTGCAGCCTCTCCAGACTAAATCTGACCTTAACTGGTTAATGCAACTGACTCAGAACCAAACCAAAATATTGAACTTGAGGTTGAATGTGTGGTTGAAGGATCTTTTTTTTCTGTCCCTAAGCTGAGGCTAGAATTAAACCAGAGATATTCAGTTATAAGGTCACCCTGAATGGAAGAACCTAGACGGAGATTTTCTTCTTTCATTCTGATCTATCAAAAGGAGATGGAAAAATTCTTGAAATGTTTTGGCTTTGGCAGTACAAGTGATCTGTCCTCAGATGAGCCTGCATGCATAATTGAAACTATAGCAGCAATTCTGCTACTGAGACTCATATGATACTTGTCTTTGAGATGGTCTGCAATAACAGGAGTGAGAACATGAATTTAGCATAGACAATTATACAGACTGACTTACATGCATGTATGCTACCATTGGATGGGAATGTTTACTCACTGATATCTGCTACTGAAAACATTGGTATTTCTGAAGTAATTTATCCAGACCCCCACACTTCCAGATGTTCAATGAAGAAGTGTGTCATGGACTTTCTCCTTGGATCTCTATCTGGACAACACTGTGCAAACACAGCAAAAGTTCCATCAACTTTGGTAACATACATCACCCTTGACTCACATATTGAGTGTGATGTTCATTAAAGTTCATTCCAACTTATTAAAAGGGTGTCTAAATAAAAGAATGTGCAGTTGACTTTAGCCAGGCCTGAACCAGACACTACAATTTCTGAATTACTTTATTACCCACAGTCAACTCAATCAATAATATCTGGATCAAAACCATCTTTCAGCCTCATAATTACAGAATAAGATTCTTCATTGTACTGTTATTGTGGATTAAATTGATTCCACATACTTCCAAAGAATGGTATTTTCAAGGGGCCCATCTGTTCCGTTTCCCTTGTCACGTTCTCCTGTCAGCTAAATTGTCAACCTTTCACTCCTTACTGGGGCATCTTCTGAAAATGTGGAATCATCAATTCCAGGGCAAAACCAAGGCAGATGCTGCCCATTGTAACTTAAATGGCCACGACCCGTCAGTAGCACAAAAGTGTCAAGAGGAGATTTTGGTAAAGGAAGAGGTCAGATGAAAAAGTAACACACTTCTTCTGATTCATGATCTAATATATTTGTTTGTATTTAAAAAATTTCAAAAAACCCTCTGAAAGAAAAAAAAAAAGAAAGAAAAGAAAAATGATAACTGCACATGTTGATGATGCCTCAGGATATTTTAACTTGCTTGCCAAGATATGCTTGGGTTTGTGAAGCTATTGTGCTTATTCTTGTTGTTCAATAAAAAATAATTAGTTGCCATGGTAACTGCCACATCATGTCATGCTTATGGTGTTTCTGGGATAAAGGGCACCTTCTTCAAAAAAAGTCATCACTTTGTGGTAAAATGTCTTTGCTTTTTGTCATATCTACGAGAAACAGTTTCTCTCTGTTTTAAACTCTCTGTGTGGAGATGACACCATATGGTCAGATAATTTTCTTTTCCCTTTTTGTAGTGGAATAAGCCATTTTTATCTTCATTAAGGAATTAAGCAATGGTGGTGATAATTGTGGATGCAAAATATTTCCGTATTTTTTGGATATTCCAGGTGCAGCTTTTTAATCATAACAGTAAAAAAATTGCCTTGATGCACACCTTGGCAACCCATTTCATAGAATAAGGTGGATATTGACTGAACTTGCATTGGGTGATATGAAAGGGGAAGTATCAGGTCCTGAAGGAAGCAGAAACAGGTTGTGCACAGATTTATGGCTGCTCCAGAACATGCAAAAGCTTTGTTAGCAGTGCAGGTGAAAATGAGCAAGAGGAGCTGTCAGACCTGACTCTGGCTGGTCCAGCACACAGTAAAACACACCATTGCTGCATCTTCTCCATCTCTTCTCTCCCCACGCCAGGACAGGCTGATCCCTTCCAAGCTCATCTAACACTTTGCAAATCCACCCTGAGGGTCAATGGCTTGGAGTAAAACAGGTCATAGCTCAGCTTTCCCAGGAGTCACCACATTCCTTATCACTTTTTCTTCCCATATAAGTCAATGGCATCCATTTAAGCATGGCATAGCCAAAAAAATGTCCATTTCTAGAAGGCTGCCACTTTGCATGACTACTTCACCACCTCACGTTTCCTATATTTCTTATCTTAAACAGATTGTTAGTAAGGCTTTGACTTTACTTTTCATAATGACTTTTAAAAAGCCTTCCTAAGAAACAATTACAAAATTAGTCACTTCAAAGACATTAATATCTAATTCAACTTCAGATACTATTATCAAAAAACAGGGTAATGCTTGTTGATTATTTTAACATTTAAAGCCCAGAATTCAGAATGAAGGATCTGTGTATACCCCCTCAGCAAAAGGATAGTCTGTGCATACAAGTTTGGGGTTTTCAGCAACCCAGACATCGACAGACAAATAAAGGAGCTGGATGCCACCATGTCAAAGTGGTTCTGGTCACCTTTCAAGATGCTCATATAATGTCAGCTCACACAGAATGAGCTTAATTCTATTTTTGCCATTTGACTTGTAAAAACCTGTAAAAAAATAGTTCTTGTTCTGTAAAAGAAAAATCTGGTATTCTTTGAAAAACTAACCAAATTTTACAAACAAATTTTACAAACCCACATCAGAGCTGCCTGAAAGTGATCCTCAGCAGACAGGCCATTATAGATGAGGACAGGAGAGAGAAAACTGGGAAAAATCTTACTCAGGCAGAACACAATCAATAGCACGTGTCTTTCCAAACTTGTAATGAATTAGTGTGTCTTAAACATCAACAGTAATTTGACTCGAGGTGCAGTGGAACACACCTTACCTCAGTGCAATCTTCATTCCACCACTGTGCTTCACATCCCCATTTCTAGAAGTGACAAGTACACAGCCACTACATACAACAAATATCAAAGTCTTCAGCACCTGGGAGATGAACATAAGCCACAAGCTTATCTGCATGCATACAAAAAGCTACATTAAAATAATGCTAGTTCTGATCTATTTCAGACTTTCCAAATGTCACATTTACAGCTGCACATGCAATCTTAATTTGTCTCCCTTGTGCATCCAGCCTGTGTATTCTGGCAAGCAGAGTGCCAGGGAAAAAATGTGACCATGTAGTCCAAGATCATAACACCTACATGCATGGAAATGCATAATCACCATAATTCTGAAATTCTCCAAACTCCTGTGTGGATTCTCTCCCATCTCACATGTACTAATTATTATATTGAATTTTTAAACACTCAGACTAAAGAAAAACATTGTGGTGCACACAACTTCTACCATACTCTCTGTTGTGACTCAATACCAGGAGGAGAATTGATTTCTTGCTGCCTATTCCCTTCAAAGGATTGCACTGCACCCTTAGCACCATGTGCTGGGTTCATACAGTGCCCCAAAAGTTACAAAGCAACAAGACCATATCTCAGAGCAGGGTGGGATGCAAGGTGGGGACAAAGTGCCACCCCGATGTCCCCAGACTCCCCAGGCACCCTCAGGACACTGCTCTGTGCCTGCTCCTGCTCTGCTGGCAGCATGTGCTGGGCTCTGCAGAGTTCAGTGGTTGCAGCAGACTGGATTTCCCCAAGGATCTCCTGGGAGGGAAGGGAAATGATGATTTTTAACATCTCACAGCTTGGTTAAGCTTAAAAGGAACGGCAGTGGACCAGTAACAGCCAGTTTGTACCCTTGGAGACTTGGTTTTGTTTTGTTCTTGGGTTGGTTTTCTTTGCTAAGTATATAAAGATTGCTGTAATCTGTGGGGATGATAATGCTTCTCAAAGAAACAATCTGGCTTTTTACACTGGATAATATCTGGCAACCTGAGTGTAAGAGCTTGGTTTCAATTCTTTGAAATTACAGATGGTTTAATATTGATACACAAAGTAAGACCTGCATATTTCTGGGATCTTTTTCTTGCAGCAAGAGACTTGATAAAAATTCTATCAAAGAAAAGAAAAAAGCTGTAAAAAGGAAAAAAATGTTGCTATTACTGTAATACAACAGGAGGATTTTCACAAATGTTCTTTTGTTTCCATTAAAATGTATCAACAGAATTTTAGTATCACCTTTTTTGCTGAGATGGTTAAATATTTAATTAAATTTAAGTATATTAAATTTTTGATCATGCTTATGAGAAAGTTTGGAAATTATTACTAAGCAGGAATAACTCCAAAAAGCAAAACCAAAAAATTTAAAATAAAAAAATAGGCTATTCCAAACACCTTGGAATGAAAATAATCTGGAAACTATAAGAATATTTCCATGTGTCTGCTCTTTTTCAGTCATCAGAATTAAGTGGGTTTTTTAATAGCTCTACATTGAATTTCTTTAAAAAATGGATTTTAAGTCTTCTTTACAAACACATGAGATTCAATTATACCATGAGTTTTCTTCTTCATAAACACATGAGATTCATATCTTCATAGAGATACCATGACTTTATAGTCCATATTTTGAAGCCATTTGCCATTAATTCCACTTCAGCCATAAAGCCAAGCAAACAAATCCTGTATTTTCCTTTCCATCCTGCACACTCACTGCGTCACACGGAGCTGCACAGGGTTTGCAGCCTTGCAGGATGCCACTCCCTTTTCCCAACCAGAAAACATGAGTCAGACTATTTAGCAAGAAGCAAGAGTTTGCTGGAGAAGCATTTTTTTTCTGTAGCATGTTGTAAACAGGCAGACAGGTGGGGGCAGAGTTCCAGTATTGTATTTATAGATTCATTTAAAGGGTATGACTAATGGTCAGCATAAATTTCAGATGAAGTCCAAAGTAAAAGTGAAACCTTATTGTTTTGTGGAAGGAAAAAAGAAAAAAAAAAGTATATATAAATTATCCAGAGCAGAACAGAGTTTAGAGCTTGTCACAAAGCTGTGATCCAAGCCCACAGCTTGGAATTACAGACAGAAGCCAGTGGCTGCCTCTGCAGTGTCCTCAGCAGCAGCATAAGGACACATATGCCCCATGGCAAGCTCTGTTTATGTCGACATTTTAGAGGCTTATATCTGCTTTGAACCTTATCCTTAACCTAATTAAATTCTTTATGGGTTTGCCTGCTCATGCTGCCCCTATATAGAGGTAACCATGCAGTTTCTTCAGGAAGGAAGGCAGTGGACCTGCCCCAGCCTCCTGCCCACAATCCTGGGGCAGAAGTGTAGGGGCAACTACAGAATAAACCAGGACACATGATGGAATATTAAAAGTCTTTCTCAACAGGAGAATCATAAAAAACTAGGATACATGATCTTATATAAAACATCAATAATAACACTGGCAGAGAGGGGTATCTGTGCAAAGCAAACCCAGCACGGCACAGACCTGCCCTGTGCTGCCCAGAGCGAACAGTTTTTTTAGGATTTTTCCAGCTTTCTTCCCATTAAATAGGTCTCACCTGCAAGAAGGGCTGCACTATAGGATGCTGGGTTGTTAGGACAGCCCTTACCCAGCATCTCAGAGAGATTCTGCAGCCCACACTGAGACCTTTGCTGCTCCAGCTCCAGCCTGGGCAGCCCCTGAACCACCTGGCTCAACAACAGCGCAGCTCTGGGGGACCTGTCAGTGTGGCAGTGTTGGCATAATCTCATCAAAACTGAGACAAAACTGACATCCCTCTTCGTTATTAGTGGGAATTTATTAGTGGGAAAAGACAGACTTGCAGCAATAGCTTGCAAATTAGAATTCCTAATTTCTGATTTTTGATGCTGTTCTAGATTCCCCCATCAGGTAAAAAAGGCCACCCATAAGGTACCACATCATTCCTGTCAGCACTTGGGCCACCCATTACCCCTCAGTGAGGGGCTGATCAGGCTGCACCACAAAAATCCCTGATTTCCAATGCAATCCCCTGCCAGCACAGCCCCAGGGATGATGAGCAATAAGCAGCACTCCTCAGCAATGGGCTTGTGCAGTGCTCGTCTGGTGGGGATATTCTGAACCCTGCCCATGGCTAAGTCACCACCATTGTATCTTTACTGGGGTACCACCAGAGCCACAGGGAAGGCAAAGAAGGTGGCAGTCAGAAAAATGATCCTTTCCCTTTTGGCTGGAAAGCAAATAATTTTTTACTTCTCCTTTCATTTTTCAAATTACATTCATCTAGTCCTTGTTCTGTCTTATTAAATCATATATGAATAAATGTTGCCTAAGAATTAAACAGTTCTCTGAGAGATCCAATTTAGCTGTTGGCCATGGTACAGTGTTTTGAGATAATTTAGTGGTGGGCACAAACAATGAAAATCATATGGAAACTGTCAAATATTAAAATAATTTCTAGCCCAAAGCTGTATTTATAGAACAATGCTTAAGTCTCAAAAAGTGAGATCAGATTACTGGTTCAGTGGAGTAAAAGAAAGCAATAACAAAAGCCTTACTTATAAAAGTGTGATGAAAGAGATTAATACAAACCTGAAATCAGTAATCTGAAAGACTACTTTATCATACTGTGTCTGAAAAACATTGGGGAAATATTGACTCATTCAGTATTTGAAAACATCACGCTTTTCATTACACACATACTCAAAGAAAGGTCTTTTGGTTTTAGCTCAGCAGTGACAGTGTTATCACTGTAAATTACCTCAGCACTGTCTGAAAACCAAGAGAATGCAACAAGTTCCATTCTTCACTGATGCTTTGAAAAGGAAAGGAACAGATTTCCAAAGGCACTTTAGGTCGACATGGCTTAAACACCCAAATGTTGGAGTAAATGCTGAATTACGTTCCCGATTCTGCCTGGTTGCTTCAAAAATCTGAAAATAAGTTTACTGTCCAAAATACTTCTGGGTACTGTCATTGCACTATTGTACTTTTAACTCCACAATCCAGTTGTTATTTATGAAGTAGAGGCTACATTACACTTAACACATTAGCATTCAATTAGGATTCAGTTTCTAATTATTCACAATAGCAATATCCTTATCAAAAACACACAGATGGGAGAAGATTTAGTAGCTATTCTTTTCATATAAATTCACAGAAAAAATCAGGTGAGTATTGAGTATTTCCTTATAAAAATTAATGGAGGTTTGCTAAACTGCTCAGTGGTTGAAACTAATTTCTTCTAATCACCAAGCAAATTAAATACTAAGAAGACACATTTCCCATTTACTTCATAAATTTCTGTGCAAGGAGGAATAAATATTTCCCACATGGTCAAAACCTGAAGAGAGAATGAATTGAAAGCCAGATTTTCAGACTTAGCTGAACCTTGTGGTCTCCACTGGAGAGAGACATTTGCTTTCCAGCCAGCTTCCTTTCACATTTCCTGCTGCTGCAGAGCAGAGCTGGAGGTGAGAGCTGGAGCAGGGCTTGGCCAGCAGCACACCCTGGAATAGAACAGCCTGGGTGGAGAGTGGGTTCACAGCATCCTGGAGGAGAAGGGCTTGGGGGTGTTGGCTGATGAGAAGCTCAACGTGACCCAGCCCTGTGCACTGGCAGCCCAGAAATCCAACTCTGTCCTCCAAAACCATGTGGGCAGCAGGGAAGGGAGGAGGTTCTGCCCCTCTGTTCTGCTCTGCTCTGCTCTGCTTTGCTCTGTTCTGCTTGGATCAGATATCAGGAAGGAATTCTCCTCTGTGAGGGTGGGAGGCCCTGGCATAGATTGCCCAGAGAATCTGTGGCTGCCTCATCCCTGGAAGTGTCCAAGGCCAGGCTGTAGCAACCAGTGGTGTAGTGGGAGGTGTCTCTGTCCATGGCAATGGGATATAACTAGATGACCCTCAATGTCTGTTCCAACTCAAACCATTCTCCGATTCCATGATTTTTTTCCTGTGCTCAGATCCCTGAAAACTGACAGACCTGCAGTGCAAGGAATAAAGGGCAACTCTGATTGCCTTAATATTTCCTCGACTTCCCTTCCTGCCTTTGCCTTAAAAGACTCGTTTCTCTTCTCACACTTACTTTTTCTTTCAAATTTCTCCTGTACAAACACAGTTCAGTGGCTGCAGAAGTTTCTATGACTAAAACCTCAGCATTTAAAGAAAGATTCTTATGTCAATTAGTGTTCACAGGAAAGATATTTTTCATATATATATATATACATACCAAAAGGTCATTTTACACTTAAACAGTGATGGCTTTCTGACTAAGAAAAGCACCAGTGTATATTATGTGTAGCAGGTAGGAGACAGCAGGCAAGCAATGGCTATGAAAAGCTCAATAACATTATGCACATCATTATGCACATTATGTATTTTTATTTCTCAATAGCACCAACAAATGCTGGCACTGGGGTTCATGAATTGCACTTTTCCCCCAGGTGGACCATTCACAGCATCTTGAGAAAGGCTTGAAGAGTGTGGCCCCTGGTGAGCCCAGGATGAGCCAAGGAATGAAGCAGTTGGGCACAACTCAGGTCAGCACTGCTCCATGAACAACTCTGGTTTCTTCAGGAGCAGGAAATGTGACGTCCAGCAAAAGAGAACCTGATGTTCCTGGAAGCAGACAGTGCTCATCTGGGTAAGAGCTCTCCCCAGTCATTTTAATAAAGTAATATGGCTCAGAATTTGTTTAATGGAGATTTCAGGAAGGATATTGGTAATTCAGGGGCATGGAGTTGTCCCCTTTTTTGAGCCTGTTTTACCTCATTGCTGCATCCTAAACTTTGCCAGTTGAGAACCTGCTGCTGGCCACAAACCATAATTCTACTGGGCTTGGGCTCTGCATGCACCAAACTAAACAGTTGTGCTCCACCAGGCTTAAAACACTGCTCACAACTGCTGCACTCCATCCTCCATCCAGAGATTAAAATCCAGAGATTAAATCCAGTGATTAACAATTTTGTGGGCACAAGAGCCAAGAGGGGTTTGCATGGGAATCACTTTCCCTCTCCTAAAATTGATTCCAAATAACAAGGCAAGGGAATAACACTCTCCTAACATGGTGGAGGGCGTGGGAAAGCTGCACCCACAGGCACCGAGCAGCTCAGTGGGGCTGTGGTTAGACACAGGACACACTCCGCTGCTGACGGGCCAACCTGCAGCTGGTGCTGTGCCAGGTGCCACGCTCTGACCTCCTTTGTGCTGCTTCTGAGGTCACCAGATGCTGCAGGGGAGCTGAAAGTGATGATGCATCACTTCCCAGCAGAAGCCCTCAGGTGATTCCAAGGCACAAGAGGGAGAGATACCAGGCATTGTCAAAAGCATGGAGAGGCTCAGCCTCAGGGGTGGAATTAGAGAGTTAGGAACAGCTAAAACTTAAGTGGGGTGGAAAGCTCTCAGTTCACTGTAAAAATGGCATTATTTTCCCTCTAGATCTCTTTCTCAGTCTCTTCACGGGTCAGCCACACAAATGTGTCTCAATGCAGAGCTGGAAAGTGAACTGGAGAGTGAACTGCATGGCCCCAGTGGTGCTGTAGAACTCCTGCAGGACACACAGCCTTTGGTCTGCTCTCCCCTTTCTTTATCCACCATGGGGGACTAACACAAGGCTGGCTCACCACCACCAGCCATTCACTGCTGTTAAGTGTCTTTTAGGCAGTATGCATTGCTTTGGTCCCCTGACAGAGCCCCCAGGACACCAGTCTCTTCTTTAAAACCCATTTAGATGGCAGCCAAAAAGCATGGGCACAAGGAGCTTTCCCTGGGCATTCTGAACTGGTCCTCTGTAAAGTGGGATTTCCCTGGGAGGGCACGGTTGGTGCAGGAAAACACATTGTTCCTATACTGTGGAAAATGGGTGTGGCCATTTTTTCTTAGCAAAGGGTTTTTTCACAGCCATTTATATCCCAAAAATATTTTTTAAAAAAAAAAAGTGCACATTTCTTCTCCCTAGCACAGTGTTTGCAGAGTGCCTCCCCAGCTTGTTCTGTACACTCAGCTTCTGTCTGTCTGTTTTGTTTTGGCTGCTCTAATTTACATAGTACTTCCTCTCCCTGTGTAGACTTCAAGGTTACACTGGGGTCAAGCTCTATCTTTTGCAAATCAGGATGTAAACAAGTCTGGATAACTCATGTGATATGGCTCTGCCCACCCCTTTTCTGTTTGGGGGGTTTTTTGTTTGTTTGTTTTTTTCTTTTAGATTTATATTAGCATCAGAAATGATCCAGAGTCTTTTTAAAGATCCAATTTCATACCTTCCAGCATCCAGTAAATTGGCTACATAGCAGGGAAATGCCAAGTGCTCTGAAATAGCCAGAGCAAAGGATACTATAAGAAGCCCAGCACACCAAAAACTCACCCAAAGTGCAATATCCTGTCAACTAGAATTTGCTCCTGTAGTAAAAAGAGCTTGAATTTTATGTTCCAACAGAAACAGCTCCATAAAGCACCTCTGCACACCAAAATAAAAAAAAAGTAAAAAAAGCAAAACGATTTGATTAGGGATGGAATAGGCTTAGAATAATTCAGGCTGGTGAATCCCTGCCAGCTCCACTCCTCCACACATTCCTGCCTGCATTCTGATCTCATTATGCGAGAGCTGCACTGGAACAGTCCTCACCCATCTGCATCCTCTTCTTCCTTCTCCAACTGGAGGAGGATGGGTATTTATAACCCCCTTCCAGACAGTGTGGATTCAGGGAGTGAAGGCAGTGTGTGGTGCTGGGCAGGGCAGAGGCATGGGACAGCTTGTACAGATGATGCTCATGTGTATTTTCATGTCCATCTCATGTTATGAAGCCAAGGGCTTGCTTCACATGGTGACATGAGCTGCCTAATGCCTCACTGTTCCCAAATTGAGGCCAAAGCTTATGCTCAAACACCAGGTTTTCCTCCCACGAGTATTGAGAGTAGAGGGATGTGTCAAGCAAGGTCCCCTAAGGATCTGTCCTGAATCCAGGTCAATTCAGTGTTCTCACAAATGACTCAGCTCATAGAAAGGACAGTGCAGAAGGTGCAGATGCTGGGGATGGTTCTGACTGTTTTGAAAGGCTATCCTAGAATTCAGAACAGTCTTGATGGAATGAATAAAGACCCTTAGATCAAGTCAAGATAGTCAACAAAAGCAAGTGTGAAATAGCAGGAAAAGAAGGAGAAGTCAGAAGAAAAAATCCAAAATAAGAAATAACTGGTTAAATAAGGGAACTGCAAAATGAGTGTTAGGAGTTATGGAGGACCCCAGGTGGAATATGACTCAACACTGGCACACTGCAACAAAAAGAGCAAAGCTCATTCAATGATGTATTAGTACGACCGATCTGTGTCAGACATCAAAAGCAATTATTCCCTTTCATTAAGCATTAGTGAAACTTCTCTTAGAGTAAGATTTGGAACATCATATTTTAACCAAAATGCAGACAAATTTTTAGAGGAAAATATCCTCCTATAGGGCAAGGCTGAATTTTTCACTATTTGCTCAGCCTTGAAACGAGGAGACTCAGGAGAATATGATAGGATCTTCCAACATAGTAAACCAGAATATGAGACCAATAACACAGGAATCCATTTAATTCAGAGGGAGCAGTAGATAAGCTATATATTTGGAAAACTTTTCTAAGAATAGTTAAGAGCTGCAGAAGGATATCTGCAGGGTATCTTTGTGTGTGCCTAATTATCCCTGCCTCTCAGCATGGCTGATGATCCTGAGCTGGCTGCACTGTGCCTGGCGGATTGTCCAATGTCAAACCCGGCTGCTCCGAGCTCCTTGTGTTCCCTCTGCTCCATGCAAGGTTTTTGCAGCCTACTCTGCATTCTGATGGCATCGAGCTCCCTGCAGGACTGCATCTCTCTGAGTCAGGGCTCCACTACAACAAGAGTGGCTGCTCCAGATTCCCTGCCTCGCCTGCGAGTGCCAGAACAGGCTCCTGACAGGGACACAAAAACACCAAGGGGAGCTGAGCAGCACATCAGCTCAGCCTGCAAGGAAAACGTGTGGGGCCTGCTTCCAAATCCCAGGAGGGCAGCTCACCCTGCTTCAGGAAGAGCCAAGGTGTCACTAGGCAGGTCCCCAGCAGCATCTCCCAAGTCCCTCTCAGCACTGAGGTTCACTGGCAGCCCTTGTCTCAAGTTATCATTACCAAAAAGAAGAGAGGACAGCAATTCTTCAGCTGCTTATGACAGTAAAAACATCTTTGCTTGTCTGTGGGCAGCATTCATCCCTTCTCTTTTCCTTACACTCAGGCTCTGCCCATAACCTCTACCAAGTCTAGCTCCACCAGCAACTTTCTGGGTTTGTTTTTCCCAAGTTCTCCCACAGCCAGCATGAGGCAGCCTTGCTGGAATATCCAAAGTATAGCATCCTTTTTGGGATAAAACACCATGGGCAGGCTGAGGATCACACCCAAAATGAAAAGCTTCACAGCAGAGGTATCACCAGACCTTCTGACTGGGAGGCTGTCAGTCATTCCCTTACAGGTTATTGCCACAGGCAAGTTTTCAGGTCTCTTTGGGATGTGACAGGCCTTGTGAGAAGCCCAAAGACCTCAACAGTTCTGTAGAGGAATAAAAAATAAACCCCCTTTGTCTCAGAGCTGGAATGCGACCCAATGTGTACATATGGGAAAAAGTAATTGGAATAGACAAAGCCATGGGCAATTGGGCAGATGATGTGCCTGAGAACTTTGAACATCTGTTGTGTGGTAAATATGCAACCATCAGCTCTTCTTCATAATCTATGAACAAATTCAAATAAAAGAACAGAATAGTAGCTTTTATTTGTATGAAACTGTCTACCACAGAAGTCCAGGAATTAATACACCACTGTAAAATGCCATCTTGACAGATCAGCTCATTTGAAGACCACTGTTAACACTCCACAGAGTGCATTTCCCCCAAAACAACCTGAGTAAAATGAGGTTCATGGGATCAACTCTCCTCTTTCCCTTTGTCACCTCCCCTGTGTCTAACACATCACCTCTCCACCCTGTGGGCCCCCTCTCTGATGGATCTTTCCTGCACTGATGAGACTCAACCTCAGATGTGCAGGTGTTGCCAGGTCACACCACTCACTGCAGCTTTGAACAAGGAAATTCAGGTTTTCTCTTCCTCATGCCTCTACTTTGCCTGGTGCCCATAAAGAACTGCTCAGCTGCTTTGTGTGTTGAAGATTGTTTTGTGGTTTCCTTGCACCCTCCACCAGCACCCTCTGTCATCCCCCTCCAGTATGTAGAGGACAGGTTTTCTGAAAGGACAACCTTTTTATTCTGTGTATTTAAAATGCCTAGCACAGTCCAGTCTCCTTCAAAACCAAGGTTTATGGGTCCTGCAGTAACAAAAATAAATAAAGGCATCGCCATTAATTCACCTTCTCTTTCTATACAGGAAATTGTGACAGGCAGGAAGAACCTGGGTTAGGCATGCATTTTGTGCTACCTCATTGAAAGGAACAGAGCAGTAGCAGATGTAACTGGGCATGTTCAAAGCTAGAAAAGACCCAGAAAAACAGTTTCACCAAAACCCCAAACACACCCTGTTACAAAGACAGCAAATTACCATTGCTGAAGCAACACTTTTATATTGTTAAAACAAGGTAAGAACACTTCATTAAATCCAGCTTAGTGGCATGCTGTCAACCACAGAGATATTTATTACTGTTAAATTGCTGCTTTTCATGAACAGATTCTTGGCCAATGGCTAAAGCAAAGCACAGGCAGAAGATGAGGAGCCTGCAGTGAGCTCAGCTGATAAGAGAATGGGTTAAAGAGAAACTCCTCTTATTTGTGTGACAATCATCTTGTGAGAATATTTTCCGTCTGTGCTATTTTTGGTTCCCAGTGAGATCGTTCCTACAAGAAAATGGAATTAGAATTTGAATACAGGCATAGTAAGAGCACTTTGCATGTGTGACCACACACCCCTCCTCCCCCCACATCTCCATCGGGGAGCTCCAGTGCTGAGCAAGGTCAAATTATATCAATAAGGCACTGCAGGAAAATCTTTGACATTCCCAGATTGGTTTGAGAAATTAAACCTCAAGTCTCAAGATTTTAAAATCAGGGAGTGTTGTTTATTTTAAGGATCACTTTAGCATTATATTTATGACTTACTAATCACCTTGGCTTGAAAATCTGTGTCAAATGAGGAATCTATCACACCTACAAGCTTTGCACAGAATGGCCAGATTCTGTTGCCATGTGGTCTGATGGAAAGAAAAGCCTTCCTTTTCTGCACAGAGAATTTGAAATTATAGACATGTCCCTGCAATTATGGACTGAGTTACTTAACCTTTCTGACACTGATGTTCTCCCACAGGTCTCTTTTGGGCAGGAGCAACTCCCGGTGCATGCTTGTTGTGGGAAGAGATTTACTGGAGTGACTAAAGGAATTAGTGACTTTTGGGGCAGCACACACATTCCAGGTGTGGTTTTAGTTGTGCCTGCATGTTTGGCCCCAGCTTTCATAACAGCCAGGAGAACTTCAGCACAGCAGAGGGGCAGCCCAGGACAGAGAGTGTGCAACACCCCCAAAACAGAACTCTGTGGGGGACCTTGTGGTGCTGAGCTCTGAGCAGAAGTGAAGACCCTTCTGAACACCCATTCCCTGTGACCAGAGCCAAGGTGTGACAGTACAAGCATCATCCCATGGGCAATTTGAGACAGTGCAGCCCAGTCTTCTAACAGGATTGGTCACCAGTACGGTGCTGGACACACATAATCCACATGCAGCAGCTGACCTGGGCAGGATGGGAGCCTGTATTTCATTCAACACATTAAAAAAGCACTTCACTAACTCAGATTTGTCTTCCAATGATGTAAGTTTTAAAAATTAACCTCCCAGGGGAACTAGAGGATAAACTTGAAAGTCTATTCATGTAAACAGCTGAAAAGGTTTGTTTGTTCCATTCCTGCTGGAAGTGATACTACTGCTGAAAAATGTAGTGTGCTTCTTCATAGTATTGAAAATACAAGGTATTGATTGTACTTTCAGCAGAAGTAAACCCACTACAATCAAATAAAACCTGAAAAATTGGGAAAGAACTGGGTTGTGAGCTTTGTTGCTTGAGAAGTCACTAAAGCATCGTGTCCCTCCAGTCCACATCCATAAAAGACAAGGTAGAACATTGCTGGTACAGGATCATAAACCAAATACTGATGAACAAAGATTTTATATTTACTGACTTTTCTAATGGAGGTTTAAAATGTGTCCTTAATTTGTCAATGAACATTCATATAATAACATAAACCTTAAATGCACAGTGTTCATTAAACACAATTGCAAAATTATTGCTTTAGGTTTTCAAATCTCTTTCCCGATGTTAAGGAATTAATCCTGGTGTCAGTCAGTGAGGGTTATGACTACTGGCACAGCACAGTAAACAGAAGCAGGAGGACTAAGCACCTTACCTAAGCTTTTTGCAGGCTGCATCTGCACTCTGTAGAGCAGGAGAGTCCTGACAGTCACACCACTCAGACCAGAGACCTGGCTGATTTAGCTGGATTAGCCTGAAACTATTTTTCAGCTGTGGGTTTCCCTAGATGTCAAGGTAAGGAAGGGAGAGATGCTCCTGCCCAGGTGTTGTCCCACCATGGAGAGCTTGGACATTGCCCTGGCTCCTCAAGCTCAGACATCACCAAATGAGGATGAAAGAAAGGCAGAACTAGAACTCATGACTCTCAGTTCCCACCACTATCTGTACTTTACAAAAATTCCTCAAATAGCATAAGCTTAAAAATTAATGTAAATTAATGAGAAATAATTAATATCACAGACAAAAAAAATGACAGGTATAGGGAACCAATCTATTTTGCTGTGATTCTCTCTGATGTCTAAACTCACATGATCCACCTATAATTTCATCATCACTTTCCGTCCAGTGACTTACCTCTGACTTTACCTAATTGCTAGCAGATATCATTGGGAAAGCTGTTGTTGCCTAATTGAAATCAAAGGACACAGGCATTATGCCAAACAATCACCAAAAAACACATTCAGACAGCTCAACAAAAAGTACCTGAGTTTTTGAGGGTTAGAATAATAGCAGTTCTTATCACCTAACAGCTCTCAATTGCATTTCATGGCTCAGAGGTGTAGGAACTTACGGAACGTGAGGTGTTCTCAAGGCAGTGAGGTTCAGCATTGCAAGAGAACTCAGTCAAACCCAAAATCTCAAACCCCAGCCTCTCAAATCCAGGGAGCAGCCAGCAAAAACAGCCTCTGAACCTTCCTGCCCCAGTGGCCTACATGGCTTATCAGCTGGCAAATTTGGGTAGCCAAGAAACATTTAGCAACAGGCATTGTCAGCAGAGAAATATTTGTGGAGAGGATAGGAGACCCTCTACCCCAGAAACACAAACTGAGCAGAATGACAGATGTCGAACTTTCACCCACTTGCGTGATCCTGGGAGAACTGGAACTCACTGCACTGTCAATTTTAAAATCCCCAAATCTCTGTGGGGAAGAAGATCAGTGTAATAACTGCACCTGGTGCTCTGGGCTGGCTTTACCCAAGGACTCTTAGTCCACTGTACAGTGCCTGTTTTACTCCACTCTAAAAGCAGATCACAAGAGCACATAAAAGGCAGGATGCTGTGGGATGAGAGTGCCACAGAGCGAGGCAGGTTAGTGAACTTCATGTTCGTGTGCCACTGTACTGTGCTGTAATTCCCACCAAGGGTTCCAGGAAAAAGTACAAGAAAGTCCCAGTAACATTTCACCCAGCAGTAAGGAGTTTCTACTAGACCTCATTTAGGTATTTTTAAAGGCCCTGATTTGTCTCATTATTTTACTTGCTCTATTAAAATGAGGTCAACTTAATTTCTTTAGGGCTCACTTTAGGGATCTCAAGGTATCTTTCTAGTATCCTATCACAGATACTCTTCTCAGAGGAGATGCAAAAAAAAAAAAAAAGAAAAAAAAAAGATTGCAAGCAGAAATCTTCAGAATGATGTAAAGCAATTGCCATGGTTTTGAAACAAAAGTTTTAGCATCTTTCTCCTCAGAATTAACAAGTTCTTACTTTAAGTTACAGCTAGTCATAAAAAAAAGACATTTTGGAGAAAAGTCACATTACTGGAGGTTTCTGCAAGAAGCTGCTAAGAATAAAACTGTATTCATTTCCATTAAAGGACATGAGGCTCTTGGGGGCAAAGGAATAATATTTGCTTTGTATAGCACAGATCAGCTTTTGTGAAAACATTGGTTGAAATAATAAAACTGATGCAGATCGACACAGCATATTTTTTTACTCCCATTTCTCAAGAGGTAGCAGCACCTCCTCCCACTGTAGGCAGCAGGAGTTGTAGATGTGAAGTGCATCAAAAATGATGTCCTCTCAAAAATTAATGATAGCTAGTAAAAAACAAAACCCAAAGATCATGAATTGAATCTCGGGATCCAGTCATTTCCAAACAGCACATGGTTAACCCTTGCATAGATCCATAGACACAAAAAGAGGTTTCCTTTCCCTGGTCTGCAGGCTGAGTACAAAACTTCTCCCTTCTGTATGAGATTAGGGAAGCTCTATTGGTTACCCTAATTTACATCCTCTGCAAATAATCTCTAGGGGCTAAAAGGGAGTCAAAGATAGGGATGAAAAATGGGCATCCCTGCTTTTCTCATAGGCATACCCCTTTTCCTTTGTTTTCTGATTTTCCTGGCAGGAGAGAAAATGCTGATAAGAGTAGTGAATTTAGCTCTGTGACCACATCTCCCATGCAGATAAGGAGACCCTCCCTGGACCAACACCACCTGCTTTAGACATAAATGTACCTCAGAGATTAGACACAGAGCGGCCTTGTGAGGTGAGCAAAATCTACTCCAGATCTCACAGCAAAGGGGAGGCACAGGAGTCAGTTTTGAAAATCAGCTCTTTATCCCAATCCTGCCATTGCTGCACATCCAAAAAGCCACATCAAACCCAGAAGGCCTTTTGTCTTCTCCAGAGCCAATCTCTAAGGCCACGGATTCTGCTGGTATTGCTTTAGCTTTGGATATGTAGTGTCAACACAACAGCGGCTCCGGCTGCAAGCAGATTGGTGGAGAAAGTAGGTCAACATGAGACAAGCTGTTCTCAGAGTAGCATTTCTCTCTCCTCTCCCTTCCCTCTTTGTAAATGAAGAGTGCTAAACTAGTTGCTTTGAAAAGCACACAGGCGTTCACCCTGTCAAACGGGGGTAGAGCCATTTTGCTGAGTGTGTCACCGTTCTAGACGATTATTTGTTATGCAATTTAGAACAATGTGCCACATTTGTCATAGGCTTCGTAGGAGATGCCACTTGCTAGTACCAAAATTCAAATTAATTGCCAAAAAGCCAGCTTGAGAATTAGAAAACAAGGGGAGTGTGTAAGCGAGACTAAAATAATTATAAATATTAAATGAATATTCATTAAAAATGCAAATTTTACACCATTCATGTTTTTGCGTCGCAGAAAATGAGTTTCAGAGTTGTATGTCAAAGAAACAGTCAGGAATTGTGTTTTAGCTCAGAACACACTGTATTCAATGGAAAGGTCTTGCATGTTCATCCAACAAAAACCCTGTAAGAATACTGTGGCATGTCTGTGACCCTGCCTCAGCTGCAGCACTGCTCAGGACATGGAGCTGCAACGTGCAGAGACACATTCCCATTGCTCAGATCTGATTTACCCTTTACAAATACCTACACAATTATGCTCAGGTGATAAATACAAAGTAGGAAGAAGGAGTGCCCATAGATGGTTTAATTGCTAAACAGTCAAAATGAGCAAACCGATCCAATGCATGATTTATCTCCTGTTCACACTCTGAATTACATTGGGAATGTTTAGAGTGTAGACTGGTGACTCCTCAAACTTCTCCAGATAATTCAACTATCTCCCTGTATTTGTGCTAAGACTCCCATCCTTAGAAAATAGACCAAATCACTGTAGATTTATGCATGTCAATACCAGGCATTACCTTGAAAGGGCACTCTCTCAAATCATATCAAATCATATCTATAGCCAGATCTTGAGGGCAAGACTTGTACTACCAAAAATCTGTCTTGCTTTCCCCGTTCAAGAAATATCATTAATTTCAAGAGGAGTATTCATGGGCTAGGAAAGCCAGATTTGGAGCTGGATCTCATTCAAGTTCCCTGGAAGTCAATGGAGACTCTCTCAATGATTGTTGGGCTTGTGCCCAAGTTTAGTGTTGGATTGCATTTTTCCATGGTACATATTTTTCCTATATATAATGCAAATTTTCCTCCTAATTTTTTTTCCTCCACTTAGAGTAATACTTCCTGTTAATGAGCATTAAATCCATCTTGGTTTTATCCTACCCTTTTAGTCTCTGCACGAGTACTTTGGCAAATTTTCCCCTTAACTGCTCCCCAGTGCTCAAGGGAAAAGCAGCCACACTTTGTTCCACCTTTGGACACAAGCTCCATGTCAGGCAAAGCCCCTCAAGAGCAAAGCCTTTTATTTGTTTGTTCTAAACCACCACAGCTATTGGTCCCCTCATTCCTGTTAGGGCCAATGACAAATCCTCCACTGTCAGTCAGCTCAGTGGAGCCAGACATGGATGCAGAAGACATGGCAATAGCAGAGGAAGTACTTTTTCATTTAAGACTTCTGGTGCAAAGACCTGTAGGGAAAAGTGTGAGTAAATATAATTTTATCTTCAGGGTAGCAATTTATTTATTTGCAGTGCCATTGTGCTTGTATGGTTCAATCATAGACTAGGACCCAGTAATGCCTGGTCTTGTACAAATAGATCAAAAAGTGAAGGCCAGCCCTAAAGAACACTCATTTCTCTTATATATTTAGTTTACACACACAAGCAGAAAGAAACACATAATAATTTATCATTGTGCTATCTGTATAGACAAGAGTTCAAGCAAACAAGGAGAGAGTTGACTAATGCAGCAATAATATTTCCACAGAAATTTCTGAGTAGCAATTAAAAAGAAGTGTTTTTAGAACAATGGGGAATATGCTTTAGCCAGATGTAGTCTCTAAGTGTCTCATTTAATTGCTGTTACATTACAGAAATTAATGCCTTGAAGGCTCCAGCCAAGATCAAGTCCAACTTCAGGTAAATAGGCATGGTGCCTTTACCTGCATCACCAGGTAGGACACAAGCTCCACCCTGGCACTGTGAGGCTGGAGCAGGTCCAGAGAAGGCCAACAGAGCTGGGGAACGGTCTGGAACACCAGGAGGGGCTGAGGGAGCTGGGAGGCTCAGCCTGGAGAAAAGGAGTCTCAGGGGAATCTTCTGGCACCCCGCAACTCCCTTACAGGAGGATGGAACCAGGTGGGAGTCAGGCTCTGCTCCCAGGGAACAGGGACAGGAGGAGAGGAAATGGCCTCAAGTTGCAACAGGGAAGGCTTAGATTGGATATTGGAGAAAATTTCTTCCCCAAAAGAGTTGTGAATCACTGGACCAGGCTGCCCAGGGAAGTGATTGAGTCACCATCCCTGGAGGTATTTAAGAGATGTGTAGATGTGGCACTGGGGGATATGGTTTAGTGGTGGGCTTGGCAGTGCTGGGTTAGAGGTCGGACTTGATGATCTTAAAGGCCATTTTCAAACTAAACAATTCTATGAGTCTATGAATGGTTACATGACAGGTACAAAATTATTCCCTCACTTCAGCAGTGACTCTTTCCTGAGTAATTTCCCCATCTGATGAGATTAAGGCAACTCCTGCAGGAAGGAAACAGAGAAAAGGGTTGTACAAAGTAAGCTGGCTGCATCTAGGTCCCTGGAGCTCAGAAATGTTGGAAATTTGAGTATCAGTTATATCCTTTGCTTTACTGCAGTCAGTGTCAATTGGACTTTACAGCTAACTTACACATATTTTTTCTTTGCTCCGTCTCTGCCTTACTTTTGGCAATTGTGTCTGTGTCTTCTATGATTTGTTTAATATCAGAGGAGGGGAAAGAGAGGAAGGGAGATACTTGATCTGATGTGGGAACACATTCTCCTTTGTATCAAAGAGCCATCTGCTAATTTACAAAATACAAACAAAGTTACTGGATGTGCAAGAACCCCTGTTGGGAAGCCAGGCACAAACAGTGCCTGTACCACGTCAGGGAGCGCTGTGTTTATTCTGGAATGCATAGCACTGAATTTCTTTTATCTTGGAGCATGTTCCCTCCTTCTCCTCATTTTATTGATCTAAGTTCGGCATACTGAATAAACTCTAGCAAAATAATAAATACAGAATATTTATAGAATGCTTTTCCTACCGTAAAAAAGACTTTTCTAGACAGAAACAGAAATCATATGGAGCATCAAGCATTCCACAGGCTGGTGCAGAAAAGGCTGACAGCCCTGCCTCCTCCAACCTGAGTGTTTTGAAGCCCTGATCTCCATCGACTCTCTGTTTTCTGAGGAGTTGCACGGCACAAGAGCCAAGTTTGTCCCACAGCTCTTTTTATCCTCTCTCCCCCTCCTCTGTGCGCCATGCAGGGCAAGGCACAATGCAACATTCAGGAAATATCTCAACCTTGTCCTTTTCCAGTCATTCTGCAAGTAAGACATAGGAAAAAAAAAAAAAAAAGGAAAAAAAAAAAAAAAAAAAAAAAAAAAAAAAAAAAAAAAAAAAAGAGAGAGAGAACCCAGAGATGCCTCCCATGCTCCTAATCTGCAGTAAGCAGAGAGAGGTGCAGCAGTTCCTGTGGTCAGCCAGCTCACTGTGGTCTCACCACAGATTGGGAGAACAAATGTCACCCTCCAGAAGAGGGACAAAAGAGATCATCCAAAGGGAATTTATATAAAGTGATTAAGTTAGCAGTAGTGTATGTTTAGTGTTCAGACCTTCTTAATTCCAGCTGGTACTGAGGTTTTAAAACAGCCAGAAATATTTAGGTACCCACAGAGTGACCCGTGAACCAGTTTCCTAAAAACTGGGAGTTTGTGTGGAAGAGATAAGGCTGTGGACAAAACACAACCAACACAATACTCAGCAAGCAGGCTACTGAATGACCCATTTCTTATAAGCTGGACTAAGATGCACTTTAAAATGGAAGTTTTTGGAGTCTATGCCTTCGTACAAATTCAGCATTTGAGTATCTTTCCACGTTGACAAGCCTGAAAGGTAGAGCAGAGACAGCAAGAAGAATAAACTAAACACATCTTTCTCTTC
The DNA here is from genome assembly GCA_013399915.1 of Illadopsis cleaveri. NCBI lineage: Eukaryota > Metazoa > Chordata > Aves > Passeriformes > Timaliidae > Illadopsis > Illadopsis cleaveri. Next base: position 1,437,404 of record VXBB01010423.1, read on the forward strand.
CTCCTGCCTCAGCTCAGGTGAGAAGAGAAAAAAGAAATTCAAAGAAGTCAGAATCCCCAGGGGAGTCTGTGTAGTCAGAGAAGTGTGGCACATGGGGCCAGTCTGCCTTGCTGTGGAGCACTGAGCAGCACAGCCCAGCTGTTATCAGACACCACCCCACATCAAAGCAGCTTCCCCATCTCTGAGCCCAAACTGACTCCCAGAGGGATAGGAGGGGTTCCTGAGCCTGACAGATCTGGCAGTAGGATGTAAGATGCCAGCTGCCTGTCTGTATGGTGGTGTGGAGATGTGCTGTATCTCCATTGTCCACTCAAAACTCAGGCTCTCTGTGCAGTTGTTGATAAGGGTCACTCACACACGGACATGTCCCCATCAGGAGGCAGCCTGAAGTCACCAGGCTTACTGTCCTTGTCCATAACAACTTCCTGGCATCAACTTCAAGGCTATGAGATGGTGACACAAAGGCCTGGAAATCAGAGTATCAAGAAATGCTCCGGTATTTCCAGGGTATCCAGTACCCCGCAGTAATTCTGCTATTTCCGGGACAGTTGCCACAAGCTTGATGTAAAGTTCATCTGACAGAGAGTCCTTGCAGGTGCCATTATTGAAAGTATGAGCTTGGAATTGGAAAACACAGGCTATGACTCCTACACACCTGCATGGGAAAGTATTAAAGATGAATTAATTTTAACCAACATCACTTCTTGACTTTTTTTCATCATTCCTGCAAATAGATTGTGTAATTTATCACTAAGAAGCCTTCAATGTTTTCTGTTTTATATTGTTTCTAAATGGAGAACCCAATCACTCAGATTTCCAGCCTATCATGTAACATCTTTTTTCCTTGTGAAGGGACTACACGGAGTATGTGAGGCTGGAGCTGCTTTAAATAGTTTCCATTGCTCTGTGTACACAGCGTAGGGTTTTTCCTTCTTATCCTCCAGCACTTTTCCATTGCAGCCTTCAAACGTCACACGGTGCCTTATGCACCTATCAGCTCTCCTATCCTGTGGGGTAAATTTGACTTTCACTCACGTTGGCCTAATCCCACTAAAGCCAGAAGGATTGCCTGGGTTTATCTGAGATCAGAAGACAGCCTCAGGTTGGGCTGAGCTACATAAGTGTTTGGAAGGACCAATTATGTTCTGCAGGGAAAGACAAGGGTTTCAGAATTTAGACTGACATGGGAGTTAATATTCCCTGCACAAGGACATGCTAACTACTGCTGCTACTTGGCCTTGGGAGATATTTTTGCTGAGAACGTATTTTTTTTTTTCCATTGGAGAATGCCAAATTGCTGATCATTGAGAGTTTTCAATAAATAAAGTCAACAGTGCATCTGATATCATTAACAATAAAGAGAGCGTTCTTTATGGATAGTAACGATGTATTACAGAAGAATGTCCAGATGCTACCAGTGATGATAGATGAAATAGATAAGAAGAGAGGAAAGAAATAAAATTCAACTCAAGCTTTTAGTGCAGCAGCAATGAACTAAAATTCTTATTCTCTTCTTGTCCCAAACGACTTGGCACTGCTTGGGCTCTCAAACAACTGTCATATTTCACACCAGAAATGGTGCATTCCTGTTTAAGTTTGTGTTTTAAATTCAGTTTTGTAAAGCACTGTGGGATTTTCCAGACTGAAAGGCATCATATATAAATTTAAAATATTATTATTAGTTCAGTATTATTTATGACTACCATCTATTCCTAACTCTGTTACTGTCTCTTCTTTTTAATGTTCTTATCGCCTTGCTTATTACTTGCTAAATTGGTCAGAATTCAGCTCAAACTATCTTTGAGTTATATGTTCACCTCTATGAGTGCCTGCCAAGAATGATATTTATGGCATATCTTGCATTGATTTTAGAATTTCTGAAAGTAATAAAGCAGTGAATGAGGTTCCTTCCTTATCACAAATTAGAATCTGTCATATTAATAGAGTAATATAATCCTGTCATTGCTTCCATTTGTTTCTTTCATCAGATTGAGAGAAAGGAGAGGTTAATTTCACGTTCATTTAGTCTGCTTGTTTAGAAGGCCTAGAGGAAGCTGCTGGTTTGTTTTGAAAATCCTCAAGAATAATCATTCCAAACCTGATTCTCCTACTCCTTTGTGTAAAACAACCTCTAGAAGTCACACTGTTGGCACCCATGTGCCTCCTCGGGGCTGGGCACTGCTCTTTGCAGCACAGGGATACAAGTGAGCTCTTTATCACCTGCAGAGACAATGCTGTGGGTGAAAGATGGGCAGGGGAGGAGCCTGTGCCCACTGCCTTCTGTGGCAGGGTGGGATATACTCCACATCTGCCTGGATACAACATCTGGAGTGTGGTCAGATCGTGCACATCCCACCTCCACTCTCCCACAACACTCAGCATGGAATTACAGCTGAGCACTGGTTAATGTGTGCAAGGCACAGAGTATTTCCCTCATTCTTGGGAGGGTGACACTGGCACACCACCACAGTTCTGCCTACAGTTACTATTTACTCCACATTTACTCTTTTAGAAGCTGCCCAAAGCACAAACCTTCACATGAGCTGCTGTCACATCAGCTTTCACAAGCTTCATGCAAACAATAATGAACCATTCAGGGGGAAGTCTTGGAATAGGATTTGTGAGGTTTTGTGAGAAACTATGCAGCAGAATCACTGAATAAACTATTACCCTCACCAGCAGCCATTGCCACACTACAGCTGCCTGCATTTTTTATTTTCTTGGGTTTAACTTCATAACTCTACTTTCCTTTTTCTTCATGCTTCCTCTTGGCTGACATATTATATAGCTGCTGAAATGATCCTCTAGCCAGGAATGCTGGATGAGCAGCTGCCTGTGGATTGGTGCCAGCACTGCACTGGAAACTGGAAAGGAGCACAGGCTGGCTTTGCCCCTGTGTCTCCTTCCAGACATAAAAACCCTGAGTTCCTCTCTGGAGATGCTGATCTGGGAGCCCAAAATTTGTTCCCATCACCCCTGGGGACACCTCAGCATTTTCAGGGGCTGAGGATGCCAAACTGAGCTTCCTACTTCTCTGGCTGGGTTTGGAGGACGCCAGGCTGAGATCTGTGAGGCATCAATTACAATCCTGACTGCATCTCTCAAAATAAATGTTTTGTGCATTTTTGTAGCAGATCATCCAATAATAGCACATAGTTCCAGCAACTAATGGAGCACAAGTCTGCTCCCAATGTGTCAGATAATAATTGTGCTGTAACACCACAGTGCATACATGAATAAATACAATTCCAAATTCAATGAGATATTTTCCTTCTGCTGCTCCTCCTGCCGCAAATGAATACACCAGCAATTAATTACCGTGCTCAGCAACTCCCTGCAGCAATTGTGTAATAGAATCATTTTCAGCCCCTTGTCTCGTAACCTTTGAGATAAGTTTCATGGGTCTGGAATGGCAAGCATAAAAATATATGGGTTTGTTCATTTAGTGTTTGTAAATGTTACAGCTCTCTCATACCAGCCATAACTTTCTCAAAGTCCTACTCCACTGCTTATAAATCCTGCAGTACATTTGAATATCAGGATCATTTGAGCTCACAACTGAAAGTAAGGAATCTTCCTCAATCAGAGCAATTTGCACATTACTTTTTATGGTAAAACTTATTTGTATTTATATTACTAATATTTGAGAAATTGATATTGGTTCTTACTAGCTGTCAACCATTTAAGTAGTTAAGACTACACCAGTGTATTCCAGCCTCATAAAGTCACTGGAAGTTCTACCACTGATTTCAGTACAGCCAGGAAAGTCACTATTGTCTATCATTGAAAAAAAATAAAGAATTTAAACTAATATCCTGTCATCACACCTCTACTCTTTTAAACAATCATTTTTAGGATGTGCAACAGAAAGTTTCTGAGCTCTTCAGACATTGTGAAAGGACTTCCCCATTGAGAAAACCACAAAGCTATTTCCTGATGCTATTTTGCAAATGTTTAAAGTCCAGTGAGGTCACGTGCCTGGAGCTGACAGCAGAGCCCAGGATGAATGCTGAGCAGACACTCTCTAGGTGATGAAATGCAATGCAATCCTGCAAGTGTCCTGATGACAGTATTATCTATGTTGCACAGATGGCTCAAAAAAAGCCAACTTTCTCTGGTTCTCCTAGGCAAATGCAAGTCCAAGAGGGGAAAGCATAAGAATTGGGAAAAATAGGTATGGGGAACAATTCTTGGAGAAATCCAAGCTTTCGGAATCTGAAATTAGTCCACAGATCCTTGGGGAAATGACTTTCCAGGCTGAATGAGCAGCAGGAGCAGAACTGACAAAGCTGAAAAATAAACCTCCTGAATCTTGCAGACCAGGTTTCAGCCAGGAATAGTACCACATATGCAACATACCAAGAAAAATTAATAAGAAAAAAAGAAACTTGAGCTTTCCTACTGGAAATACAGCATGGGCCTGTGCTTGGGAGAAATGGACTGGGACTCAATTCTGTTTCTGCTACTACTGGACTGTACAACCAGAGCTGTCTTCAGTCATCCTTCAAGACAGCAACTCTCTCCTAGATGTGCAGTGCCCAGAAAATGAAGGCTTTGCAAACAAACTATTAAAAAATAACTAATTCCAAAATTCCTAAGGTGCCCCTTAAGCCAAGACATCAAGAATAGCATTACCAGGAGTTAAAACTAGTCATAAAGCATTTTTAAGACTCAAATGCTAACAATAATAAAGTAAAATTATGAAATTATAATAATTTACGAAAATAATATTGGAAAATATGTTTCCTAAGTTCTGTCTAGCTTTGTTCCTCACATCTCTGCTCAATGAATATTCATGTAGCCCTGGTTAATTTATTAAAGCTGAACTCAAGGCTACACAGGACACATACTGAACTCCGATGTTCCTTCTCTAAAGAAGTCTTTTATTGGGTTATTTCAATCTGTTAGATATCCCAAAAATGGGAGGAAAACTGAATTTCCCTCCTACTGAAGAGTCTTTGGCCTAATAATTTCTAATATAAATGCTGACAATGAGTTTGGGTTAGATCCAACCATATCCTCAACTGCATGCACTGTGACTGGAGATACTTCTGGGCCTGGGATTTGCTTCTGCAAGCTGAGGGATGGACGCAGTCTCTCCACACCAGTGGGCAGATCTCCTGATCCACTGTGCAGTGGCATCTCTAGTTGGCACCTCCCAGTTTCACAGTGGGACTTCTCCCACGGTCTTGATTTCTGTAGGTGCCTACAGTGGCTGATATCTACCTTTGAGGCAGATGGGATTTATCAGTCTTGACTCCTCGTTTTGTAGGGCTTAGCCATATTGTGCTGAGGCCCAGAGCCACCCTATACACAGCAGTGACTTGGCAGAGCAGGGCTGGCCAGCACCACCTTTACTGCTGCTGCCTGGAGAACACCCACCATGGGAGGTGCAGTCCTTTATCTCTCAGTTATTCACTGATCTGCATTTATAACCTTTCCAGAGAGGCCTTATCACCCACCCTCAATGCACAGGGCTCCCCAGTACAGCCACTCCCCAGAGCAACTCAGATAAAGTCCTGGTTATTGTTTATCTCCAGTCTTTGCCCAAACCACCAGACTGCAGCAGACTGGGGCTATGCTGCCAATCCAAAATACAGAGAGGTTCAAAACTTGTTTCCAGCTGTCATCTGTCTAATCAAATCACCTCTCCACTTTAAAAAACCTGGCATATAACTGCTGCTCTCCTCTTTGTACCTAAATCCTCAAACTCACATTCTTATTGTAGAGATTCAGTCAGTGGAGTTGGGAAGATTAAAAAAAATAAAAGGAGGAAAAAAGAAAAAAGTTTTTTGCACATCACATCAAAAAGCAATCCTTCAGCGACACATGGTTTGTGAAAGATTTTGTTCAATGTTAGTGCATTACTAACCACTTTTCCATGCTGCCTGAGCCTCTGGAAACAATTGAAACCTGAGAAAACACATGGGATATGTCCTCATTTTCTATTATATTTTCTTAATAGGATGGCAGGTGAGTCAGAGTTGAGACTTCATTTGTGCAGGAAGTCTATGGATCCAACTTTAATCATCTACAAATAACAGTGAGGCAGAATATCAGGAAGGAAATAACTGTATGGTTGATTATCAAGAGATCCCATATTTCTGTACATCTCCATGCAACCTTAATTCCTTCATTTCAGTCTCCTCGTCCATATAGATGGTAACAGATCACAGAAACATTGTAAGGATTAATTATTTAATGTCCTTGCTTTGCCTTTGAAAATGTAAAGCTCTCCATGCCCAGCAGTTTAGGTGGGTGTCCAAAGGGATTTACAAAAGTACTTAAGCAGGTTAAATGCCTATGTCCCACTGACTCTCAAAGACTTTCTATAAACCTGACACTATAAATGGAGTAGCAATAAAGGACAATGCTGTCCCCTCCTCTCTGTACTGGTCAGGAACTGGAGCAGTTATGTTCTAATGACTACAGCTCAGTCACAGGCAGCCTCTTTGCTCCTGGCTGACACACTGATCTGAACTTAGGTAGCCATCTGGTTCAATGTCTTCCAGGCCTCAAACCAATCCCTGAAATCAACAGGAAGCTTAAACCCTTCAGGTGCTGCTGTGCAGGCAGGGTTTGCTACCTCAGTGAAAACAACTGCTTAACCCTGTGCTGGGCACCCACAAAACAGTCACATACAATGACAGTAATGTGGTGGAGAGGGGCAAAGTGCCAGGTGCTCTGCTGGAGCTGCCACTTGTTTGAAACTTCCTGGATTACTCTGTTCCCCTGAAATAACTGGCATGTACAGATGCCAACATTCAGGACTCCTCCCAAACCAGAGCCAGCAATTAACTGACCACAGAGGTTTCCTAACTGCATAAAGTTGCTCCTGCAACAGGTTGTATTTCTTCTATTAAATTCTAATTAAGACATTGTTTCTGAGTTGCTTTCACCATCAGCTCAGAGACCTTGTAAGGAGGGTTCAGAGATAACAAAACCAGGCAAGTTCTTCCAGTCAGTACAGCTGATCAGCCCAGTGGCTTGGTCTAAAATGACCCAAGGTGTGTGTGGAGACTGAACAGACCCAGCTACAATCAAATGCTTTAAGTACAAATACAGGTGAAGGTCAGCTGCCCATAGGTGTCCACTCTTCCTTGGGTAGGTTTTGCAGTTCTGCATCAAACTGTCCATAATGTGGCAATTTTGGGCCACCTGCACCCAAGTGACCTGGTGTCATGTGTCTAACATAATCCTTACCCCTGAATTGAACAGAGGATGGACCCTACCAGCAGTTAGCAGTTAAAAACCTGGTTTTGTCATCAGACACACAAAGTGAAAGCTAAAAAGAAGAGGCTTATATTACTTTGAAATGAACTAGAGAAATTGGCTAGTACAGAATGCAGCAACTGCTTTGCTCTCTGGTAGGCTCTGCATCTTACCAGGAACAGAAAATGGTAGAGCTCAGGGGTTTTTCCCTTGACAATTGCATGTATCCAGGTGGAACTTGAATTTTACAAGCCTTCAAGCCCAAATTGTCTTAGGGGCTGTCTGTTTAAAAGAACACATTTCTCTTTGCACATTTCGGTCAGCACTGCAATCAAGGGAGCCACATATGCTGGATCCTATTCAACTTAATAGATAGAAATTTGGCAGTCAAGAGTTCTCCATATGGGGATTTCAGCTGCAGAAAAGCTTCTGCCTTTGCTATAAAATGGACTGGGGATTGTTCCCTTCCAGAGGAAGCTGCCTCTTCATCTAGATGGTTGAGGAGAACTGGATTCAAAAGCGAGCTGGCTCTACACGTGGAATTAAGCACAAGTTAAAAAAAAACCACCCAACATGCTGCCTTTCAAAGGGTGTTCAGGATGTTCCCCTGAAATTCTGAGGAGTTATTACCCATTTTCTCTTTGCTGTATTTTTAGTTTAAGTTTTATCAAGAGCACACAAGCAAATAGTTGTCACATCCACCAAATATAACTGGTAATTAATAAATGTGTCTTTCCAGTCAATGAAGGGACTGTGAAGGTTCAGAGTATTGTTGGAAGATTCAACAATCTAATACAAGCCCCAGAAGTTATTTCACCAAACAAAATTATACTGGGATAAATGTACAAACACATTTTCTCAATATGGTGAAGGTAAAATGCCTCCATTGTGCACCCTTCTGTACAACTTTCTTTCCCATCAAAACCAAGAAGTTTAGCCTGAAATAATTAATTTCTGCAGGCAAAGCCTAACATTTCCATAGTTGCCAAAGGGAAAGCAAAGAACAATTGTAAGGACAGGAAAAAAGACTTCACAATGAGATTGCTGGGAATAATTCCAATACCATGAAATTAATGTAAATCACAAATAGCTCCTGTGAAGCTAAAGTAAGAATCTGTGAGAAACCAGAATTAAGTCTAATAAGTTAAGTATGAATCAGTGAGAAAAGAAAAACAAAAGCATTACCACAACAGAGAGATTTAATAACATAGTAAATTAATATTAACACTGAATGAGCACTAAAAGAATAAATACTTCCCTAGCAATATTCAAGTCATATGGTGGTAGTTCCTTGCTGGAATGGTATAAATCCTAATGATTATCTTGTCTCAGCAAATCCTGTGGAAGCTACACAATCCAAATGGATCCCACTACAGCTTTCAGAAGATGCCTCTTTCTGAGCTGGGTTACCTGGATTAATGGATGGTATCCTGATGGTTATCAGCCAAGGCAGACACATAGAAGCCTACCCAGACTCTCTTAACTCTCCTGCTCCATCACTCCAAACGTGTGCAAGTCTCTTTTCTTAAATGGTTGTTTTGTGGCAGCTTCTCAAGGAAGAATAGCCAGGGGCCAGCGTGGCTTGCACACTGCAAGCAATTACAATTCTTTCTCTGCTGCTTTTACATAATTGATACAATTAATGTTTTTAGGGTAAAAATTAATAAAAACCACATGCAACTCAGGAGGATTTGTTCTTCATGATTTGGCCTCAGTAAAAGAACAGAAAATATTACCCTTATTTAGTTTATTTCACACACTGGTTCACTCTTTGAAGGTGTTTGTGTCTTTGGGATGAATTAAAATATAGAGAATGTTCTGAAGTGGTTCCTGTGTTTTCTCAGGAACCCTGCTTTGGTGAGGCATTGGCTTTTGTTGTCTAAATGGGCTCAGATACATCATTCTTATTACCAAGGCTTATTTAATTCATTTACTAGGTCATTTCTTGGGATAATATATGCAAATTGTACATATTAAGAGTGATATGAATTACATCAAGGATTGCCATTTATGTGGAAAATTCATCAAATGTTAATGTAAAATCTATAAATAGAAAGAATAAAATAATGATAAAACACGAGTGTGCTGCAAGCATAAAAATGAAGACCCTTAACTGCCCATTTATTAAACAAATAAGGACGGTACATCCTCAGCCAGGGAGAAAACAGGCACCAGAAAATGACTGTGTGCCACAGTGACACTGATAACCATTTAAATCAGGCCCCCAGGATTCTGACAGGGTATGTGCTAGTGAATGAGGAAATGAAAATTCATGTCATAAAGGAATTCCAACAACTGTGCTGGTTAGAAAGTGGTAGGAGAGATTCAAAAAATAAGCCCACAGATTTAGTTTTTATGACAAAGCTAATCACAGATTGCTTGGGCTCTCCACCAAACAGTTGGGGAAAACTGTAAACCCAAGAGCAGTGTTTTATATCACTTTGAGTCTGTATTTCATAATTCTGTGATTCAAACGTTCATGTTTGCAGGTACAGCCAGGGATGTTACTGGCTAGTCATAAAGTGCTCTGAATCTGTAACAAATCATTTTTCTCATTTTGTAAGAACAAATGGTGACTTATCATTCTAGTATCTGGTGAAGAAACATCCACAGAATCTCATCTATCCCTACATAATTTGGCATAACTGGCAGGCTTTTCTAAAACAGAATAACTGAATAATAATGAAGGCCATTAATGATTAGAAACATTACAGAGTGAAAAATTAGCAATATACTTCCTTGTACTCATTGGCTGCCTATAAGAACAGAATTTCTGTAAGAATCATGAACATTTATTAGTCAGGGAGAGGATATCAGGGGTAAGTTATTTCAATTTTCGCTCTTATAAAAAAGTTCTCATTGTCTAGCCTGAATTTTTACACTTCAAAAATACAGCCAATGTCTCCCTTTTTTCCTAGTGATTCATATACTGTTCCCCTACTCAGCAGTTTAAATCTAGTTCTCCTTTCTCATACATTGATAACCATTAACACCATCCATACATTCTTTCAGGGATCGGCCATCGCTGTTCTGCATGTTAATTTCAGTCTTATGGCTGCTGTCTCAAACGAAGCTGGTTTTAGTTTTCTTTAAAATTCCAGATGCCATTCATTTCTTTTATCAGCCTCTAACAGAAAACATACCTGGAGCCCTCTCAATCCATATTGCTGGCCTTTATAAATCTCAGTCATAAAACAGTGAAGCAATGCTTAACATCTGCTCATCCTTGTAACAGAGAGGGGGGAAAAGGCCCCACTCCTCCAAGGGCAGTTGTGCAGATTTCCCAGACAGCCTCGTGTACTTCTGTGCTCTGTGTTGCACAAGCAGAACAATAAATCACTGAAACTTAATTCCCCCAACAAACAAGTTTATATGAGCACAGTCCCCTCAAATATGATCTGCTCTTCCTGGTTTGCATTTGCCCAATTTGAAATGCACCGTTTATGTCATCATAGAAGGCCAAATCTTGCAGTGTTGGTTCATTCCTAATAAATACCTCTTCTAAAAAGTCTAACTTAGATCCATGTTAGTGAGTTACAGCTTTTGATTGAAGCTGATATTATCTGGATAAGATAATTAAACAGAAAGCAGGTAGCCTCCCTCCTTCTCAGCCAGACTTATAGGGTACGTGCCCAAGTCACAATTGGAAAGTGTTATACAAAATATATTTAGTATATTTATGGTCAAGAAAGACCACATTCCTTTGGTTAGGTTGATTACATTTGGCAGGTACAATAGGAAAGAGAACCAATTTTACTGATGCTTGGACAAACCCTAAAGCACAGAACAAAAATTCTATTCCTGCACTTAAATGTGACAGGATACATGATTGTGCTTTATATGGAAATTCCATTTTTAAATACTTCATAAAGAGGAATAATTATTAATATGCCCATTAAAACATTAATAAAGTGTTACAAACTGTTTTTTATTAATAGACTGCTAATAAGGGTGGTTTCTACAGCCTCTTCCCATAGACTTTGCTTACTTCCCTACAATTCCTATTGCTGCTGCTCAGTTTATTAACCCCATGTAAACAAAACATTAAAGCAAAATGTTACCAGATGTTTCAAAGAATCTATGAAAACCCTCCCTTAGGTTCTTTAGGCTTGAGTCATTAATCTATAAATTCTTTGGTTTCTTTTCTACTTAAACATTATGGGATTTTTCCAAAAGGATTTGGTACTCTCAAAGGTAAAATCTTGCTCGCCTATTAATGCATGAAATCTCACTAAAGTCACTGAAACAACTCGTGTGAAAAGACATCCTCAAGTTCATTATGGAAAGATTAGACATTTGGGCTTAAGGAAACTGTACACAAAGTGCCATGGCAAAGAGAAGTAGTTTCAGTCTTTCTCATCTGCATGCAAAGCAAATTCTTCCACCATTTGCTTCCAATTTGATAACAGAGCAAAAGCATAATAATAAATAACTCCAAAAAAACCCAAAAAACCCCCACTAATTTACTTTAATAAACCACAGCTTCAGCTCACGGGCACCCAAGGATCTATTTCTTCTGTCACCCCACAGGGAAGGGAGGAGGTGCTGTGGAGACCTCCATCCATCTCCGCATCTCACTCCAGGCACTGCCCGGCCACCTTCTCCATCTGTGGATGCCTGGATGGTTCAGAGCAGCTTGAGAATTGGAGGAAAATTTAATCAAAGGCAAAAGAAAAGCCCAAAATAAAATAGAAGCCTACACATCCCAGTATAGATATTCTTAAAAGGGCCCAACACAGTTCTGTGCAGCTCCTAGTGGTGTTTCCCAAGGAGGAAAATCCAGACCAAGACCCCATAGGCTCTCCTCCAGGCTGCCTAGAGGAAGGATTGAGCTTCCCAGAAAGATGGCTGGAATGGCTGGGAGCTGCCGAGCCTTCCACAAAGGAACTAAAAAAATTAAAAAGCTGCTTCCTGTTGGCAGCCTCCCAGCAGAAGATACTGGCAGCCTTGTTCCCTTCCCGTCCCCTCCCCTCCCCTCCCTGCAGGCTCAGGAAACTGCAGCTCCGGCCTGCACCAGGACACTCTCCCTGTTCCCATGTCCAGGAATCTGCAAGGATTTGGGCATGGCTGTGTTAACCCTTAGAGCAGAGCTCTGCACCTTGTAGTCCAGGCACCACAGAAAACCCTTTTCTAAAACCCTGCCCACAAATTAAAACCACGAATAACTCCTTGGGGGTGTGAAGCACGCTCCATCTACCTTATTTAATTTCCTGGTGCCACATCACCCCAGGATCACCTCAGGCTCAGCAGAGCAGCCCCTGGTGTCACATCCAGCTGCTGTGGGGGTGTGCTATAAAATGCTAAAAACATTTAGGATGTGGCATAGGGTAAACCTGCAAAACCTGCCTGTGGGTACCATTTCTGGCCCTGGTCTGCACAGGAAAGCTGCTGTGGTGCCACAGCAAGGTGATAGCAGGGATTGGGGGTATAAAGTACATAAAGCATGAGGAAAGGTTCACACATCCCTCTGGAATCCTGAACTGGAGACAACTTCCCAAGAAACGAGCACTGCCAAAGAGAAGGAGCACAGGAAAAAAAAAGGAAATTGTTCAGGAAGAAAAACCAGTCACTATATGGAGAAAGTGTCATCAAAATTGCCAGGCAAGGCAACAAGAGGGTGGCACAGGCACCTCTAGAGAAAGCACTCTAAAAACTGGTAATTTAATAAAAAATTGTCTCCTCTTTATACATTAGTGGGGATTTTAGCATTTTGTAGCAAAAGTAAGGTAGAGAGTTTTGGCAAAATTCCAGAAAAAAAGGTTAAATAAATACAAAAAAAAGAGATATTAATTTTTCTTTAAAATTCAGTAATTTTTTTCCTTAAAATAGCTCTATCAATAACTATTCATATCTCTTCTGAAACCCAAATATTTACTATATTTATTAGTATCTAATCCCAGTCTCACCAAAACTGATGGAGATTTTGCCAGGCTTTGTCTTCATTGAAACAGAGCCTCTCACAGAATATTCTCACTTTTTCCTAAGAAAAGTTTGAGCCCTAGTCTAGAACACACTTGAACATCCACATATAAATATTTATGATCCACCTAATTTTGGGGAGGCTTAAATTTTGATTTGGAGGACAAGTACAACAAAATCCCTGAAAAAAAGAGGAAATAGCTTGTCTAAGTAACAGCAGAGAGCCAATTGGTAATATGGCAATATATATATTGCCTATTAAATTAATTCACAATTACTGGTCTCGTACTGGGTAATTAAGTAAACTTTTAAAAATTCATAAGACAGATCATTTGCTGCTCCATCCATCTGAGCAGGGGAGAGGTTTTATGAATGTGAAATATTTTTTTTTTCTTAAAACCAGAATGGTCCATACTCACTCTAAGGAAAGGAAAATTCACGGTAAGGTTAAGAAACCACTAACTTGCTTCGTGGAACAGAATCTGGCCATCTAAAGTGTCTCTGACCCTGTGGCAGAGCTTCAGCCCATGGTTTAAAATCAGCAGCCCTCCCGAGCTGGTGGCAGCAGTGCTATTATCCATTACAAGGCAGCAGCAATGAAACCACGTGAAACCTGGCACGGGGCCTGGAGCTGAGCGAGGCTGTTGCAGACTGGGCTGACACTGATATATTCTCTGCTTTCCTCACAAGTGTTCTGAGTTTTGGTGGCTGCAGCAGAGCGCCCACAATGCTGTGCTCTGCTCTGAAAAAAAGGCTGATTTTCTGCAATGTGGGGTGGGATGGCCAGGAGCTGAGCATGTCCTACAAGGGGCAGAAAGAATCCAGGATCAATTTTAATCACTGAGATGATGATTATTGGGCAAGGGTTTGGCTGCACAGATCAAGAGGAGCCTCAGGACACACCAGTTTTCTATGCAATAATAACAACCTAAGTTCAGGGGATGGACATCAATGTGCATTTAGAATATAAAAAAAGCACAGTTGAATAATTCATTATGATGCTTTTTATCACAGTTTTTCTTTCAAAAAAAAAGAGACGTAGGAAAGCAATTATAAGCTATTTTGATGGGCTCATAATCATCATTTTCCATAGAAACTTCAGAGCCTGTCAATGGTATATACAGAAATATCTGAAATGCTAATTGTCACTACATAATTGCTACAAGGTTGAAACATGTTAACTAGGAACTATCTGGGCACTCAAGAAACCACATTTTGAAAATAATGCAAAGAAGGCACTTTAGTCCCCTTCTGCAAACCTAATCAAGTGCTGTGCAAAGAAAAACATGACACCGAAGTCAGATGAACACCACCGCTCTGCAGGATGAACACAGTACAGAACAAAATTTGTCTAGACAATGGTACAATTCTGGTTTTAAGGAAAAAATCATTTCACATTCATTAAAAAACAACCCTGCTCAGATGGATGGGGTGGCAAATGATCTGTCTTAAGAGTTTTTAAAAGTAGTTTTAAGGACTGGGATTTCTTTCCCTCAAGCAAAATCAAAGGCTGAGAAATGCAGCTGCTGTTTCCAGATCTACATATGGGACATAAGAACAGATCCTTAGGCAAAAAAACAGTATTGGCATTAATCATAAATATGTTGCAGAAATCTGAAGGACGTTTCTAATAACCAGTGAAATTCTGAAAAAAATTCTAATAGGAGTAACGGAAAAAGGAAAACTCTAGCTGGATTTTAAATGGATAGTCTATGTTTCTATGGAGCTTTAGCAGTGAAGAGCACAAATAAAGCATTGTCTTTGTAAATAAAAGTACTTGCTAATTTATCAAAATGAACATCAATTTGGTATTGGTAACTTTTACACAGGAAAAAAACTTCTAAAATTTGCAGTAATTTGAAAAATTAAAAAATAAAACTACCTGGAGACACAACATCCCTTGAGCTTCACAGTTATTTCTCTACATTGCACAAAAGTTACTCCTACAGTAAATGTGTTTCCAGTTCTATTTCTTTCAAATACAAAAGTTCTCAGTCTAAATATGAACATTACATAGATTTGAAATGAAATGGTAATAAAAAATACCATCCTTTCTTTTATTCAAGTACCTCAGAATAGAAATTACTCCTAAAAAGAGAAATTTGCTGGCTAACCTGAGCTGGTGGGTCCTTGTCAGCTAATCACATCACACTTACATGACTGACAAATGTTAAAAGCAATAGATTACCCAGGAAAGTACAACACTTGCTATTTAAGTCTAAATGTTGGTTTAAAGTGAACATCTTCTTAAGAAAAATGAAATTTTGTTACGATATCAACCTTACACTTCCAACCACAGAACCCTGTAGAGACTTCATTTAATTAGAAATTATCAACTTCCTGCACCAATTGTGAGTCTGTCTTGCAATGTCATCACTAAAAGTCTGTGCTATTTTGCTTGTTATTTGTAGTCATTCTTGAAATCCCCGTAATTCCTTATAGAGTGTCTAAATGTCAGTGTGTTCCATCTGATATTTGTCTCCTGGGGTTGGATTTCCCGGCTGCATTTCCACGGATGTGGCAGTTGGCAGCCAGGCTGAGTGAATGCAGGGATTCCATTAGCGTGGCAGCAAAATATAAAGAACAAAGAATGGTCCAGGCATTGATTTCCCATTACATTTCCATCAGATAGAAATAGTACACTTGGCTACTACCACCAAGGAGAACTTGTTTTATTCTGGGTAACTCCTATGTAGATTGATTTTCCCTAAAAATAGAATTTTTATAATTGCTCTTTCCTGTTCTAAGTATGCCTTTGGGGAAGAATTCCCAACATGGGAGGAGGAACACCCACCACACCTTTATGAGGAGTTGCAGTTGAAGAGTTCAAAACCCCCACCAGAAAAGGACATAGGCACCAAACTCCCATAAATGTGCTGAACTCCCGAGGAATGGGCACTTGCATGGTTTTGAAATAGATGCTCAATTAAAATATTAACAATGAACCAAAATCAATTACTATATTTCAAATATAGCCATTGCTAGAAGACCAATCCAGAACTCAGAATGAGTATACATATCCTTATTATTTTGTTTTGTTCCATTTATTTTTTGGTAGTTTCTTTACTCTTATCTGGCAGTACTGGCCAGGAGTATCAGACATCCACACTCTCTAATTTTGGTAGCACTGGATAACTAGAAAACTGAACACACTGAAAAGGAATCCAGTTTCATCACCAAAACCAAGTGAAACACGTGAAACAGAAAAACTGCAAGAAGAAAGAAAATTAAATTCAGTTCTTCTTTCAGTTTTAATATCCTAAAGATATCCACAGATTCCAAAATACAATATGTCACCAGCTGCATGCAACAACCACAGCAGAAACTAACCTCTGCTTGCTCCCTGTTCCCTGGAGGGCAGTGACCAGCAGCAGATGCACAAAGACTCTAAGAGCATTCCCCCAGCAACTTTCACAGCTCCTGGCAATCTGCAGTCTGGGGACTTCCTGAGCTGGAGGTTACATCAGCATCTTCCTGTTTAGTAGCCCTCAATGGACCTTTCTTTCATGAATTGTCTAATCATTTTTTAAGCCTATATATATTTTGGCATACGAAACATCCTGTAGCAGTGGATCCCATGACTTAATTGTATGTTGTGTAAAATGAGTACTTCCTTTAGTTCGCTCTCAATCTGCAGCACAACCAGATTATCTGGCGCCTTGGAGGTGGTGTGCTCAGAGAAATGAACAATTCCACCACTGCCTGGCAATGGCAGTTTGAGAAAAACGTCAGTCCCAGGATTTCTGAGCACCCTCTTTCCACACTGAAGAGTCTTAAGAACTGTTAATGTCTCTTCCATGGCCATTCGTTGTTGACTATCCCAAATATCCTCTCTGCCTTTCCTAATCTTAAACTGATTTTTTTGGAGATAGGGCTGCACATCTGGACAGGATGGATCGATGGGATGAGGTCAAACCTATGAGGTTCAACCAGGTGAAATGCCAGGTGCTGCCCTTGGGTCACAAAACCCCTGTGCAGCTCTCAAGGCCTGGGGAAGAGCTGCTGGAAAGTGCCCACTGGGAAAGGACTTGGGGTGCTGGTTGGCAGTGCCTGAACATGACCCAGCTGTGCCCAGGTGGGCCAGAAGGCCAGTGGCACCTGGCTTGGATCAAAAATAGTGTGGCCAGCAGGAGCAGGGCAGGGATTGTCCCTCTGTGCTGGTGAGGCCACACCTCAAATGCTTCCATTCAGGAAGGACATTGAGGGGCTGGAGTGGGTCCAGAGAAGGGAAAAGGGCTGGAGCATGAGCATGATCAGGAGTGGCTGAGGGGTCTGGGGGGCTCAGCTTGGAGAAAAGAAAGCTCAGGAGGGACCTCCTGGCCCTCTACAAATCGCTGAGAGGAGGGTGGAGCCAGGTGGAGGTCGGGCTCTGCTCCCAGGGAACAATGGACAGGATAAGAAGGAACAGCCTCAAGCTGTGCCAGCAGAGTTTCAGATTGGACATCAGGAAGAATTTCTTCACTGGAAGGGTTGTCCAGCATTGGGGTGAGGTGCCCAGGAGTTTTTGGAGTCATCAATCCCAGAAGTATCCAAGAAACGACTGGACATGGCACTCAGTGCTATGGTTTAATTGACAAGCTGGTGTTGGTCAAAGATTGGACTCGATGATCTTGGAGGTCTTTTCCAACCTCAGTGATTGTATGACTCTGTTTTATAAACATACTCAGAATTTAAATATGCCATTGAGTACACTGGCATACAGCAATTTTTATAGCATTTTCCATTTCCTTACTAGTTATTCCCAATAATTTCTTAGCCATTTTCACTGTGTCAAAGCACTGAGGTGCATTTTCAGAGAACTATTTATGTCCAAGCACTCCTCTAAGTTTTAATTTTTTACTAAAATCTTCAAAAATAATTTAACACCAGAAAACCTGATCAACTCACTGCTCCTGGTCAATTCTTTTGTTCAGCTATGAATGTATTAAATAGCGAAGATTCCCAACCCAGATGTCTGGAGGAAAGCACCAGTTCTCATTCTAATAAAAAATGAGAAAAATTATTTAATCTCTCTTCTATCTGCTTCTCATTTCGATTTATTGTAATATCTCTCCTACCAGCACCTGAACACAAGACAGGTCTTCAGCCTTGGCACCGTAAAGGAAAAGCAAACTTTTCTCCAGAGTGAACACCAGTGCAAATAACTCTTTCAGCTTTTTGCCATGTCATTCCTCATGCATGTGTATTTTACACATATATTGGCTGTGCAGCTTCTCTGGCAGAATCTCCTCTCTGGAGAAAAGAGGGGTTTTTTTCTTCAACAATGCTATGCCTTCAGCAAGTTGTTCTTCAAAATCTTCTTAGGTCTGCCCATGGTTTTATATTTATATATGGTCTGGTTTTATATTTAACCAGTCAAGGTTATGCTCTTTTTCCACCTCCCATTTTCAGTCAGATGCTTTTTCATTTATAAAAGCCTCCTTTTTTTCCTACTATTTAACTTTGCTGCTCCTTCTTGATAGTGGTATATATTTACTCAAAGCCTCTAAAATGGCATAACAGCCATAAGAAATATTTACAATCACTACCACTAACTCAGTCTGTAATACAGTTATATATATATATACATTACTTTGAAGCACGCTTTTTAAATGCAATGAAAGTATAAACAAGGCATTCTATTGCTTGTACTAGAAGAATCGCACTGTTATTAATTTGGGAGGGGTTTTAATGTTGACATTGAAACACTTGCAACTACCTAACAAGAGGATTACATACCTGAGGCATACATCACCAGGAATGGAAACTCTCACATCCAGCATATTTATTCCCTAAGACTCCACAAATGAAAAAAAGGTGCCTTCCCTCACTTCTTTGGTGAATTATTGATTAGTTCTGCCTTAGAAGTGCCCATTTCTCTCCACTGATTTCAGGGGGAGTTTGGATAATGAGCTCTTACATTGACATCTATGTTGTAGGTATTTAAAACTGGGCAACATAAATCCTGCCAAGAGGAAACTCAGTTTGACTCTTTACTACTCACTCTGTGCTGGCAAGGAAGATGGCACGGTGTGGGAGAAGTGACATTCTGTCACTACTATTAGAAGATACCTCTGTACCTGGAGTGATTGCCTGTACCTTTTCACAGATTTAAAAAACACTGCAACCAGATTTCAGTCATTTGGCTGCTGGACAGCCACCTGAAAGAAATGCCTGGTGCTGCAGTGAGCCCAGAACAACGTTTCAACAACGGATGGATTTTCAACCTGTTAGGCAGAAACACGGACGTGATTATTTATTTTAGAATTGTAGAGACTGGACTCCTTGATCCTCATGATTTTCAGATATACTTCCAGGGTAAGGTCAAAGACTTAATTTACTGCCACTCATGTGGAATTTATATTACCACCTGTGGCCACAGCATTTATTCTCACCATTGAGTTGGGAAGTGATCCTCAGTCATTCCCAGATTCTCTAGCTAAGCAGTGTAAAACTACAGTCAGCATGTTCTCTGCCAGTTTTCTCCAGCTGTAACTCTAACTTGAGCTGCTTTTGGCACTGACCTTTTCCATTACTTGCAAACAAGGTCAGCATTTTTTGTGGGCCTTTTTACTCTCCTACAGATCAGTGCGCCTGCGGTTTTTCCCCCCAGTGTCCATCACGTTGGCAACATCTCTGCTCTTGGAGCCCAAGAAATGGAAGTCTTGCAAGTGGTGAAATTGAGGAATATATCTTTTTTTTGTTGTTTTTTTATGGCCACTTTCCAGTTACACTTCAAAGCCAGGTTTCTTCAGGCTTCTACCATCAGAGACTTTGAGCACCTGTGGAGAGTAATAGAAGCTGAAGGCTGCTATAGAAATTGCTGTATTAACTACTGTCCCATGGATTGCATCCCCTGTTGGATCCCAATTGTCCTCGAACTGAAAGCAATGGTTGAACTGCAGTATTATTTATTTGTGGGGAAGGGTAAAACTCACAGGAAACCCTGGACAAGCTTGTAAATAATTTCTCTGAGATCAATGAAATATGTCAGTTGTCCTTAATGATGTCTCTCTGCCAGCACAGGAAGACAGCAAAATAAAGCACTTTGCAACGTTTTGGTGGAAGTGAAGAAATTTTCTTGTCATCCTCAGCAGAATACAACAGAACAAAGTACACAAAATACAACAAAACTGCTCCAGGTATTAGCAGGTTCCAGCTGTCATTGAAAGTTTCTCATTATCTGGATGGCTTAGGAAGCACATTTATCTGCATGATTGGAGACATTTAACTTCTGTAAGTATCTGAATCCTTTTACCTCTGCAGTTCTGTAATTTTCAGTCTAGGTTATTCCATGGAAACATCACCATTTGTGTCTTGTGCATTTGCCCACTGTTCTGCTTTTCCAGCATACCTAGTCCAGAGTCTCTCAATAGCCTGTTCTCTCTTATACACACACCCACCATAACACTAAAGCCCAGCATCCAGTGCCTGCAGTTCCTGCTTTTCTCTCACTGCATCATTCACATCAAACACAGGCAGCAAAGCAGGAGGCACAGGCACACAAAACAGGTCAAGAGAGGAACGAAGAGGACCTCAGGAGCCTAAAAAATTCCTGATAGTACTGCCATTAAATAATATTGTGATATTAATTGCAACAGTTTCATGCGTTTGAAAAATCATTTGGGTACAAAGCTTAGTGCAAATGTATTCTGCTTCAGATTGTGTTTTGTGCATGACTTTGAAGTATTTAACATCTAGCAAACTTTTATTGCAATTACAATGGGCACACTGAGTCAGTACTTACATCTTTAACAGATCAAATCCAAATTCCTGATATGACCGTTTTCCACACCATTTCAGATAATTTCAGGATTTCTGGACCATTCCTTAAACACACTGGTATTATACAGCCTTCTCTAAAGTGGTCCATGAACTTCCAGTTATTACCATTTGCTAACATCATCTGGGCAAGGTCAACCCACCCCAATATTTTACCATGTAGAGCCTTTTATTGCTGATCTTCTTTCTGAGCAAGCAGGATAAACTCAGAAGCTGGATGAAGTCCAAATCTTTCCAGTTTTAAATAAACTTCTCTGTTTTGCCATGTTATTCAATAAAATGTTCCCAAAACAATGGTTTTGTAAGGTATAAACAAGTTAGGCATTTAAATACTTAACTTAGAATGGAGGAACAGAGAACATGTGAAAGGGTCATGTCTTAAGTCAATCAAACTAAGACTAATCCCTAATTTTAGTGCTCAGAGAAACTCCCAGCTTCTAAACAAGATCAAAATCCAGTTATGCTAACTGATCTGCAGGGTCTCTGCCCTTTACAATTTACAGTTCTGTAATGGGCAGAAGTACAAGGATAAACCAACTAAAATCTTACACATTACCTGCTCTTGTAGCATAATTTATTAGCAAGTTTTTCTTTTCTTATTTTTTCATCCTCCTTTTTGATCCAATTGAGACAGCTAGGGGTTGCTGGGGTGGACATGGGGCTGAAGAATACCCCTGACTGCTCCTTTTATCCCCACAGGGCAGCCAGGTGCTTCCACTGGACTTTGTCAAAGTGTCAAAGAAGGCAAAGGGCTATTTAGACATTTTCTGAGTCATAAGCCATTAGTTTGGAGTTTTTTATTGTAGAAAGAATCCTCTCCCAAGAACCTCATCTCCCCATCCCATCAAACTGCCTGCTCTTAAAACCTGGGAGACTGGCAGTGCCAAACCACTGTCAAAGCATTCAAAACAGAAACAATGACAGTGAAGATTAGATGACATCAGTATTTTATGAACTACAACAGGAGTATATGAATTTCTTCAGCATGGCTTGCAATGGCATCGGCAACAGAATCAGAATCTTTTCTGCTTGCAAATAAAGAAAATTCACCCCAGTGGAACAATCTACATAAATTCTTATGTACAACAGAAGAACCACATAAAGGACCTAAATTGGTCTTCCACAACACAAGGTGCTGTGCTGGCAGTTTGCACAGAGCATCACCACAGGGCAAATTTCAGCTGTGGTATGTATTTGCCTATCTTCCATCTAAGGGTCTGGGCAAAGCATCCTGCACACAAATATGTACCTCAGGAAAGAGAAGAGGGAGAAAGCACTACTTCCTCTTAATGCATGTAGCAGTCATTTGGGAAAACCCCCAAGGACTCTGCTCTGGAAATTATTGGGCAAACGTGTCTGAGAATGTGCATTTCAAGAGTGCCGTTAGAAGTGAAACTGCATCCTTCAAAAGGAACTGGTTTCCCATTTCTATTCTTCTTGCCTTTCATTTTTCAGATGTGTAAGCTAGATAATGAAAAGCCATTCCAGACCATTTTAGGTATTGCTAGGATGAGGTTGTTATCTATTTGAAAGAGAATCATTTTTCATTGTCTGCTGGTATAAACGGGTAGAGACTTTTTTGCTTTCCCCGCACATCCACCTGACATAAAAATCTTAACATTCTCCAAAGAGCATTCCCCATTCTCCAAACGGAACTCAGCTGGGATTGGTGACTATAGCTATGCTTTTCCTTGAAAAGTTAGAGTGTGCAAATTTTAAGTTGTTTTCATGTGGTTTCATATTTTTGTTCTGTTTCGCACATGTGGAGCGCAAACTAAAGACAACAACCTCATGTCACCGTACATTTCTTAATTCTCTAAGCCACCCTCTAACCAGTCTTTTTAACCAACAAATCTTTCAGAATGCAGACTAAACTCAGCAAACCAACCCACTGATACTGGGTCTTGAAAAATAAATCTGTTACAGTCAACAGGCAACTAAAGCAATTTAATTTTGCAAGATGTAAAAAAATCCTCATTCTGGAATATCAAGAACCATTATGTAAGCTAAATTCACACTCATTTCACAGCACCAACATTCCTGATGAAGTTTCTTGTACACAAAACAACACGACTGCTAATTTTCATGAAAAATCCAGTCACCACTGTAATTTATTAGTAAAGAAACACCCTCTTCTCTGAGGAATGACAAGTCACTTCATCCCTCAAACTACTCAAGTGAATTTCTCAAAGTGTCTTCAGAGCTGAACTGTACTTTTGAGCTCTAAAATTTACATAGACTCATTTTTCAAGGAAAATGTATTTGTGGATTAATGAGCCCAAGGCTGGCTGCATCAGGCTTTGAGTGAAATGGATATGCCATGTGCAATCCACTATTTCTCATACCAGAATGAGGCCACTGGATTTAACCACACTTGCATCATGTATCATATTATGGGGAAAACAGCTTTTGTCATATCAGCAGTTTTTAACTGATCTCAAAAGATTGGCTTTTTTGCAGTTAATATAATAGTTGATACAAGAACAAAGATGAAACTTATTAAAAATAGAAACCTGTGTAAATATTTCTAAAACCCAAATTTGAATTGGGCACATTGCCAGAAGTTCTCATTGACTGCAATGGGAAAGACAAAAGCCTGATTTTCTAGGAAATGTGCCATTTATTAAGTGACCCAGTTCTGGGATTCTCTTTGGACTTCTGAAAGTGTCTTATGTCTTTCACACTCCAAGGCCAGAGTTTTGATCAGCTCCTAATAGAGTTAACGAAAATTCACCCAGTGAGTCTTACATCAAACCTAAAGCCACATCAGTGTTCCAGGGAATCACTCGAGCACAGCCCAACAACCAGACATGGATCTGCAACATGAAAACATGAAACATGAAGATTTTCAAGCCCGCACTTCAAGGCATGGTGCTCATAAGCTGTTGTGTGGCTACACAGCAGCCCTGCCCTTCCTTTCCATATTCAACATTACAAAATGCTCCTCAGCCCAAGTCTTAGGCTTCCACCTAAGCCTAAGACAGCCTGGAAACAGTGTGACACAGCAGTGAGCTACAGAGCTGTCCCTTAGCAAGTGCAAAATTAATAAATATTAAACTTGGCAGGAATTTTAGTTAATTCTCACTGGCCTCAGCTCTGCCTCAGGACTGGCACAGATGTTTGCACCTGCATCCAGTCAACTTACAGCAGTGCAGATCTGGCACAACACAGTTTTGCTAAGTATTGTTAAACCACACAACATCCATTTATTTGAATGAATTCATCACTACACAAACAGCCACCTTTTGAAACACCCCTAGCAGAGTGACTCTGCCATCTCAGAGATTTTCTCAGGACAAAAAAGGAAAAATAATACATCCTCTGCAGCTTCTGCACAGGGATTTGCTTTCGTATGGCACTTCCTTCCCCTGTCCCTGCCAAATGTAATAAAGTTTGGAGAGAGAACATTTCATTCTTTGCCATAAAAACAAAGCAACACAGAAATAAAGGAGCAGTAAAGGGAGAAGCCTGCTATCTTCCCACCTAGAGCACACTGTGATGAGGAGCAGTTGGCTGTGGCACAGCCTCCCAAATGTTGGACAGTTTTCTCAGCACAATGTGTAACCCTAAAGAGACTTCTACAAGGAGTAAGACATGGTGGTTTTATTACTATTTATTTTCTATTTGGCTAAGATATTTTGCTCTTTTTGAGTTCACATGGTGACACCTGAAAAAAAAAACAAAAACTTAGAAACAACCACTGGGTTTATATTTCCTTTTCTTCTCAAAGACACTAATGTAAAGAACAGCATCCCTCTGGCCTGCAGGCACCTCTCCAGCCAGCAATTACAACTGAAAAGAATTACAGCTGCAATCTAGCTGAAGAAATTGTCTTATCTGCTCCACGAATGCACCCTTGGGAGAATTCTTAAATGTTATTTTATATCCCAGGAGAAGAGTAAGGTAGAGACAATGATGAAAAAGGCATCTGTTTTAGATGTGTGTAGTTCTAACCACGAACGTGGGCCGTGTGATCTATGCCTGTGGATAGTATGACTGTGCTGCTCATTAAAATTTTATCATAGGTTGCTCCATACCTTATTCAGTGCGTGGAAACTCAAATGAGACCCAAACACCATCAGTCCAGAACCTCCAGAAGAGATGTTTAAAAATGGTGGAAGGATAGGCTATAAAATTTGTCCCTTTTATGAAGAAAGAAGAAAGTCTTTAAATTTATTTGAGTGCTGCCAGCTATGTCTTCCTGTATGGAAGTGGCACAGGTAGTATTTCACCAATATGGACTCTCCCAATGACAAGTAAGACAGGAGATACATTCTGAAAATAAGTTTCAAAGAAATCGATCATGAAAAATCTTCAAGAGAATTTTTCACTAACAAATCTCTTTGCAAAATACATCTCTATTTTTGTAAAGCAAGGTACAACAGAGCCAGCCTGGCAGGAATGAAAATTTCCAGGCTTCTCTGTGGAGTGGCACAGGTTAAATGAAATCCTCTGATAGCACCTCCCAGCATCTCTTCTCTGCTGCTTGGTTTTGTTCTTGTTCTTGTTCTTGTACATAACCATAAGGCACCCGAGACCTCATTGTCCTTAAAGAAATTACCCCAGTCATGATTCAGCCACATCTGAGTTATCAACCTGAAATCACTTCAAAATTAGCATTCTTGAGTTAGTCCACCCAACTTTAATAAATCTTAGCTGTCTTAATCTCAAAGTCAGAAAGAAAACTGAGAGAAAGAGTTACAATGCATGTTTTCTCTGAGAGGTTCTAAAAAACCAGAGTGAGGTCCCAGGCTCATATCCTGTCAGTGGTTAGTCAGCCAAAACAGAATAAAGCAAGGTGGCACTTTCTGTTTCATTTGTCATAGACTTGGGCATAAAGATGGAAGTAATTTGTTCTTCAAACAACCCCACCAATGTAAGCAGGGAGACCGGTTTTACACACACCATCTTCCAAAACACAAGGTTCTAAATCGTGTTTCATCTCAGCCCCCAAAAGGCATGGAGAAACAAGAGCACTCTCATTACATACCCACCTCCAGTCCCACACTTCTACTCAGCAGTCTTAATGATCTTCAAAGGCGTGGATTGTGAATAAGTCCAGACATGCTAGAGAGGCCATCCTGGGAAGCTGAGTGCTAAGAACTGGCAAGAACTGATTAAATTAATAAACTGTTTTGAGGTGCACTGAGCACCTGCATCGTTATTGTCTTCAGCTGAAGATATCAGTGTTGCACCTCTTCAAAATCAGAAGCCATACAATAATTCAGGACTGAGAAAGTTTATTGCAAACCAGGCCTGGTCTAGGGCCTCAAAGAAGATACTGGTCCCTCTGTCACCCACCCAAGGCACAGAAGAAAATAAACCTATGTCTGCTCTGTGCCATGAAAAACAGAGCAGAGATGCCTTCACTGGCATCAGCCCCTGCTGAGCCCAGTTGTGGAGATTGAACCCCAAAAGCTGTATGAGTTGAATGCTGTGCCCAAGTTAATTAATGAGCCTGTGTGCAGAGCTTATTTATTAGCCTATTTATTAGCTTATTTATTAGCCTATTTATTTATTCCTGTGCTGACAGCTTCTTAGTTCACTTCCATACATGGCACTGCCTGAACTCTGCTGTGGGCACCTCTTCCAATACATCCCATTTCTCACATGTCTGTGTCCCACATGATACCCCACAGGAACTGCTGCAAAAGCAATGGAATGCTCTTTTTGAAGATAGATTATAGAGGGCTTTTACATTCACTGTTTACTAAACAAATGCTATATATACGAGAAGCAGAGCTCTGTACCTGTGATGAATGAGAAGTGTTTTCTTAAAACTATGCCTCTGTATTTTAAAAGAGAAAATATGATTCCCTATTGTTTTCTGCTACTGTTCTTGCTTTAATGTACATTCTCTGCCTGAGTTTTCATTCAAATATTTTTGGGAAAATGAGGACATGAATTCAACTTGATATTAACATTGCCATTTTTGTTACAAATAGCCAAAGACTATTGGTTTGAGCCACTGTGCTACAATTCAGAAAATATCAGACTATTTTCAAACTCCAAAACATATTTCTTGCATGACCAAGAAGAATCCACAAACTCGTTGTGCCTGTCTTTCCATCCATAAAATGATGAAAATAACATTCCCTTGTCCTTTCTCTGTGTTGCCTTTTTTTGGAGGGATAATACAGCACCTATTTTAACAGGTCTCAGGTGCTGTAAGTACAGTTTCTCTAGTGGGTAAGAGCCACACAAAACACAAATAAAATTCTTCCCAATGGCCTTCAGTAGGTATTTTTCAGTATGGTATTATGAAAAACAAATATAAAGACAGTCAGTGCATTAGGTTTTCCTAAAGTAAATTGACAACCCTGGAACTCACTCATTAAAATGACATGCTTTTATTTTTGAATAACCATCCAAAATTATTTTATTAAAAAACTCTGCATTGCAAATACTTGTCAGGACTGAATTCATTGTCCAGCTCCACAAAAACAGCAGATAAGACACAGCAGATAAGAAAACTGAAACTGTGGATAGAATATTGATTTTGAAACACAGGAAGAAACAAGACAAAATGTGATATAGTATCTTAACAAGAAAGCAGAGACACAGGTATCTCTACATCTTCCAACAAAAGAGAGTGAAAGTTTGTTTGTATGGATTCATTTAGTCTTCCCAATATCCTGTTCAGAAGTGTTTCCTAAGGGCTACATGTTACCACACACAACCTCTTACACTGGGCATATGACAGACAGTCCTTGAGGTGACATTCATTTGTTTACACACAAAGAAATGCAACAGATTATTAATATAATTATATCTGCTCTTAAATAGTCCATTTTCAACAGTTTTGAGAGACAAACAGTCAAATGACACAAATTCTACAAACAATACAAATCATTCACACAAAATCCCTTCAATTTACAGCGACAACTTACAGGAACATGGCTGCTGCTTTTAACTTACTTAGGATTTTTACCAAATCACTGAAGCCCAACTGTCTTGCTTTTCTCTCACACAGAAAGATTTTAAAAATAACAAAACCCAGCTATGTCGCCAGCTAAAACAGTCTTGAGACTGAACTAGTCCAAATGATATGATATTTCCACTTAACTTAGCTCTCACTCTATTTTTATCTAAACCACTTCATACAATATTCAAAACATAAAAATAAAATCAAATTACAAAGTTAAGCATACCACGTGGGAAGCCTGAAAACATGGCTTACATTACCAGGTGAGGTTTATTTCTGTCTTCTTTCCTATTCAGTCATTTTTGCTGTCTTCTGCCGTGCTACATTCTGCAAAGGATACACTCACTAACCAAGGGACATGGAGGAGGAAGAAGCAATAAGGGCAAGTGAGTACAAGAATGACAATTAGTGTCACTATTATCCAATTAATTAAGTATAGAATTGGGCAGAGGGATCTAATCATAATCAGCTCCACCAGATTTAAGCCAGTTGCACAGATAGACTGATTTTATTATGATTTTGCCTGGATCTTTTGTTTTGAATTGTTTGCCTTTTGAGTGGACTCATGTTGTAGAATAAAGTAACACAAAGCTGTAAACTCATCAGGATCTCTTTCCTTTTGTCTTCTTCTTTGCTCACCACAACAACACTAACTCAGGGCCCATCTTAGACTTGTAAATATAGAAATCCTGGCTCTTGTCTTTACTCCTCTCAGCCCTGTAAACAGAGTTCTGCTGGCCAAGGGTGAACTTGAATCCAAAAGATCTATCAGATTTTCCCCATCTCTTCTTTATATGGTCAGCATCTCTGCAGTTCTATTCATGTCTTCTTAAGCTTTGCTTTTGTCTGCCTGCCCCACTTCTCCACACCTCCTGGGACATGCAGCACATCAGCTCCACTCTGCTCTTTGTCAACAACCAAAAGCAGCAGGTAAAGCTTTTTATCCCTAAGCTTTCTGTTAAGAGCAGGTCAGGGAAAAAGGAAGCTTTCTGTAGCTGACCTTGCTAAGTCTGGAGACAAAACCCAAAGACAGAGGTGACTATGAAGGAGAGAACTGGAGGGTGTTTGTAGGGGAAATGGGAGGAAGGGTTTAGGGAAAAAGCCTTCCTGACCCACAGAGGAGGTGGAATGTGGTTGAGGATGTGCAGGTTAGAAGAGTGACTCTACAACAGGAGGAAGGGCACAGCTGAGGAAGGCACTTGGATAGAATTATAGCACAAAACTATCCCAGAGTCTTGTGGCCATGCACATGTAATACAATGCCACAGGAAAAGGGCCAAGTCAGACTCTGAAAGGCAGCATGATTCAGGTCAGCAGATGTAAGAGATAAGCCCAGCTGCAGCATCCCAAGAACACCCCTCAAATTATCTCAAAACATTACCAGTATGTCTCTGACATACGTGAAGGAGCTGCAGAAATCTGAAACTTCTAAGAAAAGAACAAGGACTCAGTGTTTTTCAGAAAAATAGATGATTGTTTTCTAACATTCAACTCAAGATTTTTAATCTCTGAGTCTGGCAATACCAAGAATTGCCAGCATTTGTAATACCAATAATTGCAATACCCTTTTAAACTAGTATCAAGTATCTACCACTTGGTATTTCCCCAGCCTTGTAGTTCCTGCTTTCCTTCTTCTCTACTGGACTTTGCTCATTGCATCAATACAGGCATTTTGGAGCCCAGCTGAGGAACTCTGATCCTCTGCTATGTCCCTGAAAGTGATCACTCACTCCATGAACAGGTCAAGCATTTTTGTCCCTGAAGAAATCACAGCCAACAGGGGAAGAGGGAGAGAGAATTTGCCTCGTTATCCAACTAAATCAAATTGAAAACCTCAGAGTGGGACTTACTCATTATCATACAATTTTAAGAAGCACCAGACCTGAAATGAGGCTGCTGTGAGAAGGAGAGACAAGAAGCTACAAGCAGAAGCAAACAGGTCTTTCAGCTGTCAGTGGGAAGCACAGAAAGAGAGACACTCACACAATCCAGAGCCTGCTGAAATCAGTCTTTCCAAGCACTGTCAGCTTTGGACTCAGCACACCCAGACGTTTTTGCCAAATCGAATAATGCTGCACTGTTTTACAAAATGATGAAAAACAAGTAGACATTGCAGATTGTGAGAGATGAAGAAAAGATAATGGCAATTAACCACACAGAAGAGATCAGCTTCTGTGGACAAAACAGAAAGTGGATTGGCAGCAGCTTGCTCAGAAATGTGCTACAGATGCACTTCAGCATCAGGCTACTGAGATTCTGTTACCAATGGCTTTTTGGAAATAAAACAAATCAATAGCCAAGAAATTACACTCCACATCAGGTTTAGGGGAGCTCCTCTCCCTGTGTGGAGGAGGAATACACAATCATCTCATGCTGGTTTGGGATTTCTAAACACAGAGTGAAATGCCACTCACATCATAATACTCACAGAGTGGAATTACTGTTTAGTGTCATTTTAGAGCACATGACAACGGTATTAACAAGACAGCCATTACAACTGGCTAAGCTCCATTTGAAGTCTTTCTTTTTAACTGCCTAACAGTGGCATGTTATTTCATATTAATTAGCAGCATTAAGCAAATGATAGTGCATGGAACAGGTTCAGGGTAGGTGGGGGTCTGAAAATAAACAGCTTTATATGCAACCAGCAATCATTACTTACACAAGATCGGCCCCCAAACCACAATAACATAACAAATTTTCTGAAAAAAAAGTGGAGATGTAATTGTCACTTATGGATAAATGTGTTTTGGTTTTAGAAGAGCCTGAATGACTGCGAGGGATTATGTCAAATCACGTTGCAGCTGTAATATTTAAAAAGCTCTAGCTGCAATGTTCTAGATTATAAATTACATGTGATTTCATTTTTTATCATTCTGAATGGATTATGATTGAAATGAGTATGTAAAGTAATTGCCCATGTAGGCAATGCACCACCCTCCTCCGCCCCTGAGGCTCTTGTAAACAAAACAAGGTAACTCAAGGGAATATTCAGGGAATAAAGTTAGTAAATGAAAAATACACCCTTTTGTCAGTGTCTGTAATTTTTCTGAATTCTTTTGCAGCCAATATCTGCAGCATCTTTCATTAGAAGAACAGTCAATGTCTGCAGCTATGGGTAGTGGAAACTAATTATTATGTTTCTCCAATAAAAACTTCAGTTCTAAAGAAAGTCATTCAATTGCCACCTATTTTGTACAGATTTACTCTCATCATCATTTTTAGAAAAATCTGCCATGCCCAATGAATGCACATATATATTCATGAAATCCACCTGCTCTCTTTACTTCACAATAGGACTGATTTGGCATGTGGTTTCTGTTGTATTCGAAGGTGTCACCATGCTTCACACATTTCATGATAAACACCTTCAAAAACCCTGGCTTTCTGTTTGCTTTGTTTGAGGGGGAAGAGGGGTGAGGGCTCAGCACTCAGATGAGAGCCAGGCTACAGGCTGATTGACAGTGTAATAAAATATCCCAATCTTCCTTTGTAATCTCACACAACACAATGTAAGTTGGCATTACTTCACTGAAATGAAAGCTGTGACTCTTGACACAGCAGTCACTGCTGCAGCATGCACACAGACTGCCCTGGGTCTGGGAGGTCAAGGCCTCCCCAGGTTTGCTAAAATAGGGTTTCTATAGGTACAAATATTAATATTGTAATACAAATATTTACTAACAACATCAGAGGGAAAAATCAGAGGGCAGAGAGAGAGTGCTCAGTCATTAGGCTGCAGCCTGATTGCTCATCTCAGTACCACTGGTGGGTGTGACCAGGCAAGGCAGCTTCAGGCAGAGGGGTCTGGTACCTCTGGGGTGAGGAAGCATGTCTGAGGTGTTTGTGGTTGTGTAGACACAGGGTGTGATTCCCACAGGAGAGGAGTGGGTTTTTACAGTAGTAACATGTAAAGAGATGGCAGCAAGCTCTTCAACAGGAGCTCAGGTTGCTCTTCTGGGTGATTGCCCCTGTTCTTGAGCCCCTTTTGTTCAGCTTTCGGGTGCCTTTGCCCACCACCCATCTCAAACCCTTCCAGGAGTTCACAACTGTATTCCAGCTTCTCCATCTTCTCCACATCAGCAAAGCCAAAGAGAGGCACTTGGTGGGTAAAGGCACCGTGATTTTCCCCTGCTGTCAGAGAGCAAATGGGGCATCTGTGCCCCTGGGAATGTCAGAGGTGAGGATCAAAACAGCAAGTACAAATGGGAGTTGGTTCATGGGCATTGTGTTAAGAAATGGTCCACAATTTAAACAGCACCTGAAAAGCTCTGGGCAAGGTGATGCAGCATCCAATTTCCTTGGTAAAGGAATAGATGTATCAAGGTTCCTCAAACTTCATAATAGGGAAAGAATAATCTTTTCCCACTTGCCTTTTTCTGTATCAATCAGGGGAGTCCTACACATGACTAAAGCACTGGCAGCCTCATTAGAAATACGAGTATTGCCCACACACACTGCAAACCAAGGAGCTGTTCCAGTCTTGAGAAGGCTTTCTCATTTGTCTACAAGTTACTGACCTGTAATGCTTAGCAGGACATACATGAATTATATGTTCATTTCTGGTAGAGCAAACAAGAAAAATGTAAAATTAATTCAACAGCTAAAAGGCATCATTTGAAGTAAAGTGGCTGTTGTATCCATTTGTTACCTGCTGTATGGGTTTGTTTCTCCAGCTCGTGGTTGTTTTGATGCCACAGTTTAACACATCAATTTGATCCTATCTCAATCTATGCCATCCCATATGTGTATAGTGATTAATAAAAAGAGCCTTGAGATGGAACAAGTATGAACATATTAGCAGAGCACAGGGAATGATTTGTGGCTACATGAGAAAATTATGATTTACACTATATAAGAGACACTTTCTCAGACTCAGGAAGGAAAGGGCAACCAAGATTTTCCTGGTACTTTTCATTTTCTAATTGCTAAGACTCTTCTTTTGAGAGCTTGTCCACTTTTACAGCTGTATCAGTGATTTAACTGACAATCATAACTCTCCCCATAAGACTTCCTGCAAGATAAAACACAACCAAAACCATGGAAAACAGAAATGACTGTTTTCTACCAGTGCTAAAACCAGCAAAACTAAGGCCAGCTATATAAACCAATGCAATGCATACAAGCTGGCTATCAAAAGTCATGTCCAAGACATCTGCCCAAATTACATTTAAACCATACCAACTCTGGCAGATTTTCAAAAAACTCCACCTAGTTAGTGTGATAAGCATTTTTTTTTTTCAAATAGTGGCTTCAAAGAGGGAGCATGGATGCAGTGGGGAGAAATTAGATCAAGGCCATGTTCAAACTTTCTGTACAAGGGCAGACAGGTCACAACCCAGACTGACAGCCATCCTTCCATGGAATTCAAACATGTTTTAAACCAGTCACTAAACCTCTTCAGGCTTCAGTTGTCTCTCAATGAAAGGTGCATACAAGAAATTCCCACCACACACGTAAGGTTGTGTAGGAATCAGATTGGTATGTTCATTTCTGGTAAAGGAAACAAGAAAAATGTAAAATTAATTCAACAGCTAAAAGGCATCATTTGAAGTAAAGTGGCTGTTGTATCCATTTGTTACCTGCTGTATGGGTTTGTTTCTCCAGCTCGTGGTTGTTTCGATGCCACAGGACAACCTTGGCTGAACATCAGGCCATGTTTTCACAATCTCCTGAACAAAAAGTGGAAAACAACACACATTTTTTAGGCCATTTGTATTAATAGCAGTTTAAGCTGCTACTAGCAAGACTTAGAATGCTTTTATTTTTTTCTTCCCCATACACTTTTTTGCTGTGGCAATGGCCATCTAAATCCCAAATAAAGGTGCAGTTCCACTTCCTTCTTTTGGATTTACTGCCACAGACAATGGTCTTGATGTCAAGTGCCTTATGCTACAAGACAAACATTTCTGCTCTGACACTGCACACCATGGAAAAGCAATGGTGCAAGGTAACCCGAGGAGGCAGAGGCAGTAAAATTAAGAATGCAATGGTGTGAGAAATCTCCTGGTTGGGAAATCATCATGTGAGTTGCTTGGGTAAAACAACCAGTTATATATCCTACACCACAAAGTGGAAACCACCCATTTTTTTGTGTAAAATTATACCTTTTCATGATTGTTAAAATTGACTGCTAAGAGTTCACTATCGTTGAATTGTTTTCCCTAGCAATAGGCTTAATTTTTGTCTATTATGTTCCCTGCTGCGCTCGGTTTGGATGCTGTGTGAGTGCTGATGTATCTCTTAATAAGTCTCTATATCAGTGTTTCTCATCAATAAATTTCAATGCTAGGGGCTGCCACAGGAGACAATGGGAGTGAAGTGAGAGAGAATGTGAAGCGTGTCCACTTTTGTCAGAACTCAAATTAAAGAAAATCTTTCTCTCTTACATCCTCACGTACATTCATCCTTCACACTGTGACCACTCTCCAAATCCACACTAGTAAATAAACAGATTGTATGCAGTATAGCTGATTAAAAAAAAAATAAATAAAAAAAGAAGTATGAAAGTAAAGGGGAGGCAGAAAACACATTCTCTTCACTCGTTCCTGTGGAAAGCCTGAGCAGACTGTTCCATCCTGAAGCTTCTGCTGAGGAGCAGTAACACATCTGTCTACTTTACAGGCTTTTGCAGCCTCTCACAACACAGTATCCAAGTATATGCCATGATCGCAGCGTGCCTGTGAGGCAGGAACATCCTGCTCTCTCCATTTTCCAGATAGAAGCAAAAGAGGAAGTGATTTGTTCAAAGTCACATGGCAAATCCGTGAGAAACGAGGAATTAAACCCAAAGCTCTTCAATCTTACTTCATCTCTGACTGCACTCATGCACAGCACAGAGCTAAGGCCACATGGGTTAACAGCATATTGCCTTACACCCCTCTGGTCTTCAATGAAAAGTGTTTTAGCAACATTATTTTCAATGAGCTTTAATAAAATTACAGCAGACTTATCCAGCTCCCTAATAATCCAGTAAGAGGAATATTATTAATTACCAATGCCATGAATTTTATGTCATTTACAAGAGTAAACTGAGCACTGAAAATGACGTGGAGTTTCAGCAACATCATAACGACAAACTGCAACTTTGATTTGCCTTTGAACCAAAGAAGAAAGCCAAGTTCAAATGTAACTGAGATGTGAGTTTAAACATCCTTGGAAAGCCACTAACACATGTCAGCATTTCTGCTTCGACTGCAACAGCTCTGTTAGGGAAGACGCCTGCCTTCTGTTGCCAACAATGTTGCCTGAATACTAAAAATGCAGAACTAAAAGATGGCCTGATACAGCCCATTCTTGTGACACTCACATTTCATCCAGATAATACTGCTCCATCCATTGATGTGGGAGCTTCTAGCAGAGATGGCAGGGAAAGGTACATAATATCAGCTGCAGAGGTGAGTTAGATAACTGCCATTTCAGTGGTACAAAGAGCTGCCTTGAACATGAATGTGGGAAGCACAAAAGCAGCACATCACAGGCACCACTTCCACGCTCTGGGTGAGGCCAGGCTACGAGGCCAGCAACAGCATCACTTAAATTGATTGTGAATCTGAAATCTCAAAGACTGGCTCAGTTTGTTTTAAAGGCCTCCTTTATCTTCCATGTATTTTCTGTTGAGAATGTACACGAAATTTTAGAGCTAAGTTGGAGACAAAGGGATAGATCATAGGAATTGCAGTAATTTACAACTGCAAATGTAAATCTGGTTGTCCTGATTCTCATATCATCAGCTGAGCCTCAGACAGAGGAGAGGGCCTGACCCTAACACTGGCAGATTTCCAGCAGCCTCATAGTGTCTGCTATCTCTGGATCTGCCAACTGACTCCATCCCTAGTGGGAGTGCTGCCAGGACAGGGATCTTACAGGGATACCTCACCAGGGATAGCTCCCTCTAGAAAGAGGCAATGATAAATTAATAAATACAAAAGTTTCTCTCCAATTTAACAGTGGAAATAGAACCCAACAATAATAGGCTGAGGCAGCTACTCCTGGCCAGCCCATGAATGCCTCGTACCTACAGACAAGGGCTTATGCAAGAAAGGATTTCTTCTTGGAGACAGTAGCATCAGTGGAAATAAGGGCTCTTGGGAAAAAATCTCTTGGATGAAAGTCTCACTCATTGGCAGATTAAATTAAATTATTATATTTAAAAGTATTAAAAATATGCCAGTATTTTAGGGCGTGCCTGTGTCCACGTGCAAAGTCTTGCTGAGATTTTTTAGAACAGGGTTCTCCCTATTTAGAGTTTTACTGAGTTTTCCTGCTGTTCTTAAAATGTTTGCTCAGAGCTGCTCTAACTCTGGCTGGCTGGACTGTGCTGGGTCACCCACCTGGAAAAGTTTCACAGCCATAAATTCAACATAGCTCTGATGACAGCCAAGGAAGTTTTGATTTTTGCCCAGCCTCCTGCCCATCTCCAGCAGCATGGCTGG
>VXBB01010423.1:1473791-1534981 GCA_013399915.1 Illadopsis cleaveri
AATGAAAAGTGTTTTAGCAACATTATTTTCAATGAGCTTTAATAAAATTACAGCAGACTTATCCAGCTCCCTAATAATCCAGTAAGAGGAATATTATTAATTACCAATGCCATGAATTTTATGTCATTTACAAGAGTAAACTGAGCACTGAAAATGACGTGGAGTTTCAGCAACATCATAACGACAAACTGCAACTTTGATTTGCCTTTGAACCAAAGAAGAAAGCCAAGTTCAAATGTAACTGAGATGTGAGTTTAAACATCCTTGGAAAGCCACTAACACATGTCAGCATTTCTGCTTCGACTGCAACAGCTCTGTTAGGGAAGACGCTTGCCTTCTGTTGCCAACAATGTTGTCTGAATACTAAAAATGCAGAACTAAAAGATGGCCTGATACAGCCCATTCTTGTGACACTCACATTTCATCCAGATAATACTGCTCCATCCATTGATGTGGGAGCTTCTAGCAGAGATGGCAGGGAAAGGTACATAATATCAGCTGCAGAGGTGAGTTAGATAACTGCCATTTCAG
The DNA here is from genome assembly GCA_013399915.1 of Illadopsis cleaveri. Lineage (NCBI taxonomy): Eukaryota > Metazoa > Chordata > Aves > Passeriformes > Timaliidae > Illadopsis > Illadopsis cleaveri. Next base: position 1,474,323 of record VXBB01010423.1, read on the forward strand.
TGGTACAAAGAGCTGCCTTGAACATGAATGTGGGAAGCACAAAAGCAGCACATCACAGGCACCACTTCCACGCTCTGGGTGAGGCCAGGCTACGAGGCCAGCAACAGCATCACTTAAATTGATTGTGAATCTGAAATCTCAAAGACTGGCTCAGTTTGTTTTAAAGGCCTCCTTTATCTTCCATGTATTTTCTGTTGAGAATGTACACGAAATTTTAGAGCTAAGTTGGAGACAAAGGGATAGATCATAGGAATTGCAGTAATTTACAACTGCAAATGTAAATCTGGTTGTCCTGATTCTCATATCATCAGCTGAGCCTCAGACAGAGGAGAGGGCCTGACCCTAACACTGGCAGATTTCCAGCAGCCTCATAGTGTCTGCTATCTCTGGATCTGCCAACTGACTCCATCCCTAGTGGGAGTGCTGCCAGGACAGGGATCTTACAGGGATACCTCACCAGGGATAGCTCCCTCTAGAAAGAGGCAATGATAAATTAATAAATACAAAAGTTTCTCTCCAATTTAACAGTGGAAATAGAACCCAACAATAATAGGCTGAGGCAGCTACTCCTGGCCAGCCCATGAATGCCTCGTACCTACAGACAAGGGCTTATGCAAGAAAGGATTTCTTCTTGGAGACAGTAGCATCAGTGGAAATAAGGGCTCTTGGGAAAAAATCTCTTGGATGAAAGTCTCACTCATTGGCAGATTAAATTAAATTATTATATTTAAAAGTATTAAAAATATGCCAGTATTTTAGGGCGTGCCTGTGTCCACGTGCAAAGTCTTGCTGAGATTTTTTAGAACAGGGTTCTCCCTATTTAGAGTTTTACTGAGTTTTCCTGCTGTTCTTAAAATGTTTGCTCAGAGCTGCTCTAACTCTGGCTGGCTGGACTGTGCTGGGTCACCCACCTGGAAAAGTTTCACAGCCATAAATTCAACATAGCTCTGATGACAGCCAAGGAAGTTTTGATTTTTGCCCAGCCTCCTGCCCATCTCCAGCAGCATGGCTGGGAAATTCTGGGACTGCCAAGATCCTCAAGGGCTGCCTCAGCATCTCCAGAGCAGGTGAGTGACACAGCAGCAGCCAAGAAGATGGAACACAGCCAGAAAGATGGAACCTGACATACAAAAAGTAACCAGATCCAGTGGTGATTCAAGAACCAAGGTACACCATAATTATAATCTAAAATATAGCACACTAACTACTCAGAATTTTCAGTAGAAAACAAGCTCAGTAAAACTGTCTGAGAAAATTGTGCAAATATTTAAGGGCAGCCATAAATTATAATGCCCAGAGAACAAAGACATTTCCCAAATATTATCTGCCCATGGTCTTCTACTTAGTTGAGAATCTTTTAATATCTATCTACATGTGAAAATACACTTTACACTGAAAGCATAATCAAAGTAAACACTTGGTGTATAATGGGCCATCATTAAACTTTTTAAAAGCCTTGATAAAAGCAGTTATATCAGGTTATTTAAGAAAATAATTATAGTCTTTGAAAAACAAGGAACAGCTATCCCTACAGTATGAGCTAAAATTAACCATAGGGGCATCACGGTTAATAAAGAGAACTTATTATTCATTGATATTGATTAAATACAAAATGTATCTATTACAGCTGTATTAGGCAGGCTGTGACCACCATAAACACACTGTTATCTGCTAAATATGAACCTTATTAGAAGAGTTTCCTACAAACAGTCCTAGGGGTAAATTTAATTTTCCTTCAATTATCTTAGGCATGAAGTTGAGAGTGCAGAGAGGTATTCAATAGAAAACACTATTTTAAATTCTCCAGCAGTTCTACAGAGGTATTCATTTTAAAACTGCTATTTTCATTGTCCTTACCTTTAAATAAGTTTATCTTTTTATGACTAAGAGACCTTTCATGAGGGTTTTTGTTGATTTACAGCTCTATTTCTAAGGGTATTTTTTAAAGTAAAAGTGTTTTTCAGGAGTTTATTGTCCTATATTTAGGACAACTGTATTTGTAGTAGTACATGTACATATTACTGCTACTGACACTACTGTTTTACACATATCTTCCCAACTGCTGTGCAGTTAAACACAACAATAAGTGTTAAAAATTACATTAAGAAATAAGGGATGTGTCANCAATGATAAATTAATAAATACAAAAGTTTCTCTCCAATTTAACAGTGGAAATAGAACCCAACAATAATAGGCTGAGGCAGCTACTCCTGGCCAGCCCATGAATGCCTCGTACCTACAGACAAGGGCTTATGCAAGAAAGGATTTCTTCTTGGAGACAGTAGCATCAGTGGAAATAAGGGCTCTTGGGAAAAAATCTCTTGGATGAAAGTCTCACTCATTGGCAGATTAAATTAAATTATTATATTTAAAAGTATTAAAAATATGCCAGTATTTTAGGGNACCATAGGGGCATCACGGTTAATAAAGAGAACTTATTATTCATTGATATTGATTAAATACAAAATGTATCTATTACAGCTGTATTAGGCAGGCTGTGACCACCATAAACACACTGTTATCTGCTAAATATGAACCTTATTAGAAGAGTTTCCTACAAACAGTCCTAGGGGTAAATTTAATTTTCCTTCAATTATCTTAGGCATGAAGTTGAGAGTTCAGAGAGGTGTTCAATAGAAAACACTGTTTTAAATTCTCCAGCAGTTCTACAGAGGTATTCATTTTAAAACTGCTATTTTCATTGTCCTTACCTTTAAATAAGTTTATCTTTTTATGACTAAGAGACCTTTCATGAGGGTTTTTGTTGATTTACAGCTCTATTTCTAAGGGTATTTTTTAAAGTAAAAGTGTTTTTCAGGAGTTTATTGTCCTATATTTAGGACAACTGTATTTGTAGTAGTACATGTACATATTACTGCTACTGACACTACTGTTTTACACATATCTTCCCAACTGCTGTGCAGTTAAACACAACAATAAGTTTTAAAAATTACATTAAGAAATAAGGGATGTGTCTGTGTATGTTTGCTTTTCAAAAGGTGTGTTGTTCGTTTCTCCATTTTTTAATTCTGATTACTGTATGTTCATGCTGTCAAAGACAAGTCACAGAAGCATCCAGAGTTCACCCAACCAGCCAGCCCTTCTGAGTGTGCAAAACTGAGGCCTTTACAGCTCCCACCACGGTGATCCTGTAGGACATGGCATTCCTGAATAACTCAGCCTTGGAGGTTTCCAGCATGACCTATTCCAAGAAATCAAACTGATTTATTCCAAGAAATCAGGCTGGGTTTCAATCTGCCCTGACCACAAACAGCCATTTTGCCATATATGTGTGCACAGAAGCTGCTATGTGTGCCTAAATCAGACACATAAAGGAGTCACACACCCTACACATAGATTTACACACACACACAACACAGCAGCTACAGAGGGCTGAGCTCCAGCTGGGTTTGTGCCTGCAGCACCCATGGTTGTCTCTTCTTGAGGGCTGATTTTGGTGGGATGTTGGCCCCCAACCAAATGAGGAGAGATTGATGGATGTGTCATCATTCTTCCTTATTCTGAGCTGATCTGTATTTGGAAAGCAACCAGGACAAGGGACCTGGTGGCACCTGGATGACTGACCAGGAGTGGCCAGGGTGAAGTGCTCAGAGAGGAGGAGCTGCAGGTCCATCCCACCAGGAACATCAGCTCTTGGCATGGGGAGGGAGCTGCTGAAAAGCCTTGAGACAGTACCAAAGTGGAGAATGCTAAAAATGTTCTTGGGAATGGCTGCTCAGGCTGCCACACAGTCACAAAGAGTTCCAGCTGCCCAAGGAAGATGTTTGTCAAGGGGTTTCTGGCAAAAAGAGGAGGATAAGAAAGAACCAGTTGTTCAAGCTGAAGCTACACAAAGTCATCAGAAATAGGCAAAAGTTATTAGCAGCGAGGTTAATTAATCATGGGAGAAACTTACTCATTTTGTGGTGGATTTCCCAACTCTGGGTAATTTAAAAACCAACATGCATAATTTTTCTGAAGCATATGGTCTTGTTCCAACAATAAGCAAAGTTAGTGAATATGAAGCAAAATAGAAGAGAGTTGCATGACCTGTCTCATGCAGGAGACTAAACTTGCTGATCCAAGCAGCCATTCCTAATTTAAACTTTGTGGGAAAAGAGATGGTTTCACAATGTGCAATTAATCAACATCTGTTTACTGAATTGACATGAAACATTTCTATACAAGATACCACAAAATAACATTACTGAATTAGGCTCATTGTTTTCCATAAAGGAAGTTCATTTTACTGAAATGTATTGGATTTGTCTTTATGAAACTCAAAGGAACTGCAGAAAGTTCATAAAACAAGGGAAATTTCTCCAGGAAGTAAAAGGTAAATTTTCAGCAGGACAATACAAGATATTTTAAAAAACTAGATAATTTCCTTTAGGAGGTTATATTTCACCAGAGAAATATATGAATGAATAATGGAGCAATCCTTGATTAAACCCAGTAGAATAAAAAGCAGTAGAATGGGCAACACAATATATGCAGGACCTGAGCATCTGCATGCCATCTAGCAATAAATATGGCAGGAATAAAACATTAAACTGGCAATGGAACTGGGTGAGGAAGTGTGAAAGACAATCAGGGATAGATTTTTTTTTTGAGAGTTATAGTGTGTATAAAACATCAGCTCTACTGGAGGACAGAAGAGATTCAGACTGAAATTATGTGTAGGTGGAAATTACTGAAGGCAGGAAAGGCTGCAGCCTCCTAAGTGCTTAAGACATATGAGAGGTGAGATGTTATCGAGCAGATAAAGCAAAAGAGATGGGAGAAAGGCACTACAAGACATCTGAGAGGGTGACACCACGGTTGTCTGCAAGGGTTGGTGACATATGAAAGGAGGCAGCAGGGCTACCAGTACACTACTATGCTCTAATTTTCAGTATGTCTGTTTGGTTTGTGAGAGAAAGAAAACAGCTTTTGAAAAATTAAATTTGGGTGCACAGTAGATGCACCCAAAAGTGTCCTGCTGCAACTCACTCTGCATTTCCATTCACGAGCTAAGCTATCTGCCCCAAGGAGAATGCATTGCTTCCTGGAGAAGGATGAAGTATTTTACGTCTTCCCTGGGAGAAGGGGAAGAATCTGCATTCAATCCTGTGCCTGGAGCAGCATTTGTACTGGGACAGACTGTATAGTTAGAGCCTGGTCCTATACAGTGGCAAAAGAAATTGGTTGTTCTCTAAAAAAAAAAAAAAACAAAAGAAAGAAGGAAGAAAAAAGATACTTATTAAATTTTTTAGCTCCTTATTAAAAACACTCCACTTGTCTGAACAATAAAATTTAGTAAGTTACCACTGGCCATGTTATCTTGAACAGTTTAATTTTATGCCACAAGAAACACTTACATCTGCTGATTAAGATCTGTGATTTACACTTTGCACCTCATGAAAAAAAGTTACCTGGAGCTAGAAGAAAGGCAGAAAACGCCTTTCCTTTTAATGAAATATTAATACAAATTAATTCAGTGGTAGTAGTAATTGCTACTGAGTTCATTCTTCAAAATACCAATTTCAGTTCACCATCTTGGTGTTTTATTACTGACTTTTTACAGTGCTTGTGCAAAGAAATTACAGCAAAATCTGTGCAGGACAAAGATGTGCTGTGTGAATTACTCCTCGTTGTAAAAATCCAAAGCACTCTGTTTACAATATTGTACCTGATGTTTCCATGTGTTATCTAGAAGCCAAGTAAATCTGTGCTGCAGTCTGAAATAAGATTTCCTGGTTTAATGTAAACTTGAGTCACGATCAGTAAACACCACAGGTTTGGATAACTGAAAGACCAAAGGAAATTACAGAGCATTTTCGGGGCTTTCAGTGTGTTGTACATGGCAGTAACCTCCTTCAGGCAGCAACAAGCTTATCCTTGGCACTCCTTCCTCATCCATCCCTTCCCTTCTGCCGCCACCCCTGGCACACACTGGGGCAGCACGGGACAGGATGGATGCAGGGAGGTGACTCAACAACCCGTGGATACCAACCCCCAGCACCACAGGGCCCAGGGCCAGGAGCAGGGATCAGATTTGGCTGAGCAGCAGCTTCTGCCCCACTAATGAGTCCCAGCTGAACATGCTGGAGAAGGGGTGACCACCTCCACATGGAAGTCATCTCCATCTGTGTTGAGTTTGGTGTTGTGTCTGTGAAAGTTCCCAGCCACAGCTTTTTGCTCCCTCCGCCTCATCGGGGCTGGTGGTTTCTTTTATCAGCTCTGTCACTGACTCATTGTCTGACTGTGGGAAATTAATTTAGTTTTGTCTGCACTTCAGTTTTCTCCATTGCAAAATAGCAATAAACTGCTTTATATACATGTGTAGGCCAAACACTGCACACACTCTTATCACTCAAAGAAGGCTTCCTAGCATGTTTTGTATGTTGAGGTCCTAACGTCAGCATTTTGCAACACAATATTTTAAACTTCTTGGCACACGTTTCCATACACTGATAAGTTGCCCAATAGCAGCGGTCTAACCCTTCAAAAAATCATGTTCTAAGCCAAAAGAAAGGTGATTTAAACATTAGTTTAAATACAAAAGTGACTGGGAGGTGAGGCATATTCAGACTGAACTGATCAGAGATGTAAGATTTTTATTAAACTAAATATCACGCTACATAGGCATCTTCAGGCACTCTGAAGACAGAGCACCACATTTAATCTTTCAGCTTCACATAAATAGAAACTTTATGCAAAATATTCAGAGGAAGAATTATGGTTACCACTGGCTATTTCTTCCTTTTTAAAAAGTATTTAACCCCCTTTTCAGGCTAAATGTTTTCTTCATTGGTGATGCTGTTTTCCAGCCAGTACAAGAGGTTAGAGAACAGGTGCTGCACTAAACTCTCACTTTTTCTTAAGATAGGGGAATAATTTAGAGGCAGTATTTCTAAACTAATTTGTCTAATCACAGTTTCTCAATTTTTATTTCACATTTCTTGTATGTCAGATCTGAGGCTGATTAACCTGTGTTACATATGCATTTGGTGGAAAGAACCTTGATAAGTGATTCAAAAAATTCTAGACATTTCTTGATAGTGTGAATTTCAAATCAATTAGAAGCAAGTTTTGAAAACTTGACAATTAAAGATCCTAAGAAAGCCAGATAACCAGGCAAACACTCAGACAATACTTGCCTAATCTATTTTATTTATTTGGGTATTTATATGGCAGTGATTAACCCTGACATCATTAATCTTGAATGAGCATGGAAATGTTTAATTTTCATTATTTTGCTTTCAGTGTTTGTTCTTGCTTCTGCAAATATCTCAAGACATTTAGCATCTTGCAAATGCTTTGGAAAATAATTTGTTGTTGCTAATGACTCGGACAGATTTTTTGGTTTGTCTCCATTAACCACGGTGAACATTGCAACTAAAAAACAAGGACAGCTTTCCAATGTTGCTGGCAGTGCTGTGACACCTAAAGCACCTTCCACTTGAAGTCAGGTTTGGAGAGTTCATCACACCCATTCCTGAGGACACCCTGCAATCCCACAAGTGCTCTGTGACGTTCAGCCAGCCCAGCTAAGCAAGCTGTGTCTCACGTGTAACCAGCAGGTCACTTTGTCAGTCACATGGTGCTTGAACAACCCCTGAGCCTTCCATGACAGCTGATTTCCACTGGTCTTTGGTTTCAGCCCAGTATTTTTTCCTGATGATTATGGCTTCAGGTATTATTAACCTTGCTGTCTGAAGTGGATGTCTGGTACTGCATTCTCTCAACAGACTTGATGAAAGTCCCACTGAAGCCAATGGAGAAATTCCCATTGACTCTGTGCTGGATGGAGGCCAGGAAAACTGCTCTGTGCTGTTATTTTTGGTTGCTATCCATGTTGCTTCACCTTTTATAAATTGCATATTATTCATTCACCCAGGAACTTCAGCCACAGAATTCAGCCACACAAACAACTCCAGGTGTTCAAGACAAGAACTGAAACCCTGACTTTTCACAGGAACTTGTACAAGACACTAAACTGCTTAAAATAAAATAAAACACAGATGCAGCAAACCTTCAGTTCTGCAGTTTTCATGAGAGTCAGCTGCTGGCATGTGTATCCCTAATTGCACTGGGAGTCACCTTTCTAGTGGTGTGGTAAGAAAAAAAAAAAGTGTTAAATAAGGAATGCAACCTGCAGAAATACTTTCTCATGGGACAAGCATATAAAGGAGAAGCTGGGATCTCTATATGCACAGAGGAAGTGGAAACCAGAAAGAAAGGAATGAGAAAGAGCAAAGCTGCAGTAGGCAAGCTGGAAGCGATGAATAGACAAATTTGAGAGACAATGTAGGGACTGAATGTGAACAAGCAAATGTGCCTGTAAGAATAAATTGTGTATTATTGCATTTGACCCTCATCCAAAAGTCCTTTCTTCTTCCCTTCCCAACAGGATTGTGAACCCAATCCTGTTATTCTGTGCAGGTTAGGGAATAGTTCTGTTGTATCTTCCTGGTAGAGCTCATGCACAGCTGTGTGTGTGTGTCCCAGCTGCATTGGATCCAGGCACATTCCACAGACCTGCCAGCTCTCCCAGTGTGGATACTCATCTGGTGCTTACAGCAGGAGAGCTTCTGCTGCTCTGAGCAGTGGCTGGAGACATTTACCCAAATGCTGGATGTCTGGGTATGCCGAGCAAATGGCCATTTCACAAGAATGCTGAATCACATCTGCAGAGAAACTGCATCAGCTGCATTGCCCACAGGCTCCCGAGGCTGTGTGCAAATGTGCAGCAGGGCTGCCCCAGCTGGGACGTGTGGGATTCACTCTGCATGGATCCAGCAGCTGTGCAGCAGCCAGCTCAGGACACAATGCTTTGGGGCCTGCCAGTGTTGATGGGTACAGCTGAGCTCTGCCTGGCCCAAGGGGGGCTCCAGCATTGCTTTAGCCTTGGCCTGTCTGAAGCACTTGATTCTCCTTCCCTCTATACACCTTGATCCCTGATTCACAAACCCTCCTTTCCTTTGCTTTGGCCTTTCTAGGCAAGCTGGTCCTGCAGCTAAAAACATTCCTCCTATCAACACAGCAAAGCTCTCAGTGTCTGCTCCTTTCTCAAAGATTATTTGCATTCCTACCTGGCAGATACCTGTGGTGCCAGACCAAGTCTTAACATACAGTCTTGTTATCCAGTCTCCAGGAGAATTACCACCTTCCAAAGAGCTGAGAACAAACCTGGAAGTTATGTTTCTTTAACCAATAGCTGTCCATTGCTCAGACTGGAATAGGTTCTAATGTTTACTGACCCTCCAATATAATATCACTGTGAAATACACAGCCTGTGGATAATCACACATCCACGGGGGAAAATGTTATCAGACAGGAGCTTCATAACATCAGACAGACCTCACAGGTAAATACAACCCTGAACATACCACATTATCATTACATAAAAAACTAAATGTAAGATTATCATTGCTACATTATAATTCCTCCTGATATGGGAACTGTTCAGGTTCCACTTAAGCCAACTTGAGTTTTGCTACTGAATTCCGTGAGTGGGAAGCAAAAACCTGGAGAGGAAACACAATAAAAAAAGGAAGAGGAAGACTATTTACCTTTGAACACAGAGTAAACTCTTAGTTTTTCCTTTCTTCAGGTGTAATTGTTCAGCATGGATATGCAGAAAACCTGTATGACCTCAGTGAGCTTCCAGGCTCTCTGGGCATCAGAAGGATCCTCCTGTTGACCAACTGGAACATCCTGCTTGCTCTGTGGGTGTTTGCAGGAGTTCTGTTCCAGCCTCCTCGAGCTCCCCTCGAGACTCATCTGTCTCTGACACGAGCAGCAAGGGAGATAGAGCAGCTGGGGAATCAATAGGGACAAGCTGAAAGTTATTTACAGATGTTAGCTAAGAAAATAGGAAACCCACAGAGCAGGGCAGCGTGTGCGACTCTATCTCAGAGGGAGCGTTCTCCTGTAATAGAAACCAAAAGATTTTATACTGATTTTCAGCTTTTGCTGTGAGCAACAGCACCTAATGCCAGCAACTGCTGTCCAGATATTCTAATATTCCTGACTTGGAGATTCTAGACTCTCAGACAAAATGAAAGGGAAAAGCACTGTGGCACAGTTCCAACTATCTGCAGAGACAAAAATCTGCAGCATTTTCTGCATGTCAGTTTGCCACAACAATGGTATAAAGGAGCACAGGATGTTTATGAGCCTTGGTTGAGACCGAGTTACATCAGCCTTAACATTGTCTTCAGTAAGATCAACCAAATCCAAAATGTATTTTTAAATTTACTGATGATTCTTACCACATCTCTCCTTGCTTCACCCATTGCACCACACTCCAGCCAGGCTGTGATCATTTAACTACTCACAAATAAACAAGCAGAACTGAATCATAATTATCAACCATTATTACCACCATCCCATCCTGGATGTCAGGCTTGGGAGTATGACACATCAATACTGCCCACAGATGTCTATTTTTTCCTAATCTTATAATTTAAATTGATCACTTGAGTTAAATTACACAAGAACATATTGTATTTGCAGGATGAAAGAACTGAGCAAATCTACTATATCCTTAACAAATTGCCTATCAATTAGATTTGTAACATCACACTTCTCACTACAGCCTGTAATTGAATTCACACTTTGGAAAAAAAGTCCCTGCTACCCAGTTCACAAAACCTAGTGTAATTTCTATTTTAATAGTTCTTCTTCTGCTCATAGAAAATAATTAACTGAAAAAATTATGTCTCCTTACTCCAGACAGATTGAAACAGTGCAGCCTTTAAATTTATCCCCCAACTAGTTGGTGTTATATTCCACCTGCAGTTTGTTCATAAAGGCCATAAATCCACATTAGCTTCATAGTGACCAATCTGAACAACAGTTTTGACTAAAGGAGACAGTAAAAATATGAAAACATGTCAGAAAAACAAATATGAACATTTCCACAGAAATAGGCCTCAATTTTAGGACAGAGGTTCAACACAGAAAATAAAATTGGAGTGTGCCCCTGGCACCCACCTTTCCTTTGTACAGGTGGTTGCATAACTCCATGCAAGGTTTCTGCACCAGCATTTCCAAGTCATTCAAAAAATTTTCTTTGTTAAGTGTTGTGTTTCCAAGACTGGCCTTAATTAGCCCTGTAACGCCTTCACAACAGGCTCTTGCTCTCAGACTTCTATTAAGACTATAATTAATTCTATAGTTCTAAATGCTCCATTGCTATACTTTATTTATGGGTCTAACATTTTCCTCACATCTCAAATTAGATTTGCACCACTTTTGTTTTTCCTAAATCTTCCCTTGATCCTTCTCTGTATATATGGCAACTACATTTTGCATTTTTATCTCCCTGACATCTTCAGAAAAAGGCCTCTGGTACAGAACTTTTCTAGTCGAGTGAGTTGTGATAGTGTCACCCAGACTAAAGGTCTGTACTAGTTATTTTCTCTGGAAGGCTGACTCACTGCTATCATTTGCCTTTCCCTGTTTTAACTTGTCTTGAACAACACATTAATATTTCTGTTCTCACCAGATATCACTCATTTTCATCAGTCTTTTCTAAAAATTAGAAAAGAATGTCAGAAATGTACACTGTGCCTTCTTGAACTTTTAAAGCAAGGGAATATCAGGACCTCAATATTTTAAAAAAATCAGTAAATAATCACTGTGGTGTAATAGATTTATTTATTTTAGCCACTACTTAAACTAATTATGCTAAGTGGTTTAGGACTTTGTACTCACAAAAAGCCAACATATCCCAATCAAGCTGCCCAGCCAGCACATCCACACGTCCTGACACAGCTCAAAGGCACTGCTGCAGCCCTCACTGCTAACCAGGATTCTCACAGGGAGATAATCGCCACAGATAATCTACCAACAGAATGAGCCTTAACTGTTTCTTTCTTAAGATTAGGAGTGTGTATGTCTGCCCAGACTCACTTGTTTTGCAAGTAGTTCTACAGACACAAGCATAGGAAGCACCTGTTTTCCAGATATTAATTTCTGCAGCCCCTGTTTACAAGGAAAGACAGAGTGGTCCAAGGAGAACAGAACAGTCCATGAGTGAACAGACCTCTTTACCTCTTCAGCTGTGTCCCTGGCATGCTGTGTGAAACAGCACATTTAAGCTTTCCCTTGGTCATTTGTGCATGGCACAGCCACAGCTGGAGACTCCAAGACCTGTCCTTACCATATTATCTGTGTAAACTGGTTTAGCCCATCTAGGAAATGTTGCTTGTAGCCTGCATTTCCCTGACAGACTCACTAATGCTGATCCATTACTCTGTGCTCTGTGCAGTTGGTGCTGGAAAGCTGAAACTGCCCCCACTGAAGAGAAACAGCAAGAAACATTATGACTATTTTTTTCCCAATAATAGGGATTAGGCAACTCCACCAGAAGCATTTCCTTGGAAGTCCCTCTGTTGTGTCCTCACATGCTTTCTCTGTCTCAGCCAGAATTCTGCCTTTCCTAAAAATTACCTACCCAGGAACTCACACAAGCACAGCTGCTTCTGTTTCAGGGGTGGAGAAGAGAGCTCTGGAATGCCAGTGCCTGGCTGTCAGATTACCTCTCATCCTCACCCGCTTACATCTACTGAAGAAATGATCCTCTGTGTCTTTACACATTATGTCAGGGCACAACTGACAATATTATGGGAATTAGGGATGTAGTGTAACAAGAGTTGTGTTTGCTGATCATGTGTTAAGAAAACAGGAAAGTCACTTGGTTCAGTTTCAAGTGTGTAGGCAAACCAAGAACTTACTCCTGTCAAGGAACCATACCATGAGCAGTCTGCCACGCTAGGGAAACCAGGCAATGCCACAATGATCCAGAGTCTCCTTTCCAGATTTATGTCACATTTATTCTCTCAGCTCAGAAACACATTTGGTTCACAGAAAAAAAAAGAGACAAGGAATGGCTTTAAATGACTCATTTTTACCTCACCCATACTGTGCTGCTCTGCAATGCTTCTCTTTCCTAAAAGCAGCCACTCAGTTCAACTCAGAGCCTGTTTTATTCAGTCCTGCCAGGGCTATTTTCCCCTCTGAGAGCAGAGCTCCTGCAGTATATTTGCATATTAAATCCAACCAGACATTTCCATGATGAGGGAACCACAGTGGAGGAGTGGGGGAGCAGGTGGGTGTCAAAGAAAAGCAAGGAGCTCTCTGGAATGTACACTGGGACAGGAGATGAGCTGACCTCAGCTTTGGGACCCTGCTCATGGCACAGCGGTGAGAGGAAAAGTAAACGAGTGTCAAAGGGAAAGGAACATGGTACTGGTGCCCCAAATCAAACTACATTATTGGCACTTAATTTAACTAAGTGAATTGCTTCAAGAAATCAACCTGACTAGGGCACAGGAGCCTCTGAGGAATCAGGGGCAGGGCTGAGTTAGTGAGCAAGGCAGCAAAAAAGGGCTCTGCAATAAATCCAAAAGAAAACAAGCAGAGTGGAGAGAGTTTCTCGTTGCCTGTGTGTAGAAAATGTAGTGGTGTCAGTGAAAACACTGCTGAATCACTTGTGATGAGGGAAGTGACAGTCCATGCTACATATTCCAAAAGGAAATAGAATAGGAACAAATAATTTTTAAAAATAGAACCAGAATATGGGTAAATATTGACTTCAGATAAATATGTCTGTGAATAGTTTTACAGAGGGGAGCATATCTAGAGATAAAAATGCCCTTGTGTTCAGCCTTGGTTAAGGAAATTTTGGGCAAGCACACTGTGATTTCTAGACACTTATCAGGTCTGTACCTGAATGTCCTGCCAGAATTTCCCAACCAAATCTCTTTGCAACCCCAGCACTTGAAGCAGGTGAGTTCCTACAGAATAAAAAGGGGAACAGATTAAATTTTTCCATTTTATTCATTTATTTCAACCTTACGCAGTTCTTTAAACACCTGTGATTGAAACTCCTCACAGTCACTTAAATTCAAGACGCAAGAAAATGATACTTCTGATTATAAAAGCAAACAGAAATACATTTAAAATAATTAAATGTGAAAAGGTGTATTGACTATCGTTATTCTTTACATGGGAAAAATCTGTGCCACCTGAGAACTGGTGTATCCAGGCATTCAAAACGCATCATTTATCCAAGCCAGGAATGTCAAAAATAATCTCTCCACATATTCAGCCACACAGACTTTTACATAAATCACTGAAGATATCACCCTAAGGGAACTGAGGATGAGTTGCCAATTTCATTCTGTAGGCTTGCAACAAAACTCCCTCAAAATGAATTTTATCAAATCATAAGATCAAGGGCTGTTTGGAAAAGGCACAGTATTTTGCTGTATTCTTCTCTTCCCACTTGTGCCAGAAGAGATTTCCAGAGCACACAAGTTGCATAAATAGTTGCACCTGAATCCAGCACTAATGCCAAAGCCTATTGAATTAATCCAACCCATGACAACTAAATTAAGGAATTTTGCTGTCCACAGAGTGAATTAAATCAGATCCATTGCCTGAATGAGGTACCAGATTATCAGTGCCATGCTGTGCTGCCAAACCAAAGCAAACAGCTCTCATTGCAGGCACTACAAGAAAAGCCAAACCACTCCAGCTCCCAGTTTTAAAGGACACATTCTCGGGATGCTGAGTAACACATCAGTGCCAGAAGCAGCAGCCCAAGAGAAACTCCCCATGCCAAAGAACAGAACTGGGGAATTTACCACAGAGCATCAGGGAATGAGGAACAAGCACTCAGCAAAGGCTCCCAAACAAATGCCATTGAACTTCCAAACAAATCTGCTCTGACTGCATTGCAACCTTCTGTGATTACCATCCATGAATATTGTATCAAATGAAGATTGCTCACTGGAACACTGAATTTTAAAGGAATGCTGCACAGTAGCTGAGGAAAGTGAACTATGAATTTTTAATTTAAGCATTCACATCAGAAACAAGCCTCTAAAAGTTTTGGGTCTTCCAATCAAATAGATACTTGGAGTGACCTGTGAGAGGAAGCAATACAGTTTTAATTTCAAATGCCAAATAAGAACAATGACTCCTGTCAAGCAGCAGACCAAGAATTAATAAGACATGGCTTGTATTTTTCCTGACACTAAAATATTTGAATTTTAATGACATGGTAGTTTTTAATCTTATTTTTTTCATTTTTAGCAGAAAAAAAAATACAAAAAGAACTCAAATTCTATAGTCTACTGTCAGCCACATGTAGTAATTTATGCAACTCCAACCCACTCTAACTCCCACTTATACCAAAAGAAGTTGATCCAGCTGATTCAAGCCAGTGACTTAAGAGGAGGGGGATCCAGCTGATACCATTCCTGGAGAAATAACAGAACTGCAGCTCCCTGGGTAAATCCAGTAACAGGGAATTTTTTCCTTTTACTGAGGCACAAATGGTGTCCAAACTTCACCAGGCCTTAATGAAGATAAGTCATAAACCTACATGACAGCAAGTGTATCATTCTCTCCCCACATGGAACTTTGCAAGATATTTTTGCAGCATAAAATTATTGGGTATCATACATAACAAAAAAAATATATATTAACCAAAAAAACCACATTTTAAGTTACACCACACAGAAGTTTCAGCTGAAAAGGAATTCAATCAAGTATGCTAACCATCTAAATTTCAGGAGCTACTACAAAAGCATCAATGAGGCACTGAAGACAGTCATTAATTAAGGAAATAATTAAGAGAACATTTACAGAAGTTAATGATAATCCCATACACTGTCTAATTGATACAAGAACATGTTATAAGTTTGATGCCACTCCTGTTAATAATAACAGCACTATTTTGTCATGTACAGCCAAGAGCATTAACTCCCTGTATGGCTCATTGGAAGTGTTCCCTCTAAAGTCGAGCTGAGAGGAAAAAAGAACAGGAGGGGAAGACAGAGAAGGGAAAAAATGCACAGAGATGTTCTTGCAAAGATTCTGTTGAGCTGGAAAGACTCCACATCACCCCACAGAAGTGATTCCTGTGCCCCAGTGAGGCAGAACAGCACATTTTAAATAAAGTGTGGGGCAAAGGTAAATTTCTGTTCACTTTTTGCAGCTATGCTTCCAAAATAACTCTCTGCAGGAAAGAGCACCGTGGCAAGGGCAGGAGGGAGGATTAACAGCTCTGACCAGGCAGACCCAGAGCCAGAAATCTGTAGAAACCCAATGGGGTATCAAAAATTAAAAAAAAAAAAACACACCCAAACAAACCACAAACCATCAACAAAATGTTGATGTTGGCTATGACAAAATGTCTGGAGTATCTAGGCCAGAATGAGGGGGAAAATCAATTATCCATATGGAATCCTCATGAACTCAGCCCATTCTTCAAATTTGGGCTCCTAAGGGCACCAGTGAGTTAGACANAAAAAAAAAAAAAAAAAAAAAAAAAAAAAAAAAAAAAACACCACCACCCAAACAAACCACAAACCATAAACACTATGACAAAATGTCTGGAGTATCTAGGCCAGAATGAGGGGGAAAATCAATTATCCATATGGTATCCTCATAAACTCAGCCCATTCTTCAAATCTGGGCTTCTAAGGGCACCAGTGAGTTAGACAGCAGCTTTTGCATGTTTTAGTGATTAAAAAATTAGATGGATTGTCAGTGGCTAGATAGGTATGGATCAGTCTGTAAACATCAAGACAGAGTCCTTGTGAAAATCTCATCTTCTGCCAGGCTTCAAGATTATTTAACATGCCAGGACATATGTCTTAAGCTTCCAGATTAAAGCTTTTATGACCTTTGCTAAATATCATCTTTGTTCTTCTCTTTTATTCATGTGGTGACCCATGAAAACATCAAACCTTTCTTTTCTAAACAGCAAGTGCATAATACCTGCTTTCCATTGTCACAACTCTTCTGTCACTGTCACTCTTAAATAAATAAATGAATAATCTTTCTCTTACTCAGTCTCCTACAATAAATACCCCCAAAAATGTTTGCTAAGAGCTACAGTAGTCAGAGTCATTTCATGCTAATATTTCATGCTCTGATTATCTCTTTTTCCAATGCATTACCTTTAAAAAAAACCTGTTCAACAATACTATATACAGTTCATTTATGTCTTCTGACTGTTTTGTGCTTATTCATGATAGTGTTCCTTATTTCTCTGGTTGATGACACTGTCATCTGTCACCTCATCTGCCATTTACATCTCATTAACATCAGTTGTGCCCTCAGGGATCAGTTTTGTCATCAGAAAATGGCACAGAGGGTCTGCAAATGGAAGAAATACCAAGCATCAGTGCCAAAAATAGCAGTGAGGCATCTCATCTCTCTTTCCCAGACCCCACAGATGCTCTTGTGTGTAATCACAGCACGTTTGACATCATTCTGGTCACTAAGGTATAAGGAAGTTGTATTTAATAATTACACTGGTTTCAATGGAAAATTAACTAAATAGCCGAGCAGTAAGCTGGTACTGACTGAAACCCACAGCTTCCCAGTGCCCACGACCTTGAAACACAGAAACAGAAGTGACTGGGCAAGGCTGAATCATTCAGAGTGAGAGAGAAGCACCAGGATGCAACCACTGAGGCTACTCTTCAAGACTTCATTTCCCAAGAAAAGCCAGGTAGGCTGTGATGTAGATAAATTCTCCTCAGGCCGCTGAGGGTAGGCAGAAACACCATTTCTCTGAATACCCAACACGCTCTTTCCATGTTTACAAACCACGAAAAGTCTCTACATTGTGACACAGAGATGCTCTTTGGAAAGAAACGAAAATGTACCCTTCCAGTCACACCATTGCAGCAGTGCTGCCAGTCCACCCACTGGAAAAGGTGTGAGACAGGCTGCCAGTTCAGCTTAAGTCTCATGGCAGACATCTGATAGGTTGAACACTGCAAGTTTTCCTACAGAAGAACCATGTGAGCTTTTCTGCAGTTTAGAGCTTTGGGGTTTGTCTACCTGCATGGCTTTGGAAGATGCAGATTCAAGGAAACGCTGTGAAACACCTGCTAAAGCCTTGCAGCCTGCTGGCACGTCACATTCAAATGCTCTTGAGTGTATTCTGCTGTGCTGCAGGAGATCCAGAAGCATGTCCAGCTCCTTCTTTCTGCTCATTTCTATTGCTGAAACATAAACCACAAATTGAAAAAATCATTCCCCAATGAATGTCCATAATGTGGCACTGAGAGGCCCCTGTGAAAATCACAGCTGTAGCAGGAAAATTTTATGTTCTGTCAATGCTTCAGTAATGTCACTCTCATTTCGCATTGGACAGTGTAGCCACATAATAAACCAACCTTCAAACTATGGACATGCTTGACTCATTTGCTTGCAATTATATTTAGAAAACCTATCTCATACTGTTGGCTGCTCAGTCACTTGCCTCTGCACCTTATTAGCCTGAGCACTGGGAGAATCCTCCACTGAGTCCCAAAAAATGCAGAGCACCAATCTGCACAGACATCAGCCTAACTGCAGAAAAATGAACTTGCACTCTATTTTATTGCAAATAATGCCTACCAGATTTTCCAAGAGGTGTGTATTTCATACCTCCTCCACTAGTTACCTCCACTCCCAAACCCTTTATCCTAATTTCACTCGTCAGTGTCTGATGTCTTTATAGACCACATTAGCATCTAGCCTGCCTCATCTTTTCCACTCCAGTGGCCCTAGATCTCACTGTGCTGCAGTTTATCCACGAGGCCCACACCTTCCATGCTGCAGCATCACGATGACCGCTCATCCAGATAATCCTGGTCAGTCCTGTCACAGCTTTGACAACAGACGACTGTACCTGTCACATTAGATAAGCCATCCCATTTTCTTCACATTAAACAGCAGGGCAATACATAGATATCATCTGTCACAGGGTGAAAAGACAGCTCTATCACACATAGCACCCATGAAAAGCAGAAAAAGCCCAGCAGCTGGAGGAACTGTGTTTTGATATTCCAAAGATTCCCCTTCTGAATACAAGTTAATTACAAGGAAAAACCACACATACACACACACACCCCTATAGACGGTCACTTTTCTGAGAGAGTTGGCCCATTGTTGTCCTTGACCCTGACCAGCCATCTTGTTTCCATCAGAAATGCTCTTAATATGATAAAAAGCTCAAAATACGTGAGGAATCAGGCACAAATCTTCAACCACATGACAAACTCTGCTCCCTACATCAGCTTAAACAGAAAATGCAATAAATAAGAGTTTGAAAGTCCCCACGCAGAGTCAGCGGAAAGATGCACCAGAAACACTTGCTAAAATATGAGCAGGTTAAATCTCTCTCTATTGAGCTTTGTAGGAAATATATTGTACGAAAGTCACACCACTTATGATGTTTTATCCAAACAGACTGACATGAATGTAAATTGTCATCAGGCTTCAGCTTTTCATTACCTAAGCAGACAGGATCCTGTTATCCTGGGCTCTGGAAACACAGGAGCTCTTCCAGGAAAAGTCATTGCAGGAAATGTCTGATGGAAAGGGGCAAAGGCAACCAGGTGGGGTGGTGGACACCTGGCCAAACCATGAGCATCTGTACAGCAGTAACTACTCAGCTATGTGACTTCACTGATTTAACTTTGCTTTGATCTCTTAAAAAACTGATTTATGGTGCAATATATATCGATTATTATCCAATTCCAAATAAAGTGTTAAAATCATTCCTTGTGTGCAAGCAGAAGTAAATTTGAGAAATTATTCAGCACTTAGGAGACCTTACTGTATAAAGTCACCTCCTCTAACATGTGATCTGTTCTTGTGAAAGGTCAGATAAGGGAAGTTTGCAGTCAATTAGAAAGGACAGTGATTATTAAGGTCTGATGGCACTGTCCTCTTGGTGAAAATCTAGAAATCTTTTTTAGAAAGCAAAGCCTGTCTCAATATTATCATGTACTTTTCTAAAACTCTTCTGGGTGAGCACGGACTGCAGTGCCCAGCTGACACCTCTCCAGCTCTCAAACCAGGGCTGCAGGATCAGGACATGATCTCAGATTTCATGTCTAGAAACCAACCACAAAGAGGAGCAACCAAAAAAAAAGAGCATAAAAAAGAGCATAAAAAGAGCAACCCAAAATCAGTTTCCATGACTGGTGGAAAAGAATTTGGAATATCTCAGAATTGCTGTCTTCTTTATTTCCACCCCAGTCACTAAAAATGTAGACTTTTTGTTAAAAAAATTAAAACTCTCAAGTTGTTTCATTAATTTTCTATATTTTGATAACTATCATAGCAGATCCTTTACTTCATTAAAAACGTAACATTTTCACTTAGTAAAAAATTCAATTTTACATCTAGAAAAGTGTTGTATATAAGATTTTCAAGAAGCACTTTCAAGGTTGAGTTTTTATTCCCTTATTAATGAGGATTAAAAAAACCAAAAAGTGCTAAGAGAACAGCAGCCTAAATTTAAGACAGAAGTGGAATCTTCAATCCAGATTGAATTCCAAACCAAACATGAATTTCTCATTGAAGTGATGCTCTGCATCATCACATCTGAAACTCTTTTCCATTCATGCTACAGGGATCATTAGCAATCATATATTTGACTGGAGTGTGTGTACATACACAAAGCCACTTAGCTTTTAACCCAAGCAATAATATCATCTCAGCAGGAAGCTGTAAGGATAGAAACAGTCAAGATCCTGCAGCATCCATATATTATAACAGCAAGACTAATACAAGAATCTTAATAGAATTTCCTGCCTACTGCTAACAGATTTGCCCATTAACTCTGGGAACACAGGGAGCCTCACAGGTACAAGGTAATATTTTCAAAACCCTCAAAAGTGGTTTACGAATTCCCACAGGACTTGGGCTGAGTCACCAGGGAGCATTAAAAATGGCACACAAAAAAACTTTAGCCCAGAAGCTTGTTTCCCACAGGAAGGACTTCATCAAAGACAGGGACAGACAGGAGCCCTTCTCAGGGGAGGAGGGAAGGGAAGGGAAGGGCTGACATTAATTGGAAGACACTTTTCCTGGAGCCCCACTGCAGGTTGGAGCAGAGGTAGTTGGGGCATGCAGCTGCTTGGTTGCTGCAGTTCTTGCTGCAGAGGCCACAGGGCTCGAGGGGTTTCCATGCAAGGTTGGTGCTGCCTCAGCAGAGCCTTGCGACGGAGCTGGGGCTGTGCCTGAGCAAACTCAAAACCCAAGCACACACCCCGTGATAACTGTGTGTGCTGAAGACCAGCCAGAAAATAATAACTGTGATCAGGCTGAGGTGAAGTAGAAAACTACACCTAGATGGTAGAATTCACAGGGAAAAATGAATGTCTGAGCAAGTGTTGGGTTTTGCTTTGACTTGATATTTTGCTAAACCTTAACAGATTAGTCCCCTCCTGTGGGCTGGGGATGCTCTGGCATCCATCTGCGATGGTAGTTACTACCTGCTGTACAGGAGAACTGTCAGATTTAATCAGTTTATACCTAAATTAGAAAATTTAGGTATAAATGATGGAAATGGAGATGGAAATCCAATGTCAGGCAGAAGTACTACTATTGCTTAAGTACTACAGAGCAGGTGCAGCATTTCAAATCTCAGGTGATTAGAAAACAGGCACTGCATAAAGGACAATACAAACATTTCATGTTTGGGGCAGCTGCTGCTGTGTTGCTGTTATAATTTCCCTCCATTATTTAAATTCAGCATTAACAAAAAGTTAGGTCATACTGGAAATTACTGCTTAATATTTTATGAATTTCACACATTTTTCTCCTTTTTTCACCCTTGTTTATGTACTTGGAGTAATTGATGCTTTTTAAAAGGATCAATTCATTTTTAAAAATGAATCACACAATAATCTTACAGGGGAAAAGGGAAATTAGTCATAAAAACAATTGTGTATTTAAGCAGAGAAGAATGTGTAAGATAGGATGGGAGGAGGGAGGGAGGCTGAGATAGACACAAAGCTGCCACAGCTATTTTAATCAGCAAAAATAATACTGTCATGGAAAAAGGAAAAAAAAAAGGAAAGGGGAAAAAAAAAGAAAAAAAAAGAAAAAAAAAAAAAGCTGAACCAGCTTCATAGCCAGCAGAGGGAGCCAGGAAAAGCCCTTCATATCCACAGTTAGGGAATAAAGACAAATTAAAACAGATGCATCTTTTCTAACACTATTTCTCCCATCTGCCTCTCTCTGGGGAAAGTCTCACACTCCTAGATTCTTAATCCAGATTATCCATTTCCACTCCTGTGGAGGCATATTAAATGCAATGAAGTATCTTCAAACATTTCAACTCACTTCCTATCAGAGACCAACAGGATTTATCCAATTTGTAGAGAAAACAGGGTTCTGCGTGGACTTGGATGACTTGCCTGCTGTGGGCTTCGACCCTGATATCAGAGACAGCAGTTCTGCTGCAGCATTCTGCAGAGCTGAGCCACAAAAAGGAGGCACCGATCCATGGCTCGTGCTCCTCCCAAAATACCTCTCCATAGATGACCATCCCTGAACTGAGAAACTGATACCACACCTGAGCAGAGAAATGACTAATGCTGGATTAGCCACTGGCTCAGACATTGATGTTATTCATCAAATTGGACAGCAGATGATTTGAAGCCTTATTCAGCCAGCAACAGAAATGAGTGAAGAACTTACTGGATAGATTAATAATATCACATAAATCAACTCTATTTGTAACTGAACAGACTGGATCACCGTGAGTTGTAGGAAAACCCAGGTGTACTTCTTTCATTGCAAGTTGTCTCATTTACACAGCTCTGAAAAACTCACCCAGGGCTGGGAAAATGCTCCTTTACAATAAAATCCAGAAAACTTCCTTCGGGAGAGGGGGAACCCTCCTATGCGTCAGTTCAGCATTTCTTGGGTGCTCATTTTGGGCCCTGCTCTCACAGCAGCAACTCTTTGAGTAACCCAGAGTCTGAATGGTCTGGGTTTCAAAGAGGTGCATCAGCATTTGACTTTGGGCAAGTTGTTAATAATTATTTTTTTCCCCATAAGAAAAACACTTATTCCAGAACATCATAACTTTAATGTAGATCATCAGAGTTCCTCCACTAGCTCCAATTTCACTATTGCTGTGTCTTGGCTGTTGAAAGACAGAAGGTTTTGCAGGGATCAAGTTGCAGACGTCCTTCAAGCCAAGTTTTATGGGGTTTCTGAATATAGATTTTTGTCTAGTACTAAAAGAAACATATATTCATATTCATAACCCTTCAGGTTCACAAAAATCATTTGAAGTAAGCCATAATATTCAGCACAGCATCACTTCACTTAACCCACCTGAAGGACTTTGATCAACATTAGCCATTCACAATGTATCAGCTGTAGTGAGCCATGGACCAGGATTTTTTTTTAAACTTATTTTGTAAACAGTTTTGGAGTGCAAGGAAATGTCAGTCTATTCATGAACAGGATGTTAACAGAAAAATTTAAAATATGGTGAATAAAACCCAGCTCTTCTTCAATATTCTTCTGTGCCCTTTGGACTGCCAGAACAAAAAGTAAAACCAGGCATTTTAAAAGTCTGTAAGTTGGTTATGAGTGCACTTAGGACGAAAATGATTTACTGAAGCTTACATCATGTGCTATTATTTTCCACTCTGACACAGAATCATGGTTGTTCAGCCCATAACAGTGATATGCAAACATCTTCAGCCTCAAGCATTTGCTCTGTGGCAAGGAATAGAGAGCACATTATGTTCCCAACCCTCAGAGCAAGGATAGGGCAATGTTCTACTGGTTAAACAGAAAAGAAAGGGGGAAAATTATTCTCCATAGCCTGTATTTATGTAGAGTCTTCTGCAATGGTATAAATGCTGTGTGTTTGGCTGCACGCTTTGGATTGCAAATACTGTTTGATCTACTAGACTTACCCTGAATACAAACATATTTCCCTTGCTGTTGCATATTACCATATCTCTTTGGGGTTTTTTCCCCTGAATATTACTTAGAAGTCTTGTCAGAAGACTTTACAATGCTGTAAGAATGGTGATAAAACTCAGTCATAAGGAACAGGTCCTAACTTCTTTTTATAAATTCAGTGATTGTAATAGTCCTGGTGTTTTTCCCCTTTGCAAAGTGTGTACATGTTTCAAATAGATACTGATATGTGTGCCTTACCAATGTCCTTTATCTTAAAAATAGCTTTAGTTACACACAATATAGCAGTTGCTTTGGTAACTGATTTTTCCCCTTTTAAAGGCTGAATAAATAATTGTGAAATACCCATTTAAATTATCAGTGTATGTGATTGCATTGGTCTGAAGCAACTTTTATATCATAATTTTTTCTGTGGTGCCATGAATATGCATAAATGTTGAGGTATGGCATGATTACTAAGTAAATAACTGTGTCAGCACGGCATGTTGTGATTAAAGGAAAGTATTTGGACAATGATGATTTTGAATAGAAACAGCAAAATTAACAAGTGTTGTGGAAAGCAAAACTTCAACTAGTTTCACTCTGCTGGTAATCTCCACTTTAATGAGAGTCCCAAGCCTGCAGGACTTTGGGAATTAAATGATTACATCATGTGTGTTTTGAGATGATCTCAGTAGCAGAATCCAAGCCTGCTGTTTTGGGATTCTGGGCAAGGCAAGAAAAAGAGACAAATTTCTTAAAGTGCACAAACTATTCATGCCTGGCCTGGAGTCCACTTCCCTTGCAGATCCTGATCTTCTAGAGCAGCCACAGCTCCCAGCAGAGCAATCCTGCCCTGCCCTGGTTGTACAGCACATTTACAGTGCAGAGTCCCAGGAAAGCAGGGGAAACTCCCTGCAGGTTTAACACCCTGGAGAAATCAGGGAGCAGCTAATTAAGGGTCAGGTCACTCCAAGTGACTTCACTGCCAGAGTCCAGCTGATCTCAGGGAGGGGAAGGAAGACACTTTATCTCTCCTGGCAAAATGAACCACATGACTCTGAGCAACACCACTTCCACTGAGAAAGCTCTTGTGACTAATGCAGGAATGCAATTATTTTACATATGTATGAACGTACTTGGACATCGTTAAAAAAAAAAAAAGATAAATCATACCACTGTGTTATATCATTTCTCCTCCTAGAATGAGTGCAAATATATTTGATCTCAACTATTATAACATCTTTCTAGTGACTTACTTAAAATAAAATACTATTTTATTACCAAGAGCATTAAAATGTCATGTTTATACAGAGAAGATTTAATTAAAATTCAGATTATAATAATAATTTAACACTGAAGCATAGAGCTAAATTTCTTTTGCTGAATTCAAAAGAGTACATTAGCACAGATAGATGTGAAAGGAAAACACCACACTATCACACTGGGGAATTAGGTGCAGATTGGAGCAGATGACCACATTCTTGAATCTGCTGTTGAGTGCCCAAGTACATCATCCAAACCTAGTCAAAGATTCCTGGCAGTACCAGAGAATGAATAAACAAGGGTAAGAATTTCCTAGGAATGATTCCTTACAAAGATGGACCCAAGGATCAAATGTGCCTCAGACGAGAATGACCGAAGTCAATCCAACAACTCCTACTGATTTTGGCATTAGACCTTAAGAAAAGAAGTTGCTTTGGAAAAGCAGTAGCCCTGCCTAAAACTCTCTAGGAATGTAAGGATGGTGGGTTGAGCAGCAGCTCCAGTCTCAGAGAAAAGACTTTCTCTAGAAAGTCTCAGAGGTCCTTCAAGGGTGACAATGTAGTAAAAAAACCCCATGAATTAGGTACAACATCAAATATGTAGAGGTTTATAAAAATGCACTGTTTTATCGAAGAAATTCGTAGATTGGACACAAGGAGTAGCTGATACAGCTGACAGGAGTGACTTTGTGTGTCACCTCCAAATAATGTTAATCCTGCATTGTTTAATACTAAGAATTTACTTTTTCCTCAGCCTCTGAAAAAGATTGCCCCATTGCCTCCTGAAAAGGCAGTACATCAAAATTAGAAGCATCTTGGTTTACTGTCTTCAAGTATTTCAAGTATAAAGGTTTATACTTTCTCTGAATATGTTGCAAGCACAATCTAAAACAGGCCTGTAAATTCATTTTAAATTCTGGACCTCGGTAATAAGCATTGTGAGGGGTCCCACAGTTCAATGGCATGTGCATGTATTACAGAAAATGTATTGTTTTAATTGGTCCTAACCTGCTTGTGCAAATGAGGAAACTGGAAACAAGATCTGAGTTCTACCACTGAGAAAAAGTGATCAGGTATCCTCAAACATCATCCTGACATTGGCCACTTTGCAGGAAATATGAAAATGGGTTTTCAAGTTGTTTAATTTTTCTACTTAAACGTTCATACCTATACCTTGGCCTGCTCAGGAACTTAAAATTTTATTCACTGTCATCAATTATTTCCCTGTGTGTGACAGTGCAGACATCTATAACATCCTTGTTTGATTGGTTTCACACTCCCAGCACCTACGATAAAGATTTGGGTGTTTTCAAACAGCCATTTCACCTAATCTGATGCCCAGTGGGACCTTTGTTCATTTAAGGCTTGCTCCATGGGCTTGTCATATCTTCTGTGCTCCTGTTTCAGACATCCCAACCTAATTTAAAACACGCAGTACCACTAACCTGCTCTGATGCCTGACATGAACCAGCAGTTCCACCAAGTGAAGCACTTCCCTTTTATCACTGTAGGCAGTGAGTTTCATGTGATCTTATTTTCAGCAGCAAATTACTTCCTGTTGTGAGTTCAACTGTTTGAAACACTCTGCAAAGGATCCTACGCTGCAGGAAATAGTCCTGTTCTATTTAAATATTTGCCAGTTATACAAATTACTCCTTTTCCAAATTGCTTTGCACTATTTTTTTTTAGTTTTTAAATTGTTCTGTTTAATTATCAAACTGCTTTCAAGTGCAGGGTAGCTTGTTTGGGGTTTTTTTTTCAGAATACTATTAGTTTTAAGTTATTTCTGTAAATAATACATGTTTACCTTGCACGCATTTCAACTCCCACAAAAGTAATTTGAAAAGAACTACAGCATCAGAAAAAGTAACGCTGGGATATTTAAAGTTTAAAGGGTAAAGTTTGAGTGACAACTAAACAGTGATTTTTCCATTCTGCTGAAGACAGACCTTGTCATTTCAACCCTTAAAAAATCAAAACAGCTAAAAAAGCTAAACATTTCCTTTCTCTTTTTTTTTTTTTCAAAGCCAAAACATATGATGATTTTATTTCCAAATGGTAAATAAGGTAGTCTTGGGTTAAATTAATTGCATTAAATAAGTAGTTGGAATACGTGATGAAATGTTTGGGAGGCAAACGCAGAGTGACATGAGCCTGATGAACTACCAACAGCTCTGGTTTGATCCCAATGACATCACTTCCAGGTTGTTTAGAAAGGTCACTGTAAATATAACCACGCATTTTTAGGATTAGCCCTGATACCTGCTTGCTCAGTGCACCAGCAGGCACCAAGCAATGACAAAAGCAGTTTTATGAAAGTTGAGTAGTTAGGGCTTAACTCCGGGGTTGACATCAGGGTCTAATTTTAGGCTCTGCCCTTCCTGGAGAGCTGGGGAGAGGAGGCACCCACTGGGACAGGCTCTTCTGCACCTGGAACCTGCTCAGAAAGGGAGGCACAGTCCCATCTGATTTCAAGTGTTGACATTTCTAACACAAAAAAAAGCTCAAAAGGGGAAAAAAAGGGAAGTAGGAGAGTGCAATGATCGTTCTGCATGACTTTAATTGTCACCCATTCAAAGCCCCAAATGCAGACTTTGCCAACAAATAGGTTTCAAGAAATGCAATTAAATGGGTGAAATAAACTATTTCTAGGGTTGCTGGATTTTTGACACCCTTTACTTGATCATCTCATTGACAAATTAGGGCAAAGTCCACAAACAATTTTCACACGCAAAAAATGAAATTGTCAGAGGGGCTAAAAGTTCAGATTTCAAGGCTGCTTTTTAAAAGCACCAAAGACCTGCATTATTTGTAAACTTACAGGAAATTTGTCTGCTGCGCAATACAATTGTGAAACAACTAAATTGTGTAGGTGGAGGACAGCATGTTGTAAAAGAGTGGATGGCTCTGAAAATTAATATCAAAACACTTAAGAATGCAGGAAACTCTTTAAGTCTCTCGTGCTGAAACTGAAATATTGAATTGTAGCTTATCTAGGAGCCAGTGCCTTTGTTAATAGTATCAATACAATCCTCCTTCTATTTTTTGTTGGCTATGCTTCAAAAATTTAGTCTACTCCTGCTAGATAATCTTTTAACTTCTTCTCCATTTACTATATTTTACTCCACAGGGCAAGAGAGAAATGAGAGGAAGATCTGGTTAAATGAACTTTCTACAAAAAAGCTGGTAATTATGGATAAAACAAGTACTGTGCAGTTTGGGGATCTTTTTGGTAGGCACCATCAACCTTTCCCAAGACTATTCCTTCCTGACTTTTTGCATCCAGGGACTTTTACAGTGATGTTAAATGTTGCTTTTTGTACAGTTAAATTACAATTGAAACTCTTTCTACAGATCGAAGCTTTCATTGAGACAGAAGTATGTAGTCATATCTGAGGAAGGAAATGTAATGAACTTATAAAATCTATGTTGTCTGATGAGTGAGCCCTAATTCTGACTGTGCTGAATAACTCCAGTCTGAAGGAACAGGAAGGGTTACTACACACAGAGGATATTGCAGTATGAAAGGAACACAGTATCTTCATTCAACAAAGCAAGGAACAAGAGGGTTCTGAAATTAGGCAGGAGGCTGAGTGCTTATAGTTTTCCTTTTAATTAAGGTGATAATTTTATATTACTGTATTGAAAACAAAAGAAGGTGCCTGATCATTGCTGGGAAAACACTGCTTGAAGGTCAAATTCCACTGCAGCTGTGTAGAAGTCACCTGCATTTCATATAAAGGGCAGAACTGGCCCTGTGGTAGGGAAAGAAAATACCTCTAACATGATTTTTCATCAGCTTTTGGATACTTACTGCATGATTCTACTGAAGTAATTCTATAAATTTATAAATCTGAGGAGCCTAGTCTTTGAAGAATCTTCCAGAACATATCTAGAACCATGAAAGAAGGCAGGCATTTAGAAATCTTAGCAAGCTTTGCCCATCAAGATATTTTCTGGCAAGTAAAATTATTTCATTATTTTAAAGGTTGATGAAGTTAAAGCATGAAAAAAGCCCTAAGTTACCTCAAATACACAAAGATTCTCAATATGTTCAGTGCAAGATATCAGTCCTGAATCAGTCAGCTGAACACTCTCATTGTGCTGCCAAGTCTTGTAGGTTAATATTTAGATCAGTGAAGAGCCACTCCTTCAGATGGAGTCATCTCCTTCTGTTGACACTAGGCCAAAAGCAACTCTGATACTTCTCTCTCATAAAGGACATTACAGTAAGCTTTGTGTCCTTCCCTCTCCAAATACATGCTAATAATGCAGTCAGAAATTATAAAGCATGCTGTTTAACTGGAGAAAATGCTAGTGTGACACAGGATAGAAGATTCACATGAATGCTGCTGTCCCCGAAATAAGTTCCAGAAAGCTTAAGTGAACATCATCACACCAGTGAAGTAAGGAATTTTAAACCACTGTAACCAAGAATTTATTAACTAATGGGGACAATGACTCTTTAGTTCTGTGAGCTTCTAGGTGTCTGACTCAGGAATACTTTGAAAACCATCCAACCTTGCTGTTCACAAGAAACTACAAACCAAAAGACCCTCCAAAAACACGACATTGCTTCATTTTACTGCAAGAATGACAAGAGGTGATTGCCCTGCTCTGCTCTGGGGCAGCCTCACCTCAAGCCCTGTGTGCAGCTTTGGGAACCACCCATGAGGAAGATCCAAAGATTGTGTCCAAAGGAGGGACACAAGCATGGTGAAGGGTCTGGAGTGGAAGCCCTATGAGGAGTGACTCAGAGCACTTGGACCACAGTGGGATTGTTGGGGCTGTCCTGTGCAGGACTTGGAGTTGGACTCCATCTTTGTGGGTCCCAACTTCCAACTCAGATATCCCATAATTCTGTGACTCAAAGTTGACTGAACATCAGCACGTTACCAGATAATATAATTTGCATTCACCCTCATTTTTCCACAAAGCTGCTGAAGTGAAATATTTTTTAAAATATTGCCATCACTAATACAAACAGCAGAAAGTAGTCCTGTTACAATACTTTTAGACATCAATTTCCATGTACAGAATATAAAATTCACCTTTGGGGTTTTGTCTCATGCTTCCTTGCTGATGCTATGCACTTTCAGGTCATTATCCCTGCTCCTTCCCTGCTCCCAGACCCCACAATTCAGCCACAAACAGCTGGATCCTCTCTGAGCCCTGAGCTGCACTGGGGATGTGGGGCTGTGGGGCAGGAGGCTGGCCATGGCAGTGTACCCAAGCAGGGCACCACATGTCCCAGCAGAGGCTGGGACCTTCCCTGCAGCACCCAGCAGGACCAGGGATGGTGATGATGGGATTAAAGAGCTGCTGTCACACAACCCAGCATGGTCACACCCTGGGATCCACGACTGCTACATGGTCTGACATGTGAACTGATTCCAGCAGGGACACTCCATTCTGGTTCCTCAGCAGATCTGGGCTTCATGCCAAGTTTTTAATAAATCATAATTAGGAACTCAGATGGCAGGGATTGGTATGATCATCAGATCCAAGCAGGGAACTTGGTTCCAATCCCTCTTTTTCTCCATAGAACTAGAAGAATGGCCACCCAGCACTGAGAAAGCTCAATTTAGCAATGCTTATTGCTCAGTTTAACAGAGTGAATTGCACGTAATAATCTTCCGCTCTCAGAGCAATCCGTCTCCTGAAAAATTCTACTTCATCATTGTGGACTAGCTCAAGAAGAAATTATTTTAAGCTTGGCATGAGAATTCTGGATAAGATCCGCAATACTCACAACTGGACAAAAGAAAAAGGTCAGAGGAGATACATTGTTCTGAACTCATTTTCCTTTTTTATACCTTTCCAATTGTATTGGAGACTAAGAGCACAGTAAGGAAACTATTGGTCAGAAACAGATCCTGTCCCCATCAGAGCTCAACGTGGTGCAGGAGGCAGAACAGATATTAGTCAGGACAGAGCTCCTGGGCTGAGGCCCAGCTTTGCAGCCTCAGCAGGGAATGCTCCTACAGCAAAGGATTTCTATCCCAGCCAGCTGTGACCAAACCCCATGTCCTTTGTATAATGGAACACACAGAGCAGCATGTCAGAATCCATTCCAAGAATTTTGCCAGATAACAGTTAACAAGGATATTCATTTTTACATATTTTATAAAAGCTGATGGCTTTTATGTGAAGGCTTTGGGCTTTGCTGGAGAGTAAGTATGAAAGAGTCTACTTTACTTCCTCCACTGAGGTTACTTCTCTAGTTCCAAGCAGCAGGACTGCAGAGAGTCAAGATAAAAGAGTAGGTCATGCACAATTAAATATTAATTTCTACTGCAATTTTAGAAATACCAATAATATTATTCTCAGTATGTGCAAGAATTTGAGTATTTCACCACTTCTCTTAAATGTTTTACTGACAATAATCTGTTTGCGATATTTTCAATAATTTAAATTTATTTTCAGCTTTTCTAATTAACAGATTATCTATATAAGATCGTATTTTTCTTATGCTGCATATTTTTCCTCACAAAGTTAGTCTAATATTAAAAACAATTTCAGACTGGCTGCATCTTTTGAGAAGAGTGAACATTTTTTCTTAGTAACTTTTTAAAGGAATTCCATGTTTGGAGCATTCTACTAATATTTAAGGACTCTGTATTCTACAACTGACTTAAATGGGGAGAGTAAGCTCAAAACAATATATTTGGCAAATGCCATCCCCTACACTTGGTTTTGGGCAGACACCTCATTTATTTTTTTTTATCAGTTATAAATAGATGTCACATCTAACGAGATCTCATTCCTTCTTGTTAGTCAGCACTTTAACAGTAAAATACTTGATCACTGCAACATTTTTCTACTGGAGTAGTTAATGGAAACCTCAGCATAGCTCCTATTATGTATTCAAAGTATTTGCCAATTTCCTCTCAGCATGTGAAAACCCCTATTTGTGAGCAATGTGCTTCACACACTGGGACTACCCCAAGGAAGGCAATTACTGCGCAAACCGTGGTCACGGTGTAACGTCCTCCAAAGCATAAAAACATCAGGCAAAACACACGAGAATGATTTTATTGACACCAGAGCCTGCAAAGGAAGAGCCACCCTTCAAATCAGCTCTACCCAAGGCTGACCTTTCCTAAGGTAACTCAGTCACATTCCATTTGGCAGCACAGTGATTTTATCAAAACATCCTCTGTTTTCATAATGGACTTCATCATTTTTTGCTGAATTCTCTGCATGTTAAATTTTTAATTCAGGTGCAGCTTCTCTTTTAGGAAATACAGAATATTGAATCATCTGAACTTTAAGATACAGAAGTAAAGAAACAGATTTGCACACATCAGTGATGCCTCCATAAGTTTTATGGACATCTACTTTCCTTTAAAGTACCTAACAGATGGCTCACAATTTTCCAGAAACAATCATGAAAGTCAAACTTATAGGTCAAACCATCTTCCCTGAATATTAACAATAGAAATGGCTGTAATTTAAAAACAAAAAAACCACAGCCCTACTGAAGTACTCCATTATAAAAATAACAGGAGCATAAAATACTCTAACACCTCCTCAGAATTCAAACTATTCACAGGAAAGAGTGAAAAAATCCAAAAATCATAGCAAGGAAACGAAAAAGGTGATTAGGGATATACAAAAAGAAGTTCAGGAACCGTTGTTCAAAGACCTTTCAAAGTAGGGATGTGGAACTAAATGGGAAATAAAATTCCTGTCCTAGAACGCAACATAATCATCCTGCAAACTAAAAACATGAGGGCAAAATTCATATAAGCAATGATGAAGCTAAAAAAATCATGGTATTTATGACTCCTGTAACACCAAAAGGACACCAGAAATCTGACCCCAAAACACATCAACAATCATTCCCAACAAACACTGAAAGCAAGACTTTAGAAGCCAACTTCAAAATGACTCTTCACATTTTGAAAGTGTCTTGTGTGATCAAACTCCTTAATTCCCCTATGGATCCAGTTCATCAGGAACTGTGCTAATAAGTAAAGAACTTTGAACTTTTGTTTTTCACCTGATGAATTTTCAGTTGGGTTGAACTTCCAGCTATGAAGCCAAAGAGTAGTGCCAGCCTTTGGACAGACACAGTGGGTTGTGTGTGCAAATACCCTCTTGCAAGGCAGACTGGAGTGACTGGCTTGTATCAGTGAGAGTGTCCCATTTCCCAAGGCAGTGGAGATGGCTTTCTTTCATAATTATGAAGGTGTTTTCAGAGCAAAACTCCCACATGATTTTAGCAGAGGCTTTGCTGGTCCTCTAAGCCTACCCAGGTGAAGCTGACAAAACGCTGGTGTATTTTAGTGATGACTTATGCCCCTTCATTTTTGTGTCATTTTGGTCTTCTTGGCATCTGACTGGATTCTTCCTAGGGCAGTGCAAGGGGAGAAGAAAATTGACTTTTGTAGATTTCTTCCCCCCACTGCTAATGTTGAAATGGTAGGACAGCAATTTGTGAGTTTGGGTGATGGCTATGCAGTGAAGGCAATATCCAAATTTGGATCTTGTGCTGGGAAGTTTGCTCCAATGGATACAGATATTTCCTATGGAGAGAGTTCTTCCCTCCCCTCTCATCACTGATCTCATATCTAAGATCTCTTTGCACCATCTCTGCCTTTATATTTTTTAATATTTTGAAGTCTTTGCTGCTCCAGGGGAGGATCAACTCTTCTCATGTATCTAGAAGGAACATTATTGCTTTTTTTATGAATGTTCAGAGCATGTCATGCCAAGGAACTGCTCAGGGTAGCAGGGGACTGGAATCAGTTACCCCCTGAGTTCCATGGTAAACTGTACCTCTGAAAGCATGACACAGCTCATGAATCACTTTTCCTCTAAACCAGTATGGAATATGACTGGAAAATACATCTATAAACTATACAAGTTCATGTACTATAAGGAAAGATGCAATTTCTTATCTTTCATTTATTAATGAAAATTCTCAGTAATGAAACTTAACTGAAACCTGAGATTTTGGCAAGTTTTCTGAGGTCAGAGGAAGTTTTCCACACCCAGACAGGTGATTCATGACAGGCAATTGAAAGATTTTTGCTTCGCTTTCTTACTCATGTCTTCAGCACTGCTCATATCACAATGTACAACACGTGGTCAGCCAGGGAGAAGGGATTCTTCACTCACAGGAAGGAGGAGGAATTCCACTGAGGAGTGGAATGCTGTGTCTTCAGAACCAAACTCCAGTGCTCTGGTGCCACCTGCATTGCCCCACACGAATGTTCTCTCACCTTTCTTTGGAGCCAACCCTTTCTATGGAAGTACCTCTCCCACAGTGCAGCTCCTTCTCTTTCTTCTATTGAAACCTTCTTACTCCTCCAGTAATTCCTAAAGTAATTGTCCTGATCCCACGTAAAGGATGGGCTGGGTAATGAAATCTCCCCACAAACAGGGAAATAGCTCAAGCAGAAGTGATAAGCATCAAATTCTTTTCTGAGAGCTCAGCTGAAGCCAGAGGTTAGTTCCACGTTTCAAGCTGGCCACAAGGTGTGGCCCCATTCTAAAAGAGGTGGCAATGCCTGGAATGTAAAAATATCTGACGCAGGCTCTGCTCTACCTGGGGTTTTTCCATTACAGATCTGATATCTTAATGATAGGTTGGACTGGAATAGTCCCGCATGGAAACATTCTTCTGGAAATTAAAAAATCATAGTCTTCGGATTCTCTGAGAGGGTTTTTTTTCCTCAAAAACCCTACGTAATTTTCTAGGAAGCTGTGTCACTGCTATCCAATTTTACAAGCTACTGCAAAAGTCTATCTGAGGTATCACTCAGCGTTTAGTTCCAGGGGTAATCTTAAAAGTTTTGGTGGGACTTTATTAAATTCTTGTAAAATCCTACTATACTTGCTCCTATTAAATTTCCTATTGTTTTTCCACAGGGGTTTGCACAGCCTGTTAAAGCAAAAGCCTGGAGTCAGTATAATCTAATTTGGACATTCTGATGAATGAATTTAAGGGGGAAAATTGAGTCATCATTAATTTGCAACACATTGCCAGACTTAACAGTAAATACTATCACCATAGTTTTGGAAACATCTATCACAAAGCTTATGCTCCAAGTCTTTTACGAACTGGTTTACTACCACAAACAAACAATCTCAATAATTTCATGCTGACATAGACAGCTGGATCCTAAACCTCTATCCTTGAAAATATAAATTTAAAAGTCAAAATAACTTAGTTTCTGCCTTCAAATATTCCTACAGAAAATAAAAACAAGCAACCAGAAAATGGTTTACTGTTATCTAATTGGAAAGCAGAGGTTTTTGTTTGAAACAAACACATTTTATGACTATCCAGGATGAACAAATTGGAGCAGAGAGCTAATAATTTATACCAGCATTGCTCCATGCATCAAGGATCTTTTATGCTCCTGGGAGGGCATTACAAAAATTAGAGTAATGTAGCAGAAAGAATGAGTTTGATCTTCCGTTACAGCATTATTCTATCACCCTTGCTTTGCATTTCTGGCAACTTCACAAGGAACATCTCAAAGACTGAGAGAAGTGTGCCTGCTGGTCGGAATTCACTGGGCTTATCTTGGACTGTGAGACTTCTAAAAACTATGTAGCAGATGAGAAAAGTGGTATTTCCTCTGTGCTTGCTCCCTTTCATGCAGAAAGCCAGATATTTGATGAGAGTATTAAAAATCTTCTCCAGCCCCTTTGATCATGTTGTTAATTTTGTTTAATTGGCTTCATCCCTGCCCCATGAGCAGGAAATTTATAGGATTCTCTTTACTGGCACATGAGCATCATAAGGGGACTGACCTAATGAGTTTCAAATGGCAGTTGGGAAGATACTGTGAAAATACTGTGACAAGCAGCAAGAAGTTATGAAAGTGAACTTGGGATTCACATTTTGAACTAATTCACACTTCAAGTGAAGGAAAAATTCATATACATTCATTATTATTGATAATAATAATAAAGTAAGTAGATAAAGCCCAACTCATAGGCATTATACATAATCTGCTTTGCAGTGATCACAGAAGGCAGCAACCTTCAGCATAATAACCCAGGGATGCCCACACAGGCAGTATAAATTACAGGAGCTTGATGCTGCATATATATTTCTATATATTCAAGATTTCCAATAAACATTTAAATGAAGATAAGATGAAAATGACTGCTGATTTATAGTCCTGTTCTTCAGATATCAGGATCACAGTTTCCAAAGGTGGTAAGAAATTAAAACAAGAAGGGGTCTGCAATGTACTACTCAGGGCAGGCCATACCCCCATATCTCCAGCTACAAATAAGATCCTCTGCAGAATTCTACCAGAACACAAAACTGCAATGTTTTGTAGGAGATGCTGCAATAGAAACTTCCCTGCAAAGCCTCACCCTTTACAACACGAAATTAAGAAAGACTTCAAGAAACTTTCTATTGAAATCAAGAGAAAGTGTTTCAGTCACCCTTGGTTTCCATTATTAACTTGTAACACAGCTGAAAACAAATATCTTTACTGCAAAATAAAAAGCAAGAGCAAATGAGGCGGTTCTGTTACTGAAAAATACATTTCAGTATGAAAGTTCACTGGCTGAGTAAGCACTTCAAAAGTCCTTTTCTTATTTTTTTTTACATCTATATTATAAACCCAACTTCTCACATTAACGATACAGATATGCATATATGACAATTTTGTACTTCATGCACTTTACCCATTCAGGGTACATTTTGTGAACAAACCACCAAGACACCAATGTTAGTAACTCATTAGCATAACAACAGTACACTAATAAAATCAGTGGCATAATTAAACAACAATAGCTCAAGCAACACCAACATTCTGTCACCCATGTATCTCCCATGAAAAAGAATACTGGTATCAATGCCACTGATAAAAGCATGACTTCATTCTTCTGTCACACACTAAATATCACCACCATATAATTAATGCCACTAAACTCACGGGCTGTACACGTGTGTTGCTTTTATCCCCCTTGGAAGCAAATCATTCCAGTGATTTTCATCATGTGCAAGTCAGTTTTGCTTTTCAATCCTGAAAGAAAAGCATTGCTTAAGAATTCATTAAGCATTTTAATTTTCAGTCCACACTCCTGTGCACAGAGGAAGGGAAGGATTGCTCTGCAATGGAGGGACCCTTGCCCACGGTTGGTTTGCCATTCTGTGAGGGACTGAATCCTCACTAGCACTTGCTCTGGTTGATAAACTGCTTCTGCTTACCAAGGCCCTAAAAAACATCTTCCAGCAGTTGTTGCATTAGGTTCTAACTCAGTTGACAGTAAAAATATTTACTGCAAAGAAGGAAGAAATTGTAAATGCACCAAAGGTACGAATGATACCGAGCCCCTCGAGATCTGAGCCTGCCTTCGGGACAAAATCAACAAGTTTTGTTAGTGACTATCCACCTGCTGCAAGCAAAATGGGGCTGATTTCTGTTATCAATCAGCCCACACATCACAACAGCTGGTTCCAGCACACCCAGTGACACAATCTGACCAGAAAGGTGAGAAAAGAGGTGAGTCACTGCTGTGAGATGACACTCACACAGGCACTGATGCAACAGCAGGGGGGTGTCAGTTTTTAAATTAATGCTGGAGTGTCAGAACAGCCCTCAATCCTGGATGCTTTGGTAAGAAGACCCAAAGTTAAGATCCTCTCATTCAGAAGAGGCAACACTCATCCGGACACACTTTTTAGTGATGTTTCTTCCTCCCCTCAAAAGTTATTTGAGAAGGGATGAAGTGGGACCCAGTGAAAGCCACCTGCAGTATCAGAACTCTGAAATGAGGGAAAGAAATCCCTCCTGATGTCTGTGAAATCATAGGGATTTGACACTTGTCCATGTTACTTCTGACTACAAGGTCATGCATTTAAAAGCTCTGGCCTTACACTAAGGCAGATGTGTTTATTAAGATATCTTCTGCGATTCATTATCAATTCTAGAACACAATTTTGTTTCCTGAACAGAACAGCATCATTATTCATTGCTTTTCACTTGCAAACAGCTGCTATTTGCATGTGAGTGGAGTCCTGTTTCTTAAAACAAAGGAGAGAAGGAAAAAAAAGTGTGTAGCATTGTTCCTTATGATCGCCAGCTCCAGCCTTCATTGCTGGGCATGAGGCCTCATAAAAGAGATCTTGCAACGCTGAGCTGTTCTTTGTGTTCTCCTGCACAGCCAAGACCATGCATCAAAAGAATGTCTTCTGATGCAATGTCTTTTCCATACAGAAGAGGATATGTGAAACTTAAAACTCCATGATGAATGTGAAAAATCTTCAAGAGCAAAGAAGAAGAATTAAATGCAAGCTGCTGCAGCCTCTGAACTCTGCAGCACAGCTCAGTTCTAACAGCATGAAAGGAAGAGGTGGAGTAGACAAATGATGGTAAATTGAATGAAGTAGGAGGTTAAAAGGGAAGAAAAAAAGGTAGTATGTCTTCTGGAACTGAAATTGCAGGAAAACACCAGAAAGTTGGAAACTGAAAAGAGAAGTGGAATGAAACCTTTATATGCTGTGTGAATCACTGTTTGGCTAGAAACCAGGAAATAATTGCTGGAACAGGCAAACAGTGAAAAGCCATTATAAGACCCTCAGCAGGAAACAAGCAAGATGGCTTGGGAGAAGCTGCTGGGCTGGCTCAGGACAATCCCATTGGAGATGCAGGTTAACAAAAAACAGGGAAAACAGGAATTAGGGAACAGTTCCCTGCTCACAATGAGATGTAATACAACAATGGTCTGATCTGACAAGCGACAGGAACACTGACCCTAAGAATCACAAATTAACTTGGTAAGAATTAATCTGCCTAAGTCAAAAGGTGACATTAAAATATCTAAAATGGAAGCAAAAGATTTTTTTTCCTCTATCTTTCCATAAACTGGATGGCTGCAACTGGTTTTAAAAGGAGTACATTTTTTTTTTTCCTGCTAAAAAAAATAAGTTTTCCATAAAGTTTAGGCTTTTCTTGGTAAAATGCTGATTCATTAAAATAGAAAAAAGAAAAAAAATAACATTGAGAAATACACAGAGGGCTTTAAACTGTATTAAGGTTCCAGAACAGACATGTAGTTTGAGTCTCGTACTTCCATGAGAGGAAAACTGAAATGTAACTCTAAGAAGACAACAGCAAAAATAAGGCAACTTGGAAGCATTCCCAAATCCAAAACTTCAGATTCTAAGCCAAAATCTTTTGACTGAAATTTTTTGTGTTTTCACTGTTTACTTTTTCAATTGTTTTTAACAAAATAAAATCAAGAAGCATTCCCATTAGCTTTAAAGGCAAACTTTTGGAATAATTCCCTCTAAACAGACAGAGATATTTACTTAGGTTGATAATTGCAAGAACAGTTGAGTAGGACATGTCTTTGAGAAAAGGAGGATCAGACTGTACTAACTGGGTTAGAGCAAAAAAATGTTCTTCTCCTGCAAGATTCTTAAGAAGCTGAAGACATTACTGCGCTATATTTATCAAAGTACCAGGCACAAATATTTGGTAAAATCTCCCTTCTGTGAGGTCAGATACCAGCAGGAGGATGCTGAGGAGGAGCTACTGGAATGTGGCTCCTGCCCCATTCTCAGAACATGATTGGGGTGAGCTCTTGCTGTGAAGAGCCTGAGTGACCAGGGCTGTGTCTGACCACTGTCAATTAATAAAAATATTCAGTCCTCACTCTTGGCAAGTCTGACTTCTGGGTGGTCATTAAATATGACAATATTAAGTCTTTGTAACAGCCATGAAGACACACTCAAGTGAAGGAGATTTTAGCCCCTGGCCATTAACATAATTAGCTCTTATTCTGTTTATTTCAGGCCAACTCAGAACATTAAATGCACGTACAATTTTCCTAGTTCTTGTAGAGGACACAGATGTGAGCTAATTGAAGCATCTCAGAAAACATGTATCTTTTGGAGGAAATATACATTTCTTGTGCCTACTGATGTCTTTGTAATTTCACCCTCTTAAGAGATAATAGCTGTCTCTTTCTTTTCCCCTGTAAATTAAAGGTACCCGTATTAACTCCATAAAATAATAGCAGTGAAAGAGAACAAGTAACAGGCCCATTATACTCTTGCATTGCATAAAACCAGTATTCTTTAATAGAACTTTTCACTGTGACTGGTCTCCTGAAATTAGACCTCTAAGGAGAAAAAAAATTACATGGGACTTCAAGATTTTAAAATTTAACTTCATTCTAAATTAAAAACCAAAGCTTATAAAAGCTGTGCCCACTATCACACAAAAACTGCAAAGAACAAGGCTAGTAGGGAATGGTATTTCTCCCAGAATACTCTTTCAGATTACTAAGCCAAATATTGTGTCTCTTAATTAATAGCTGTCAATTGATTTTTCTTTCATAAATTTTTCCAGTTGCTTTTAAATTTATGAAAACTTTTGCTTTCCACAGCATCCTGTGGCAGAGAGTTCCACAGCTGAAACCCACAGCTCTAAAGGAGCACCTTCTTTTGCTGTTTTGAACCTGCCTGGTGCTTTCACTGCATGCCTCACATTTCGTTGGGAGACACAGTGAGCAATTTCCTTCTCACTTTCTCCATGCCACTCTGATTTCATGGATATCTACCATATCCTTCATTTACAGGCTAAAAGGTCCCACCCTTCATTCATTATCCAAGAGGATGCAGCGTCACTCCTTTGATTTGGAATGCTGTTTCTGCAATTTTCCATCTTCTGGAATTCTATTGCATTTCCTTTGAGCACAGAACCAAAACTTTGTATACAGTGATATGGATCAAAGGGCACAACATGCAGAAACTTTATCATGCTTTCTGGGGTTTTTTATATTTTTTCTCCATATCCAATTTTTTTGACCACTCCTGGGTATTAAACTGACACACTGAACTGAGTGACACTCAACTGAGTGATACCCTGACCCTGCTTTGAGCAGGGGGGTTGTAGTATAATTTCTCTAGATGTCTCTTCCAATTTCAACAACTCACTGAGTCTGGGATTCAATCTTAGGGGACATCAGATGAAAGATTTCTATTTTGCCACTGTCCAGGACACTGGAATGGCTCCTGTCCCAGGGTTATGCACAGCCTCAGCAACCCCTGTTGGAGAAAAATGAACACAAACTGGATCAAGCACAGAAAATCATTACTAAGATGAATGGGAAAGGCAGAGCTTATCTTCCACAAGAAAACTAAATGAACTTAGGTTCAGCCTAGCAGACTGAAGCCTGAAAAGGTTTGTGATTGATGTCTGAAGTACATTACAGAGCTAAATACATTGAATGGCTATTTTAGCTATTTGACAGCATTGAATTAACAACAAATTGTCTAGGTGTATGAACCATTCTTGAAAAAACTCAAGCTAGAAAATAGGAGAAATATTGTATGAAGGTTTTAAACAACATTTTCATCTGCCAGTGATTCTGGCAGTACCAAAGTCAAAAGCTCATTATATTTAATATTGAGTTTACCAAGTTTTGACATTTTTGTGAGTTCTTTCTTTCTTGAAACTAAATGATGGGAGAGACAATGTAATTTTACAATGTGCTTTAGCTTTCATGGAATTTCAGACTGTAATGGAATATGACACCTGAAATTTCTCTATCCACATCTATCTCAAGTGCAATATATGCAGTTTGAATCTATGAGCTACAGCAACAAGTCAGAGAGAGGCTTTCCACAAATTCTGGGTAAAATTCTTAATAATATAATGAGATAAAACTTCAAAAGTCTCAGAACTGTCTATATTGAAGAAAGAAATACAAGCCCAGAGAAATATAGTTCTTGCAAAAGGTGATTAATGACTTAGAAATTATAGCTGCTAACTCTTTCTAAGGAGATGTGAGAAATGTTTACAGAGCTAAAGCAGTAATGCTTCTATTACCTCAAATAAAGGCCTTTATTAATAACTGGAAACAACAACAAATTCCTTGAACATAAGGTCAGAAAATTCAAGACAACAGCCTATATTCTGCCTATTCAAACAGGAGAAGAAAGTACAATCAAATTAATCAAACTGAACAAGCTCGATTTTTAAAACCTCGTGTTCCCTGACCTCCCCTGTGCATGAAGCATTAGAGCTACACAAAGGTGGGGCAGAGTTTGGGAACCCATTGGCCTCAGCCCTCGAGAGCTGTTCAGCTGCTGATGTGCCAGGAGACCCAGGATGTCAGGTTTTATTTGGGCTGCAAAAGTCAATCCAGTAGTTAGGAAGTGCGGAGCATGAGACATTATACACCTCATAAACTCTTTTAGTCAGAGCATTCTGCACAAAAGACTTTGACTTTTTCAGGACTAGTTAAGTACATAAAGCATGTCCAGTGCATTGCTGCTACAACAAGAGGTCTGCCACACCATGCAGAGGGTTTGTGCCTGCTCATAAACAGTTTGGGTAAGAGACTCAAGGGTAAGACCTCCTCCTCCTGACACATATGTGCATCATATTTTGGGGAGCACCACATGCAGGGAAAGATCAATTCAGGCAAGAGATCTGTTTGTCTTCTGAAGAAAAAGCAACAGAGCTTTTCTGACTCTTGAAACAGGAAAAAAAATTGTTATTCCAGTTTTTAGACAAATATCAGCATCTCTGAGGATCGTTTTACTCCTCCTTCGATGGAGCAGCATTACCACATTGTCTCTGGAGAGAACACAAGTCTCCCTACAATTCACATTTTTATTCTCATTTTAATCACTCTCTCTTACCAAGTCTTGACCTCACTAAGGGAATGGCACATAAATCATTGGCCTCAGGAGAGTCAGTTCAAGACACTTTTTTGTACATAAATTATTTCTGAATATGTATGTAAGACATATAAAAGTGGGCAACACTTAAATCTTTAATTACTATTATTGCAGATTACAGGAATCTCCCTCTTATTAAAGTGGTGAACTTCTGACAGTTTTTAAACAAATTATTCTTGTGTGGTGGAGCAGATCACATCCAAGAAGAGCCAGCCCAGTCAATCACCATCCTGCTGTGCAGCAATAGTGATGGCAGTTGCCCTGTAAACCTTCTTTGGAGAGCTCCTGGGGAACAGAGCAGAGGTGAACAGGTTCAAGGTAGGCTCAGTTGTCAGTGTTTGCTTGTGGATCTTTTTTAATGTGTTAATTTGATTGCTTAACAGATTTTGTTTCAAAGTCTTTTGGACACCTGAGCTGATTTAACAGTATCATTAACTCATTTAGGATTTAGCATTCTGATCAAAAATTTAATTTAAATGTGAATAGATTTACTTGCCCAAGTATATTCCTTTTTTCTACTTAATTCTCCTGTCATTTTTTGAAATTTACTGCTTGAAGAACACACTTAAATATTTCAGCCAAAAGGTCTGGCTCAGTCCCATCTCATTTGATAGGAAGTCTTTGAAAGACTTGGCTGGAAGTGGATGAGTTCCCAATGGTTCCCTGAAGGAACACCAGGTCTAAGGGGCAGCTGAGTGACCATCATTGCACTTTTTCCACAAATATTTACCTAAGTGCCAATACACATTTTATACTCTTCCTTAGGGTCAACAAACCCTGAACATTAAATAACTTTCTACAAACTAATAAAAGTTAAAGCAAACTTCCATGGAGTTTCCTGAAACTCTGGATAGAGCAGAGCTGAAGGTTTTCGCTCCAGCTTCACTATGCTGCCACTTGAGCCATCCATTTTCTTTCTCTCAAAGATTTTATGACATAAAACCTCATAAAATGATCAGAACTGGTTCAAAGGCCACAGAAATAATGCACATGGAATCCTCACTAACACATATATAATAATATGAACATGATGGATCTTAATTAACTCAGATCATACAGTTTTAATATTTTGCGGCCCAGATTTACTGACATCTTGCAGCCATTCACTGGTTATTGTGGTACTTGCCTGTATGGAACTGCTAAGAGAAATAATATATTGGCCTTGTCTCTGTAACTTACAGTAACTTCCCATTATACATAAATGGAATCATCTGGGACTGCATCATCCTAAATACTAAAATAAATGTGGAACAAATACCACCATCTAGATGGAGCTACATGTGGCTCTACCAATATGTGCCATATTCTACTGGGAATAAATATCTCTTCAATTTTCATCTACAATGTTTATAAAACTCTGATCTTAGATGAAACAAGCTCATTCCAAAGTTACCAGTTATGGAACATTACTTCACAAATTTAGATTTTCGGCTTTTCTGTAACTTCCGAAGTTGACTCAACTATTAATGCATTAAATGTGTTGATGGTCAGATAATTCATCAAAACCAACATTAGCTAGAGATTACTACCATATTAACCCAAATTTTTCATTGAGTTTTCCTTCAAGTGATCAAAAGTCACACGACTATAGCTGATGCTGCATCTATCCTCTATTTCCCCATCATCATTTCAGTTTATACCTTGAGTCATATCCCACAAGGTCAAAATGTTAAACACAAC
Organism: Illadopsis cleaveri; assembly: GCA_013399915.1. Classification (NCBI taxonomy): domain Eukaryota; kingdom Metazoa; phylum Chordata; class Aves; order Passeriformes; family Timaliidae; genus Illadopsis; species Illadopsis cleaveri. The sequence continues at coordinate 1,518,669 of VXBB01010423.1, forward strand.
AGAGGATCCATTCCATATAATGCAGATCTCTGTAATATAATTTAGACTTACTCTGATGTGATATTGAAAATTACTTTTGGTTTATATGTTCAAATAATAAAATTCATGTAGCTTATAATAGGTTTTGATATTATTATTCTTATGTTACTATAATATTGAACACATTAAAATGCAACAGGATGTAAAGACTCCAGCTTGTACCACTTCAGTGGAATTAAGATCTTTGTAACCAAGAGGCAGATCAAACCCAAAACATAAATTTTACTACCTACGTAGTTTAGAAACATAAGACAGGAACAAGTTCAGTAGGGCAAATAGTATAAAGTAAATCTAGTACTGAAATATATTTTCCATATAACAGACTAACATTTTTCTGAAGGTTTGCAAAAGGCACTTTATGACCCATTAAGAATCAAATGCAATATTTGTGGCAGAAGTGCATATACTGTAACATTTATTGAGTCTATTTATCTGAGATAAAACACATAGGATACAAAATGTGAAAGCCATTACCATGTTTTGTCCCCATTTATTTACCTGGCCAGGATACACTATTGAATTTCCCAACTCGTTTATGACACAGTCATGGGAATATGGCAATTGCATAAATAAAAGTCAAAATGCAAAGCTGTAACTATTGAAAAAGTACAATTGCCTTTTATAGCAGTTCTTAATCTGCTCTTTCCTCATCACACAAATACAATAACCATTTATTGATCTTTGATGTCATCATGTGACCTTTAAAATGAAAATGGGTGGACTTAAACAAAAACTCTGTTCTGTAACAGATTAATGCATTTGGCCTTGGTTGTGACACTGTTACAGCTTCCAGGAGAGGTGTTTGTGATGCTGGATGCCAAATATCAGAATCATGGACAGAGCAATAGGAGAGAGAGGCACCACGGATCAGCATCATTGGTTTAGCCAGGTAATGAGACGTAACCTTAAATAGAAAATTCTTGGGTACATCTAAAATAAATCATGTCTTTGTTGGAAACAGTGATTAAAATACATGAAATTAGTAATGAAATTAGTTTCCAACTTCCAACTAGGCTATCCCCAGACTGCAGACACGAAATACCTTCCACCATGAACACATCTCAAGCTAGAAGTGCTGGAACCTCCACACACGAGAGACTAAAAACCACCCAAACACCTGGGTCCTTGCAGGTTTTAGAGAATGCACTGAACTTACAGACAACATTCTGCTTGCACTAACAAATTAATGAATAACTAATGATGGAGCCATATACTTCAATTTCTTCTGGCTTTTTTTTTTTAACCAGTCATACTCAGATACCCGTAATCAGATAAACTGCTGAGTCATTCAGAGTGCACTGCTGACTCATGGCTGCTTCAGTACAGTTGTGTGAAAGAAAAGCCTGAGAGAAATTATTGTAGTTAAGTAGCTGCAGCAGAATTAGAATTTCCTATCCTGGTTCTACTCACATAAAAATAATTATTATATTAAAGTACATAACTACCTTCTTGCCTACCTGAAAGCTCAACAAGAGCTTTGCTTGTTGACAGAAAAAAAAAAAAAAGATATTAATTATGTTCTCAAACAAGAGGCTTCTAAACAGAAAAGGTGACAGAAATCTGACATTTTTAGAAAATGTAAAGCTCTGTACCAATAAGGAACCAATGTCTACCGTGTTTTTGGTTTCAGAATTTCCCATCATTTGGAATGCTGGAGTAAGTGATCTGGAGAGCTCTTCCTGAGCTTCCAGCATTTATTCCAGAGGCTTCCCTTGCCTTTATGCTCTCCGTGAACAACTGGAGTTGACGTTCTACATCTTACTTGATATTTCCACAACAGAACTAATGGGACATATGTTTTCCAGCTACAACAAGAACAATGTGTGGAGAGACGAGACTCTCAGATGAGGCAGTGCCAAATCCTCCTCTGCTGCCATGATGTGGCCCCACTGAGTTCAAGATGTGGCTTTAGGGATAAAAGAAAGAATGGAAATGCAGCTACATCACAGGCCAGCTCTAGAAAGAAGAGGCAGAAAAGAGACGAGTATGAGCAACATTATGAGTAACATGTAATTATGTTTTAAAGCTGAACTATGAATCAAAATATTCATTAATGGAACCCCTGAATTTATTAATTTTGCTTAAGAGGTAAGCCACTAAACTGCCTTCGAAGTGGTGTTAATACAAAGGTCAGTCAGTCATTACCAGCATAAAGTATCCTCCTGCACTTTGGAGAATTTGAATGCTTAGTAATGGATGTTAAAAAAAAAGCTGGAGCTTTTTCAGTGCATTTCAGCTGAAAATTGGAATATTCTTCACATAGAAACATACCAGAAAAAAAAAGGATAACCTTTTCACAGTAGGAAATGTCAGTGCTAAACTACAGAACAGAAATATTACATTTCTATTGGGGTTTTTTTGAAATGTGACTGTGTAATAGTTGACTAATGGTGAGGAGAGAGAGACACTCAGCAAATATTACAAGTGCTTTTTACCCTATTTATTGCAGATGTAAGGGATCCAAAATTCCCACAGACAAAGTCCACCTGTGGAAACCCAAACAGCATAAAGCAAAGACAGCTGAGAAGCCATATTTTTTATTTCATGGAAAGTTTTAATCAGCAACAAAAATATTTCATTAAATTTGGGAAAGGGGTCTGTATAAAACATGTTCTTGATTGAGAATTGAGAACACTTGCATGTGTTCAGATTTTAAGTAAAAAAATAGATGTCCCAACAGAAGTTCTTCTTCCATCCCCAAAGAGGTTTTTAACTGAAAAGCCATTTTCTTTCCAGCAAAACACATAGAAAGGTTTTGCTGAAAAATGTCCTACTTGAAACTGTTGGTTCTAGTGCTCAGCCTAAGAGTCTGGAAACCATTGACACTGATAAATTTGCTTGCAGTAGCAGAGCAATGCTGCAAACTTCCTGCAATCCCCACCTCCCTTCAGGGACCCAGGAATAGCTGCCGAAGTCCCACCATGGGTTTAGCTGATTCATGAGAAATGCAATTAGGCCAGGAAGAAAATGCACTGATCAGTTATTTCCCAGATAGGTTTTTGCAGGTGAGAGCTGCAGTCTTGGAGAGGCTTTTGGGTTGTAAGAAACTCAGTCAAACTGAAGAGGCAATACCAACTGTCCTCATTAACTGACTCTTAATCCACAAGTATAAAGTAATTTGTGTTCTGTTTTTAGGGATTAATCTAGGCCACAGCAAGAGTTTCTAGTGAGCCTAATGCACAAAAAAATCCCAAATGCTGAAGGAAAATCTTGCAAACAAGAACATGGCTTGATACATATCTTGCCACCTCCCAGTTTATTTGGTCCTACGCTAGAGTTTGACAGCATTTCCAATCAGTAACAAGATATCAGTGTTGATAAAGGAAGTCTGAATAATGGGCATGGAAAATTTAGTTACAGAACCAGTGCTCCAGACCTGGTAAACGTAGCAGAATTTCTCTGGAAAATACATGAAGTGTTTTACCAACAAATTAATGAAGAGGAACATTTCTTAAAGATTCCTGTCCAGTCTCCACAACACTTGTATACTGGACCTGTGATTGCCACAGACCAGTCTCGGGCCACAGTTAATCCAGAGCAGCACAATAATTTTCCCTTGACAAGATTACACCAATCCTTCCCTCTACACGAACTTCTTCTATGGAGCTTCTTCTTCCTCCTCCTTTAGGTTACGGGGAGAGGATTTAGAAAGTTTTAAAAAAAAGACATTAAGCATTATTGTTATTGGCCAGTCCAAGATTTATAAAGTCTAAAACCCTGTACGTTAAAAGATTTTTACAACCATTTTGACAAGCTGCCATGGTTGCCACGGGCCTTTGAAACTCAGAAGGCAGAATGCCCTTAAGCTAAAAAAGTGCCTTTTCTTCATCCCATTGAATTGTACTCAAGCTGAGCCCAGTTACAAATTGTTTAAAATTGACATTTTCTTCTTATACTTGAATTGCTCAGGAAAATTTAGGAACATAGGACTGGAAGGGATCTCCTGAGTCATCAGATGCAGTCTGTAGGCACCACGTTATGTAATTCTTTTCATAAAAGTATTGAGCTCCACCTTAAAAGCTGCTGTTCTTTTTCTGAACCCACTACTTCATTTTCAGGCTGTTTCAAAACCTCATAAAAATAAAAATTTCCTCTGATTTCCAGTCAGTTTAGACCCATATTTTTCCATAAGTAAATACTGCCCTTCAGCACAATAGTTCTTTTCCTTGTCTTGTATTTATTCCCTCAGGTATTCATATTGTCTCTGGTTTTCCCCTCCAATGCTGAACAAGCCAAGTTTTTTTCAGTCCTTTATCCTAAAATAGGTCTTTCACTCTCCTAATGAGCTTCAGGAGCACAGCAACAATGAACTGTCCATGGGCATCCTAAAGGGCCAGGTTTGCAGAACTAACCTAGAGCTGCCACACTGCTCTTCCCCAACCCAAATCACTGAGAACTCGCCAATAATTTCAGTTAAGAAATGGATTAAGCAAAACTCCTGCAATGCACCCATTTTTGAAGCTCAGCACCACTGGGGAACAAAAGAAAAAACAGCATGGTGCAAGCTTAGGTTTTTTATTTCTCATGTTCTTTTGGAATTGATAATTCTGGAGGGATGTGATCTAAGGACAAAACAAGAAAACATCAAGAATGGTCTTTAAATGTTGTATAAAAACGCCACTGAAGTCAGTCTGAATTTTCTAGAAGTTCTCAAAAGGTTTTTACCCAATGGGGGGTATGTTTTAAACATTCAGCGACTGCCGAGGCAACAGAAGTAATGGGACATAGGTCCTTGCAACAACATAGTATACAAAGATTGGCGTAATTATGTTGCCTGTGGACTTCTTGGTGGGTACAATAAACATAGTTCTGGGAAAAGAAGTGGGGAAATACAACATCAATGATGGGAAAGAAAAAAACCAGAGATTATATAATCATATTTGGTGAGTCAATGTTGATTTTGATAAAGATTAAAAAAAAAAAAAATGGAAAATTGGCTTGAGTATTAGAAAAAGCTCATTATTTCCTAGAGCTTCGAAACTCCAAAACAATGAAAGTCTTAAAGTTTGTAGCAAAAATGGATTAACAAAGTACTGTTGACCTGACAGAAAGCATTTTAATGCTCTATATTTTCTGTCTTCTAGTTCTCAGGATTTGATATGGTCACTCTTTGTTGGGTTTTGTTAGCTTTTATTGTATTTTACCCAATAAATTTCCTTATAAATTCCACCCTCAATTTCTCTGTATAGGAATTTCAGGGAGAAAGATCAGAAAGGCACCACATCTATTTCTCACACACTGAACACAACTGATGCCCCAGAGCAGGGAGAGGAGCCTCACCACTGTTCCACCATTCCTTTTGTGTAAGTCCATGGCTGAGAAGCACTGGAGAGGGGCAGTGAGAGCAAGGGAATCATCTGCCAGCCTAAAAGATGAACACTCATCAACAGCGTTTACGAACGACTTAGTATTCAGAGAGCACTTGGGACACTCTTGTGCATCCATCACGGACACGCACAAAGAAAGACACACAAACCAGAAAATTAATCCTTTACATGTAGTTTTAGCCAGCACAATGTGTCACTGCTGTGGTTCAGTTCAGCCTGACATTACAAAATACATTCTGAAGATGCCACAGCGGGATGACAGCAATACATTTTAGCAAGCAGGAGACTTGTTGCTTCAATATTACATTCCAAAGTCCAATCCAGCTGAAGGATAAGGGTTGATACATCTCTTCAACATATCACCACTTTTCTTCTCTCCTTGGATAGCTCTGAAAACTGTAGCAATGCAGATTTAACCTCTTGAAAAAATCGGGAAAGAGTTGTATATACTGAAAAGAGAGGTGAGAATATATCACAAGAGTATTTAGGCCTTGCACAGCTTTCAAGACCAACCATAGGTCAAAGGAGCAGTTGATATTATAACTGACTATTCATTTGATTTAGAGGTCCTCCTAAAGTCCTCCTAAGAAGTCAGTTTCATCTCTTATTGCTCAGTTTTGCTGTAGATCCCAACAGCAACTACTCAGTGGCTCTTGATACTGTAATTTCTGTCCTCTTATAAGAAATACAGTATCTTTTTGTAACTTAACATATTCTCTGTCCATATATGAAATTTCCTCCATGTCTACCCTCACTCATGAGATACTATTGAGAGAAAGAAATATTATTCCATCTGAAGGGAAATAGATCAATTTGAGATTAATCTTCTACTCTTGAAATTATTCTTCCTCATTACACATATGCAGAAATAAATTTTCTGTCAAGAGGAAATACTGCTTCTTAGGGTGCCACCTTCCAACTCAGTTAGCACCAGCAGTGTGTTCTCAGTGTTCTGTTAAAGCCTGCTCATGAACCGAGCTACTTCTATCCTATTAATCATGTGAAAGTGGAGGCAAGGTTTGCTCTGTGAGGGATTTTACTACCCAAGAAAGGTGACAGTTAACAGCCATAAAGTCTGAAGTGTACTCATGGATTTCTTGGGAGCAGACAGCTGATACACATAACCTTCGGGCTAAGCAGGCCACATCTGAAGATGACAGGGACATTCTGGGTTTATACCCACCAGCATCAGTCTTTTGAGATCAATGGAAAAAGTGGCTGGTTTTGTGACATAAATAACACTTCACCTAGACTTGAAACTCAAGATTCCAAACATATTTCATAGAGGTGTTTTACTTTTCTATTTGGGAGCAAACTACTGTTTTTATGAGCCTTCCCCCATTTCAGCTGCTTTCCCAGTCTTTCAGTTGCACTGATAGAGTCAGCAAGAAGGCAGCTACTGAGCACAACAGGCTGCATCAGAGGGATGCAGATGGATCAGAAGTTCCTGTCTCTGCTGCTGTCACCACCATGTGACAGAAGAGCCACTGAAGCAATCTCATGAGTTAAGCAGAGTCCATGGCCCAGCTTGTCCATGATCTCTGAGAAGTCCATGACAGCAGCCAGCACAACACACACACGTGGCCATGGTGGGACACCATGGGTGGGTCAGGCAGAATTCCCAGACAGGTAGCGAGGGAATGAGACCTGTGGACAGGAGAGGAGCTGTTTCTGGGCATGGGGGGGTGGTACCAGTGGGACTGCAAGCACAGCTCTCAGTTCAAGCACTGTCTCTGGGCAACCAAGGAAACACCCCCTGTTAACAGAACTGGACCATCCAAGAAACTCTGGGTCAGGCTGCAGCTCCTGCTCAACAAACAGCATCAGACTGCCACGGCAGAGAGAGGGACCAGGCACATCAGCCTTCTGAACGTCAAATATTGGCAGGCACACCCAAGAATCATCAAGCAGCCATCAATGACAATGTCCCTGGGTTGCAGAGCCCTGTACAGCTAACATTCTGGAAAATTCATGGGTCAGAGTCCAAAATAGCCTGAAACCAAAACACGAAGGCAAATTATGTGATCTGCATCACAAAGATGCAGAAAACACTGTCCTCCTAGCAATGCCAAATGCCCAAATTCAGGTGTGTTTTACTAATTTTTTGTTTGTTTGTTTTACTACACATTTGAGTAGAGTATCAACACCACAACAATAACCAGCAGACCATGATCACCTCACAAGTTCTCTTGCTTCCTGCCTTCCTTCAGCTGAAGCCACTCTGGTACTTGCACACAAGGCAGTGAAGAAAGAGCACACAGCAAGGCAGAGAGCAGGAGCTCCAGCACAGGATACATTCTGCTACCACCCTGTTTAATTACTATTTGCAGTTCAAGGCTGCACAGATTACCTCCACCCACACAAGGTAATTTGAACACTTTTATTTCACCTAACTATGTACTGACACGATGTTAACAGTTGCAATTTCAAGGAGTAAAAATCCTTAGAACTGCAGTTACAGATCAAGGAGAAAAATCTCAGATCTCTTTTCTGGTTTCATAAAATTACAAAATAGCTGAGTACGGAAAGGCCCTCTGGAGGTCATCCAGTCCTCCTTCTTTTTCAAAGGGTTAATTTCAAAGGTAGATAAGGCAGTCCAAGGCCTTGTCCAGTTGAGTCTTGAAAGCCTCTGAAGATAGAGAACCCATAAACTCTCTAGGCATCTATTCCAGCACTTAATCACTCGCATTATGATTTTTTTCCCATCTGTCTAGTCATATTTTCCCCACTTACAATTTGTAACCATTGCACCACATCCTTTTGCCATGCATTGTTCAGAAAAGTCTGGCACATCATCCCTATTACCACCCCTTAGGACCACTATTAGATCCACCTTAGCCTTCTCTTCTCTGGACTAAATAAACCTTTGCCTCTCAGCCCCTTTTTCTATGAAGTTCTTGGTCACCCCAGCCACTTTAATGACCCAAGTGCCCACACAGCACAGCCCTCAGCACAGACACCCTGTCCTGCTCTGCACCAACAAGGCTGGCAGGGTTGAAAACCATCCCTACCCAGGACAGTGACATCAGGTGTACAGTCCCAGTCTCCACATCAGTTTAGAGTTCACAGTGAAGCCAGGTGCTCACCTGAGACCTCTGCATTTACTGCCACATCAGACCTCAAACTCAGCTCAGGGGACGAACAGGGTGGAGAACCCCTGTCAAAGATTTCTGCATTAAAGAGCAAAAACGATCAAAAACACCAATGAGGAACTGAGTAGCCATTTTCATGGGGATACTTAGTTGACACATGCTCTGAAATTGTGTTATTAAAACTAGAACAGAAAATTATATGTTTCATTACCTAGAATTAGAATGAGAATGGACTGGTTTGTGCACAAAAGAGAGTGTAACTGAGAGGCTGTTCAAAATAACAAAAAACAAACCAAGACTGTCATCTGATGATATCAGCCCCAATATTCTGCACTGTCTTGAATGAAAAACTATCTGTATCATATACACTAAGCTGCATGAACTCACAAATAAACAAAACTCAGCTCTCATTTCCATACAGAATGTTTAGACAGGCTGGTTTGGTTTGGTGTAACTGGTTAACAACAGAGGGAACACACCACAATACCAGTCACTGAGAAGCACAACTACAACTGACCCCAACGCCAGGCTGAAACAAAGTCACAACTTCTGCTTTCAGGGGACTCTGAACCAGAAATAAGAAGTAACATGTTGCTAAGAGAGCAGATGGAGAAGCAAAATTAATGCACTGGTGTAGAACTAGAATAACACTGAGTAAGACAAAGTGGTGAGAGGTAAGTTGGGAGTAATCCTTGGCTCCTACCAACATTATCTCCAGTTAAAGAGTCCAGGAGGGAACTTCAGGGAAGGTGAATTGCTGTTGCTATGTTGGCATCATTACTTAAATTCACTGAAAGTTCAGGTTTTGGGTATTAGTATGCTCCACCCTGCTTTGTTCTGACAAGACTATCAGAAAATTTGGGGTTGAGTATAAAGGCACAAACTTGACTCTCACATCTCCTCAGGTTTTATGTTCTATGATTTTTCAAGAATTACTCTCAATTCACATTGATAAATGAATTAGTCTTCCAAATTAAAACTAAGCATTTTTCATTGAGTTCTCTTACTCTAAGACAGTCCATCTTAGTTTAAGAAAGATTATTATGGAGGCTGTGGACCAGTTCATGCCTCTCACAAGTGGGCTGGCTGCCATCTCATCTGTACTGACACACTGCTAGAGGCACTAATGAAAAGTTAAATGGTTTGTTATTCAGAAATCAGCATTACAAATGGATTTACAATTTTTAAAAATCACTCTAGAGTTAAATTCTTGACCATTCTGAAGTTGAGAACATATTAATGTCTAAAAATAAAAAAGAGAATATAAAAACTTAGAGTAATGTCTAAGAACAAAATATTACCAGTTTCCAAGTTCTTATGAAAAATTATGTGAGTAACGCTTTGGAAGGGTACTTTTCCTGCAAATAAATGTAATGCAAATACTAAGTCCCATAAGACCAAGTTTATAGCCCTTACACTAAAAAAGCAGTCTTAATGATTAGCATAGCTAAGTATGTACTGTAATGCAGACCCTGTTGCATATTCATTCACAGTGGGTATAATTCTCTTCTTAGAGACACTACCAAACCACCAGCAGCCCTTGTATGTAAATGGAGATTTCCACTGGCTTGTATTTAAAGGCATCTATTTAAAAAAAAAATTAACATGTGCGATATATTTACACATTTTTAAAGTGCACACTGTATGATAAGGCACCATTAAACATATGTAATTTCAAAACATAAAACATTTTAGCAAAATAAATAAAGAAGAAAAATACCCCTTTAAAATTTAATTTCCACACTCCTGAAAAAAACCCCTCCTGTGAATACATATATCTTTCAAAAAGTGTGCCATTAGGAACTCTAGCTAACTTGGCACAGAAAGAATTTCTGAATGACCAGCAGACAAAATGAATGCTACTTCTCCCTGGACTACACTTGGTTTCTCCCACTTTGCCAAGATCAAAAAGCTCTTATTTTAGCTTTCCAGGCAAAGAGTAGCTAATCCTTGACTAGCCCATAATAATATTTTAGGCTGTGCTATGATATTCAAATACAACATATATTCATTTTCCTGAGTGAAATCTAACGTAATGCACAAAGGCCCAAGAATCCTATAAGCACAAAAAGAAGTCTGTCCTTAAAAATGTCATCAGAAACCATGCCACAGATATGCCAATTAACTGATGGAGAAAGGGCCTCAGAGCAGGGGTATGGATTTCCTCCCTGACTGTGCAACTCTTCTCAAAACCCAAATGGAGACAGTCATGAGCAAATGCACTTCAGATGACTCAGGGCTGAGCTGCAGGCTTCGAGTAGACAAGCAACAGAGATTTTCTCCAGCCACCACTATTCAATATTTTCTTATAATTATATGTATTTTTAAACACTTTCAGTGTATCAATGGAGTTTTTTGCTTGTAAGCCCAGAAAAATAGACCTGAAGGCACCTTGTGGCTTCAGGCTCTCCATCCTCACAAATCATGACATTCTGTAATCTTTTTCATGGATGGATCCAGCTCCATACTTTGTCTCATTAGTAAGGAATAATTCTTTTAGTTTTCTGAAATGTTATGTGTCCTTGCATAGTTTCAGAGTTATTATTAAATCATGCAATGATTTTCCTTTTCTTGGGCAGCCCTCATGAGCAGCCTACTATGCACAGAGGGTTTGTGAGAGGCAAATACAGAGGTACAAGCTGAGCCCCTGATTAAAAGCCACAAAACACAGTATTGCTTAACATATACAATTTATACACCTAAATCCTAAAACTCTGCATATTTGTAGGCTGGATATCATTAGTTCAGTGCAATTTTTATAGAGCAAAGATTCAGGCACAAAAATCAGCTTAAAAACGTAGCTTACTAATGTGCTGTAATACACTGTGATCACTCTGAATATCACAGGCACTCTATGTGTAAACCACACTGAACATGGCAGGTGTCTTCCCTTAAGAAAATCACTCAGATTAATCTGTTTTCTATAGTCTTGCTATTTATGGATCCTTTATAACGGTTCTAGTACATCTTGCCCAGATAGTGCTAATAAAACATTTCCCAATCTCCTTTCATTTCAAGTTTCAAATCCCACATTCTACAATTTATGACATTCTTATGTGTTCACACAGTGTTATTTGTTGCTTAATAGAAGAAGCCACTGGAGTTCCACTTCACACTTTAGTTTCAACCCACTTAAAAAATAAGGCCATAACCCAAAATCTCTACTATTGGACTCTTTCCTGATGATCAGGATAAACAAGAATATAGGAAAACAATGTGTGCCATTTTCTCCTGTTCGATGTACATCATGATTTCCTAAATCAGTTGAAATTCAGTTGCTGAGCCAGCAATTTTGAAGGTTCTGTATACACAAGAGCTCCCAAATGAGACTGACTTCTACATACATGATCTACATTTTGTCTTTTTTTTCACCCTAGTTGGAAAGTCAGCAAACTGTCCAACAGGAACGTTTTGGCACCATCTTATTATCTCTGACAACATGTCAAGTGGGAAAAAAGGCATTTGCAAACAAGAGGGAGAAGAATGTGGAAAGATTCTATTTTTGGTTCTATATTGGGAAGTACACAATGTGTTCAGAGAAAGATGAAGTTATCATAATTTTATCCTTGGTCAAAATTTCTTTTTTTGCCTTCCCCAATTCAGGCAAAATGGTATTGGCCATACTAAAGAGAACAGAATAGACTCATAAAGTTGAAAGAAGTAAAGTCACTTTTCAGAACAGCAGTCATTAAAATTTACTATCAACCCTAGAAAAGTTCTGCTCCACGGTATATGATGTGTTGCAACAAACAAACATTACTTTGTTTGCCGTATATTACTGTTTGTTTCATTATCCTGTGGTATTTCAGCTTCTATTTCAAATGCTTCCTCTTGATGATAAGTAATTGCATGTTATAAGATCCAAAGAAGGGTTTGGAGGAAGACATTAATTTGGCATCAGAATCAAATGATCACAACTACTTGTTTGCTTCCAAAGACAGCACGGCACAGGGCAAAGTACACTGGGCTTTTCCCAAGCCTACTTCTTGTCACAAAATAATGCAAGTCAATTATTAAAAAAAAAATGCTGCTTTCTAAATTTTCTCACATTCATCTAATTTCTAATTTTTAGATGCTCTCTGTATGCCAAGGACACCCTCCTCCTGTTTTGCAGTTCCTTTTTGACTTCACGTCATGGATAATTTTTGTGATAAGCTTCCTGTGGTATCCCAGTGCTTTCCCAGACCTAACAGGTGAGTATGGAGCCACCACAGTCCCAAGCCCTGGGAAATCCCTGATCCTGCCTGTCACCCATCCAGGACAGCGGTGCCACAAGCGATTCTCCTTTTCCTGCAGTAGCTACTCACCATTTCCTGTCATCTGCTACTCTATGAACCCACTAAGACACCTTTTTCATTTTCACTCACTGACTTTTTCCATGTTCTGATCATCCTCCCTTCTTAGGTTGGCGATAGACATCTTGCTACCTTGTTCCCTGCTTTTGCTTCAGTTACCGCTGCTAAAATATTCCTTTGCCTCCCCCATTTTTTCACACAACCAAGGCTTTGCACAGCCTTCTCCTTGCATTCGCCTTTGGTTCCTTATTCTTCACTCATGCCTTGTTTTCCCCCTTCTCTCATTTAATTTTCATACCTTAGCACAGGAATTCTCTCAATTTCTCCATTTATTTATTATTCTTGCCCATCATTTTTGTTCCTCTTCAAGAGCCAACACACCTCCTCATGGCAATTTTTCATACAAGGTGTTTGAAAATACTCATCTGCACTCCTTGGGGGAACTGTGTCAGTGACTGTACAGTTCCCACATATTTGTACAGCCATGGACTGATTGACTAAACAGTCAGTAACAAATCAATAGCCCAGCTATGACAGCAGTATTTTTGCTTTGTGGAATAGAATGGTTTTGCTTTTAAGTTTATTCAGACTGAGAGACAACTCCTTCAAATAAAGTAGTGGAAACCAGAGCATCCATCAAATCCAAAGTGTTCAAATGTGGTGTATCGTGCTTGGAATGACTCCCTTGCCTGCATTACTCTCTTGGGATGGGAAATAGGAGAAGGCAGTGAAACAATAAGAATAATGAATAATCACATACTTAGCAAAACCATTAAGTCTAGAGTTTGAAATTTGTACAACAATCTGGATTTTGCTGCAATTTAATTTCATAGATATTACCACTGAAAGACAAATAAAATTGGAAAAGATGTATTCCCAGAAAATCTATTATCAGGAAACCTAAAAAAATTATCATAAATTTAAGCATTTCTAGTTTTTGCGCAAGACTCAGAGGGACACCGCCTGCCCTGTCTAGTTACAATAAAGACCTGCTGGGCAAATGAAGGTCACTTGAATTTTTTAAAACTTAAAACTTTGTCTTCTGCTAACTCACAGGGAAATACACCAAAACCATAACCAACTTTTCCTGGGTTTGACAATCGCGAAAGTCCTCTTTATGCTCCTCACTACTGACTCACAAACCACCGCATCCCAAGGGATTGTGCCCTCTGAAACAGGGGGTGAGTAATCAGGAAAAAGATGTTTCCCCTCTTCAAAGTATTCACTAAAGCATTCATCCTTTCAAAACTCCCAAGCTACTATTTGTTTGGGTTGTAAATCTTACAGCAACAATATTGACAATGATACCGTAAACACTGCACAATGTAAATGAAATTGTCTAAAATATAGACCAGGTCATAGAGACTTCTTCCAGTATGGCACAGGGTGAGTTGGTCTCATTTCATCTGTCTGGGAACACAGGAACAGCAAACCCCAGAAAGAACAGCCTGATTATTAGACCTGTCTCAAAATAAAAGACTTATACTCTTCTATAGCTTGGGAAGGGACTTTTTTTAATTCATTCAAGACACCTTTGGAAAGAGTTGATACTATGAAGGAAGCCAACACTTTCAGAGACCGAAAATTTTAGTATGCATCTGAAAAATGACTCACTGGTTCTGACTGCCATTTTGTTTACTGCTGTGGAAAGCTGCAAAATGTAGTTGTAATAAAGCAGACATTGAAGAGATGTATTAAAACACAAACTTATCAATGGATTTATTCTTATATTCAGCTCAATGAGCTGATTTGCTAGTGTAAACAATAAACATCACTTTACAATAAGACAAAATAATTGATTTATCAAGAAGAAACCATGGAGTGTGATTTTTAAATACTGCATTTCTTGGCAGTTAAGAAGTATTTGCTGCATTAATTATTGGAATTACTACACATGGGTAGTTTACAGTATTTCTTTATCTTTTCAACATTTTACTCTTCAAATATCAGATCCCAACAATCCAAATACTGCTGGCAAATTGGAAAGGAGAGGACAACTCTCCAGTTACCACAGTCAGGACAAAAAACCAGTTACATTTCATGTAAGCAGAATGTCTTGTTCTTAGGAGTCCAACATCATCATACACCCCCATAGACCACACAAACCATAAACGTCTTTGAGCTCTAAACTACCACTAGATAGTTTTTATTGAACTCTCAGTCAATACTAAACTGGTTAGCTGGCAAGTTCATAATCACCAGAGGTAATATTCACAGTTCAGGAGATGGGGTCCAGCAAGAGCTGGATGTGCATGCCTGATTTCCTACTTTCATGATAAAAAGTGACAATGTTCAAAATACCCAATATTGATATTTTAAAAAGGAATCCTCTCAGCCAGAAGAGTCTTTGGCTTCACACCTCTTGAATCACACCAGGATTTTTGGTCATAAATGAAATTTTGGAAATAATTCAGTGCTCAATACCAGCGACTTTTATTAAGCATTATCACATTCAATAACCCTCTCCAACCTGTGCTCTGGGTAGTGCCAATTCTCATAATTTACATGGAAAATCAAGAGGGGAAAAATGACAAACACGAACATGAACAAAACCATGGCAAAGCCAGACCATACATCCACCACCGATCCCAGGTTACAAGGAATGGCTGCCACAGGTCTCCTGTGAGGTGAGAACAGTGAGTTTGAAACCCAGTAACAACTAAAGCTGGCTGGTTACAAAGCCAAGGTGTGAACAGCTGGTCAGAGAACACCCTCATGGTGCTCTTTCCTACCAATAAATAAAAGACTAAAAGGACACTCAACACTTTACCTGAAGAAGCACATCCTCCACAGTCCGAAGCTCCAGGAACACGACGTGGTGCTCATCAGCCTCCACAGGGAGCAGCCCTTACCCTTTCAGCGGCCACAACATCCTACTCAGGGTTCTTTGCCCCACCTCAACGCCTGCCTCCTCTGGAGTCCATCACTGATGTAAAATGCAGCTCCTCGTCACCATGAGCTCATTCCTCCTCACAGAATCACCAATCCACAGCAACAGTCATGGTGGGAGGGACCATAGTGGGTCATCTGGTCTAACCACCCTGCTCTAGGGTCATCCTAGAGCACGTGGAACGGGATTGCATCGAGACCGTTCTTGAATACGTCCAGACCCAGGTCACTCAGGGCGGGGTTCCTGTGAGAGAACTCCTCGGGCCAGGGCTCTGCGCTCACCAGGAGCTCTGCAGTGATGGCCGGCGAAGGCTGGTGGTCAGTCAGGGCGCAGCCCGGCTCACTCGGCATGACCTTCACAGCTTCCCCGTCTCTCAGGTAAGCACCGCGGGGACGCCACTGGCCATGGGACGGCATTTTTTTCCTCCAAGAAACGACACGGACGGCCCTAAAGTGGCGATGGCTGATGACTTCGTGTCACCGCGCATCCCCCAGTCGCTTCAAAATTCCGGCCACCGCCTCCACGTGAAGGGCAGGTGGCGGGAGGTCGCTGGCTTTCATGTCCTCGAGTGGGCTGGCAAACCTGCAGAAATGCCTGGGGGGCAGCGAGCGGGACAGGCTTCGCAGTGCCCGGCGGGGAGCGGGGGAGAGAGGCGTCCCCGAGCCCCGCC
>VXBB01010423.1:1535854-1620286 GCA_013399915.1 Illadopsis cleaveri
AGCGCCGGGGCAGCATCGGGCGACGGCCGCTGGGTCGGGGGCAGGCAGGGAAAGAGGAGCCGGCGGGCAGTGGGCGAGAGCCAGCCGAATTTTGACCTCCGGCACCCGGTTCTAATGCCCCAAAACTGAGAACGAGTCTAGCCACTCTTGCCACGCCAGAGAAGAAGAAGGGAGAAAGCTGAAATGAAAAATAAGACAGACTGGAAATATCCAGTTCCAGTAAGTGGAACCAGGGTGGAAGTGGTAAAAACATCAAACATGACTGGATGTCCTACAGTTCTTGGTCTGGAGCACCTCCTCAGGCTCCACATTTCCTGGTGAAATGGCTGTTTGTGTTGAGGTTGTCTAGAGTGCACTGTTGAAGGACTAGGACAGAAGCCATCACCTTCCAGTTGGAGCTGTGTGCCAGTGATGGGTACTGCTCAACCATCATGCTGTGCTTGGGTGTGAACTGCCTCTGTGGTTGGTTGGACATGGTTGGACTTACTCTCCATTTGATGATCTTGATGATCAGCTGTAGAGTCTCAAGTGCAAGAAGTGCAAGATCTGACAGGTTTCACGTAGTAGGTTTTCACTTTGTCATTGTCTTTCAAAGTCTTTGGTGGAGGTCGTAGCTAAGGGATGACATTGCCCTATTAGGATGGTATTTTACTGTGTGTGACACCGACCTCCTCTGAAGTGAACAGCACTTAAACTCTCCTATATGGTGTTAAATTATCAGAAGTACATGATGATCTGAATAGTGTCATTGACCTTTCCCCCCCATTTTTCAATATCTGTCATTTAACTTTGTAATTTTAAGGATATTGTATGTCAGCTGTACTGCTGTTGTGACTCTAGAATAGCCAGTGGGAGCTCTGTGAAGAACAACTTCGACCCAAAAAAGTTAGTGATACAATTTTAGGATTAGTAGTTCCTGGGACGCATAGAAGACCTTTGCCAGGTGTTGTCTGAGTTTTCTTTAGATGTTTGGATTGGTTCTCGAAAGAAATAAAGCTATATGTCTTAGCCTAATGGTAGCCATGCTGGTTTAGCTCTGACTCATGGTTAAAAAATTCTGCCGTTTTATGATCCTTGTGCTGTAAGATGATGACGTTTGGTAGTTGGATGTGTCACTGTGTGACATCCAAGTGAGGTTGCTCGAGTGTGAACCTGGTGTGTTCTGTGAGGGAGCAGACTCAACAGCCCAGTTTGCAGGCAGTGTTCGGCCCAGTCTTCTCTTTGCAGGCATTTGCATGGAAGAGTGTGAATTTTTGAGCTGTGGTTCAAAGCCTCTGAATCATTTCCTTTCTTTGTTACTCCATTTGAAATACTTTTGCTTATTGTACAATATGGAAGAATTCTCTCCACCAAAACAGGTAGGTGGAAGAAGTGTGTCTGTCCATTTCTTGTTGTGTGAGGTGTTTGTAAAATGACCTCAACTGGTCATGGTGTAAAATCTTCATCTACATGTTGGACCTGTGGCAAAAAGTACATGCAGGGCTTCAGTTATCAATCCATTTGCATTTTGCATTTTGCATCTTCACTGGGAAGTTCTCCATGACAGAGGTCAGAAGAAATGTCTAGAAAGCTGAAGAGTTTGTATGTCTAATAGGCAGAAATCGTGCAAATGGTGGTAGCTTCATTTAAAAGATGACTCAATTTTGCCTCCCTGCTTTTTCACCTTCCCAAAAAGCAACTGTGTCCAGGGGATTTATTAGAAAGAAGCTCTTAGAGCTGGGATGTCCCACACCAGTTTGCAAGTGAGATGAAGTGCTTTGTGCCCTCAGAGTAGTCCAATTTCTTGAACAAGTAAAATGTTTTGTGGATCACAAGATGACCATTAAACTGTTCCAGGATTTTACCTTGAGATAATTTGGAGCTGTGGGTGTAAATAAACAATTTGGGTCTTATGGTGACATTCCAAAGGTATAGTGCTCTTCTGATTCCCTTTTCACTCCTTAGTAATATCCAAGTCCTTCAAGGGTTCTTACTGAACTTCTTCAAGTAAGACCAAAAATTAACTCTGCAGTTTGGAGAATTTAAGACTGTCTGCAAAATTATTTTTAAATCCAATCATGATATAGAAGCCCTGATAAAACACATGGAAACAGTACAGTGTGTATATTGCCTATATGAACTCATCATACTTTGGTGGCACCCAAGAAACTTATAAATTTTGAAGTTTTGGAAATAGATGTGCATATTTATTCTGTCAGTTCATTCATTTTCTACTGTCATATTATTTTAAAAGGCTTTTCAACCTTTTAAACTTAAAGATAAATTCAATTACTGTCTTCATATCAAAGCAAAATAAGATCACAGACAAAATAACCTCAGTGTTTGGTTTGGTAGGTGCCTTTTTCCAGTTAGAAATGGCTTTTAATCATCTGAAATACCTCCTAGTACGTTTGGGTTGGGACTGTGAAACAAGTACCAATTTATTCTAAAAGCAAAAGATCACCCATGAGGAGTTCTGTGTTTACTGGTAGTCACTTCTAGACCTGTGTGTTAGAACCAAGACACTTTACAGCTAAATATAATTATTCCATTATATGGTAAAATGTAGGTGTCAGTTTTGACGTTTTTAAGTACATTTTTTTCCTTTACCAGTGAAGAATGTTGTGTATTTAGTGCAATTCTTGGGCTATATGAAATACTGGTTTGGCTTTGCTTGACTTCCATGTGCTTATGATTTCAAGCTTTTATGAGTAGGTGAAAGTGTCATAGAATATTCCCTTTTTTCCCCCCCTTGCTTTTCCTCTGAAGAGGTAATCTGTTAAATATTAAAGACCTATGGTGCATGTTTCCTTGGAAATAATAATCTGAAAATAAAGGACTGACAAAAAGGGTTTTCAGAGTTGCCTTCAGTAAGGCTACCCTAGTCTGCCTTGTGTTTCACAATACACTGTTGGATGCATTGACAGGAAATACTCATTCTTTTTGGAAACAGACAGAAAGGGAAATGTATTTACTCTTAAATATCAAGTTTGTTGATCTCACATTAAAGTTGTCAGTAACTTGAAGTAACATTTTTTGTTTTCCATGTACAATTTGTTACATTATATGAACCCAGACAGTTATCTCACAGACTCTGGTATTTTAAATATATGAGATGGCTTTAGTGGGGAAAAAATTCCATATGAACAGTGCTCCTAACTTTTTTTCCTACCCCAGAGCATCCTGTTTACTGCAGTAAAAACCTCCTCTACTGATGAATATGTGAACCAGTTATCAGTATGTCAGAGATGCTCTTTAAGCTCATCTCAATGCATTTTTTAAGTTTAATATTTTAATATTTGTATGCAATGAACACCATTAGACTTTGGGTGTAATGAAGTTGAAATCTAAAGGGGTATTTTATCATTGTGTCAGATTGTATTACAACACCTTTGGTAGGTGATCTAAAGATTACAGCCAATTCTCTCAGGGGGACTTAACATGTATGCATTTCTGGATCACAATAATAAAACCAGTCTTTAAAGCTCAATAGTTATTGCATTAAAGGGAAGAAGTGACATTTTTTAAAATGGCATCTTCTCACTGAAATGATGCAAGGCCCATGGCCAGGAGCACATCCACCACAGTGACACATTTCAATTGGATCTGAGTCTGTTTATGCAGCAGTGTAAGAATGAGCTGCAGATTATTTCAGCTCACATGATCCACCAGAAAGATAACGTACTTCCAGATAATTGCAACATTTCCCATTTATACCTGCACTCAGGTACCAGCAAAGTCAAAACTTGAAGATAATAATGGCACAGTTTGGGCTGCTGAATCCCTCTGACATGTGGAGACATGCAGATGGGAGAGAACAGGGTTGAACTTTTGGATGCAAGGTTTGGCTTGAGATGCAGGGTTTAGAAAATCATCTTGGCTTTACAAGGAAATGCAAGTTTTTGAGCGTTGTGCTTTCCATCTTGCATCTCTTTCCATGGAGTCACTTTTTAGCAGAGATACATACTTAAACCTGCTTATTAAATTGAAAAGCAGAAATCTATTTTTTAATTATTTCACATGTGTATTTTCTTCTAAGACCAAAGTGACTTGGAAGAAGATGGTGTATTTTAGTAAAGGTTATTATTTCTCAAATAAACCTCTTTATTGATACAACTGCTCTGTGGTGAATAGGACTGACTTCACAAGCAGAAAACAGTGGCTTGAAGTAGGATTTGAGGAATATAGAACAGTTAAGCACCTACTCGTTCTGTACACTGGCAAGCTGTGGATGCAATGTTGATTTCAGTAATACTGAGCTGGCACTCACAAGCTCTAAGATTTGGTCATCTGTAAGTAAACCTTTTCATTTTTTTTTTTAGTGGAAAAGCTTTACTAACTATTTTGAAGAATCAGCTATTTATTAATACATTATCACTGATCTGTTCTCAAAATCAGTGTGTAGAAGACAGCTGTCCTCAAAATCAAGTAACCTCTGAGCAGTATTACCTTCAGTAGGTAGAAATCCAGAAATTTTATTGCCTGATGAAAGTTTTCAGGACTCTGTTCCAAATGTGGTGTGATTTGCAGTGCAGACTTGTATTCTTCAATCCTAAACTGGGCAATCATCTGAGGTATAAACTGAGGTATAACGATGGTAACAAAGAGTTAACCAGATGTCCCTTCTGCCCACATTGTGGGACTTCCCTAAATTAAAGTTACTGAGAGAGGTTCACAAACAGACCTGGATAACTCTGGCAATATTCATTGTCTTACGAAGAAATTCCAGTTTAGAGCTGCACATGGAACTTTGCAATGCCCGTGACAGTCTTGTTTACCTACAGCGTCACTGTTACCACAAGCCCAACTTCCTCATTGTACATTGTAAACTGCTGAGCATATTTTTGGACACCTAAAACCAATTGATTTCTTGTTACAATCTTGATAAAGTGTTTTATTTGGCTCAAGTGTAGCTTGCTTCAAGGTACGAGTCTTAATTGTGCTCCTGCTTGGGAGGGACACTGAAATACACCCTTGTCACTCTTAAAAGCCTGAACGTTTGAAGTGAAGATACCACCAAATCCACTGAACTGAACAGGCGTCCTTCCCTTCAGTGTCCAGGTTCAGTGCCCATAACTATCCAAAGATAGTTAAAATTGCATCATTTTTTATAATACTTCCTGAATGACAAATACAGTGCTTTATTTTGGGCTGATCTTTGATTGAATATTCAAATCCAGTAATAAACTCGTTGTTTAGTAATTGCTTCTGAGAGTTAAAATATTTGGAAAGAGACAGCTCAAATAATGGCAAAATTTAAACGTGGTGTAATATTGAAAGAAATGGGCTAATTATTTTTTTTTTAATCAATGGAGTGATTGTGATGGCCAGCTATGTTGTAAATAGCATTTCTTTGTCCATTCATTTGACTTTTAGCATTAGTACAGCTTCTGGCTCTGTACATTTTCATCAGTGCAATCTCTTTTTGTTGTTCCTTCTTATCCATATA
The DNA here is from genome assembly GCA_013399915.1 of Illadopsis cleaveri. Lineage (NCBI taxonomy): Eukaryota > Metazoa > Chordata > Aves > Passeriformes > Timaliidae > Illadopsis > Illadopsis cleaveri. Next base: position 1,541,283 of record VXBB01010423.1, read on the forward strand.
TTTTTCAGATAGTTTTTGCAGCACATTTTATGGCACTGGCATTCTGGTGCTGGCAAAAAAAATATTAAATAGTTAACTGTTTCTTGCATTCAAACTATTAGAACAATTTAATTAAAGTCAAATGTTGGTAATGTGCATTCACGCAAATACAAATATTTTGGTTTAGACAAAAGGAAATTCATCCTTTCTGCCTGTTGAATTATGTCACAATCTTAGTTTATTATTAAATTTTTACGTTGGTAATATTGAAACACTAGAAGGAAATACACCTCAGTCTGTTTTCTTCTATTACAAAGAGCAAATGTAGATTACAGTACTATTTCAATACCATCTCATTTCAAGTCCTGATATAAAATATTGCTGCAAATCTATTAGGTCTCTAAAGACTTTCACAAGAAATTGATATGATTGACCTGTGTAGAAAAGAATGATTCTTCTCACGCCTCACCAAAAAGAGAAATTAGGATTAGAAAATGGTAAAGGGTAGCAGTATGAGCAGGAGACTACAACAAAACACTAAAACAAAACCAGCATTTAAAACATGTGTCAGAAAGACACTTTTGTCTGAAAACAGAAGTTCCCCTACTTGGGCTTTCCTAGATGTCTCACAGAACACCCACAAAATTTGCACTCCATTCCTTCAGAGGAGCAAACCAGAAACAATGAGGATTTTTTTCTTCCTTCAGGTTCTTCACTGCATTTATTTAGATTTTGTTGGGGTTTTGTGTAATTATCTTGTATGAATCACTTCTGTGTGCTCATACCAAATGGATTAAGAGGGAATATGAGGGACTCACAGCACTAAGTCTGAGCTCCATTGCATGCAGATTAGTAGCACCTGTCAAAAGAAATGTAATTTACAGATTACATGTGGACATGTCTTGGTTTGGACAAGAGTTAACATTTTTATAGGATATCTCACAGATCTTAGGGTCAATATTTAGAGAAGAATGATTCTGGCTGGTGTAAATGGTTTTTCAAAAAACCTTTTTGTAAGATCCCACAGGAGCAGCTGGTAACAAAACCAAGCAATGGTCTAGAAGGTTTGGTCATCTCTTAGGCCACCTGTTTTACAGAGAGGTGTCTACAAATAGAGGTTTCAAACACTGGTATTGGGACCTGTATTGTATGACAGAGCCATCAATTACTTGAAAATAATCACATTTACTCTTGATAATTTATAGATTGTTATTAGTATAATTGTGAAGACAAAAGTTGACAGTGAAGAGCTGAATGACAGCAACTGAAATTCAGTGCTTACAAATGCAAGCTAATGATCAAAGGAAAAATAATCCTGACTATTCATGCATAAAAATGAGCCCTGAAGAAGCTGTTACTATTCTGGAGAAATCTTGGAATCATCGTGGAAGGTTTCTGGGTGTGTCCATGTTAGTATTTTAATTTGGATCACGTGCATGCTTTTGAAGTGAATCTCCCTGTGATCCGCAGTTACCACACCTCGGTTTGCATCACAGCATTGCCTTGGAGAGCAGTGACCACAATCCCTCCCAAAGAAACCACACCAGAAAATGTGTTTCAGCTCCCAATGAGTGTCCAGTCCATGGGACCAGACTTCTGGCAAACAGAAGTTTACATGTTATTAAAAAAGCAATTGAGAATGAAAGAGAAGATGATCATGCTTGTGTCCCTGGGGAACACGGTGCTTCCACCTCTGCAGTGCTGCACCCACTGCCAGGAGACACAGAACAAGAAGTAATGCAGAGAAAGGCCATCAGGGTGTTGCAGGGGATGGAGTGGCTGTCAGTGAAATGACACCTTATGACATCTTCCTGGCTGGGTAAAGGAGTGATTGAATGGTAGAGAAAAGGCAGATGGGGGATGTTTTGTTAAATCAGAGATGAATGCTATTTCTCATGGCACGAGTAAAGATATACCGCAAAGGAAATAATTAGGCAAGTGATGGAGACAAGAGAAGTACTTCACAGTATTTAAATCTTGGAACTCTTTGCCATGGGATGTTGTGGAAATCAGAATTGTGAATTGTTTCAAAGAATGGTAAAACAGGTTCTTGGTGGATTGATCCCTTTATACTTTTCAGCACAAACCAATCTTTAAACTGTTAATCATGAGAAGCTGTGAGGGCAGAGCAAGGGCAACACTTACTCTATAGATGCTGTTTCCTAAGCATCCAGTCCTAATTTCTGTTTGAATATACAACACGTTGAGCTAAGAGGACCTTTAGTCTGACCTCATATGGCAGTTCTTAGTTTTGTACTTACTACAGTCATTAAACAAACATAGTTATTGACTAAGGTGTTGATATGGTCTGCAGAGATCACAAACACACTTGCCTTACAAGCTGTATCCCAGTATTCTAATTCCTAACCTTTGTCAATTAATATCTTTGCAAAGCAAAGGACTAATCAGAATAGTGGGTTTGGTTTCTGCTTTAGAGCCCTCACAGTCTAGATTTAGGATCATAGAATCATTTAGGTTGGAAAAGTCTTCTAAGTCCAACCATTAACCCAGCACCACCATGTTCCCCAATAAATCATGACCCCAAGTGTCATATTCATGTGCCTTTTGAACACTTCCCAAGGATGGGGATTCCAGCATTGCCCAGGGCAGCCAAGTCCAGACTTCTAACAAGTTGCAGTGTGTGGTACAAGGAACCAAAAGAGTAGAAGAAGAGAGACGTTATGAAGTAACATTACAAACATGTAATAAAAAATGAAGTTTTGGCTCCTTGTTGTAGCTCTGCTTAATAACTGAGGCTAAAGGGTTAAAGATAAACTAAAAAACATTCCAGTAAATGCATGGCATGAGGCAAATGATTGAGTCAGTGTTGCTGGAAAGTTACATTAGTGGAATACCATGTTTCTGATGAACAAAACCAGGTTTCTCATACAAGCAAAGCATTTCAGCATCCAAAAACGTTTATCCACAGCTTTCCCACATTTATGATTTTGGATGGGATCCACAGACTTCCTTAATACTGTAAATTGAATACATTGAATTGTCAATCTGCCTTACCTGAACATACATCAAAAACCACTACTAACAAACTTTTAACAAACCCATCAAATGGTTATTCTGTTGTTTGGAGTTTTTTATTCCAGAAGTGGTGATTACTAATATACTGATATATAAACAGCCTCATTTCTAACTGACCAGCCTGACCTGTCAAATTCTCTCACATATACACAAGGAACTTTTTTGTGACATCACTTGGCAGTCACTCCAACAAAGGAGAGAGAGCATTGCTCATGTATCTTATTATTCTTAGTAATACGAGAGATCTTAAAATAAAGTGTGACATTGCATAGTTTTTTAAAAGACTACTTCGTAAAATTAGTTCAGCTCTGGTAATGGACTTGCCTTTAAATGTTATGCAGTTGAAATTTGCTCTCATATTTTTCATTTTTTGGGGAAGGGACAATTTTGCAAAATATGAAATTACATTAATACACCTAATGAATTTGTCTTCCAGAAATCTTTTGTGATAAATTTCAGGTATTTTAGCACAGGAAATCTGACAGGAAAGGTGGTAGAGAAGTGCTGAGAAGTAGGGTTCATGGAAGGAAAGGGCACAGTAATGCTTACAGGGCTTGTAAATAGTTTTGAGAGAAACTGCAAAGATGTTGGTCACAAAGTGTTTTGGTGATTAATGTAAGGGAGGAATAGCAGACTGCAGTGCAAATGGGAATGCATGAATTCTGGGGTTGTTCAGCCTGGAGAAAAGGAGGCTCAGAGGTGACCTTATCACTCTCTATAACTTCCTGAAGGGTGGCTGTGCTCAGGTGGGTGATGATCTCTTTCTCCAGGCAACAACGGACAGAACAAGAGGACACAGTCTCAAGCTGTGTCAAGGGAAATATAGGCTGGATATTAGGAAGAAGTTTTTCACAGAAAGAGTGGTAAAGTACTGGAATGGTTTGCCCGGGGAGGTGGTGGAGTCACCATCCCTGGATGTGTTTAAAAAGAGACTGGATGTGGCACTTGGTGCCGTAATCTAGTTGAGGTGTTGGAGCATGGGTTGGACTCGATGATCTTGAAGGTCTCTTCCAACCTAGAAATTCTGTAATTTAGGATGACACAGCACGGGAAGACCTTCATTGATGTGAAGTGGCTGCATTTATCTCTACATAAGCACAGGAGGTAGCAAACTTTTAGGTTCAGCAATGGTGCAACATAGCAGCAAAGCTTCAAGTGAAATAGGAATATGACTCACATATCAAAAGCTATACAGGGAGGAGGAGGGAAACTTCAGATCCCAAATTAAGTATTAGGAATTAGTAGGAAAACTACATTTATGTACCAAAATGACTTCACATGATTCCAGGGGAAATAACCTGAAAGTTCTTGAAGGAATGATAAATACTGGCTGAGGAGGGGCAATTAGAACTTTGTGATTTGTCTGCAGTAACTGGAAGCAAGAGTCTGTAATAGAGTCCAGGTGCATAAATTCAAGCTTTTCACAATCTGAAAATTGGAAAAGTTGAGAAAGAAATTCCACTACTGTGTTCAGTAAATATTAGCACTGGTTCATCATTTTCTACTGTGCTGACAAGTCAGAACCAATGTGCTACAACAATCAGAAAAGGAGGTGGTAGAGATGATGAAGAACTTGACAGTGTTGTATCCATGTGGTCACTATTACAGACTATGTGCTACTGTTTGCTGCAGATTAATACATGGTGGTATGCAGTGTTTGTACAGTCAGCAAAATACATCATAGTATGGAAACAGTGACAAAAGTAACAGGAAACTGAAAAAAGCAATGAAAAAGAAATGATTTCTGGGGGTGGATTTTTTTGTGTGTGGTTTTTAGGGTATTTTGTTTGTTTCATTTTTTACAGTGGAAGTGCAAAATGATCACTTTTCTGTGACTACACTATAAAAACAGTGTAAGATAGGCAATTAAACAGACAGACAGTTCAGGCAGCAAAATTTAATAAGACTGAATGTTCCTCTAACTTACCTTTATGGCCTGTTAATGTCTTATGTGCAGTAGAAGCCCTAATCATCTGTGCACTGATGATACCCAGAAGGTGCAACAGAAACACCAGATAAAGTTGTGCTTGATAATCTGTCTTTACATATACAATGAAATAGCTTCTCTTTCACCCTACACACACAGAAACCCTCAGATTTCTTAAGGAAAGGAAAAGGGTGAGGCCCTTAGCCAGCTTTTATGGCCTTCCCAATGCTGCATTTTATTTGCCCCTTGGCGTCAAGAATGGTGGTCATCAGTTAACTGTGAGAAATGTGGGTCTCTTAGAGGAAAATATTTGAGTATCAATGTGCTGAGCAACACCTTCAGAGCCCACGTGATTTGGATGAGCTCCTTCCTCTACTTTTTGCTGGTTTAGGACCTTCTGGAGCATTCTGTACACAACAGTGATGTGTTAGTGCTTTTAGGGAGGCTGAAGTGTAAATATGCCACCAGAATACACAGCAAGCAGGCTGTGTGGCCTGATGGAACTCAGGAGCATCAGAGAGCTGTGCTGCTCCCCTGCCCTCACTCAGCATTTGGAGGCCATTGGAAGGAGACTTTTCACCAGCAGCAAGTGATTTCCATTGCCTTTTCCATGCACTTGCATCAGGTGATGGGTTAAAGCAGGAGAGCCAAGGTGGCCTTGTCATCTCTCCCTGCTGACTAAGGCCTATGTGAACAGCCTCTGTTGTAAGGCGTTTATCAAATGGATCAAGATAATAAAAATTACAAGCTCTAAGGAAAACACACCTTTTTTTTCATTGTACACATCCCAAGCTTTGCATTATTATTTTCATCAATCTTTTGTTGCACTGAGAATGTGCTTTCATTGAAGAGCAGCATGGCTCAACATGTGGACTACCAGTTGTAGTTCATAATCTCCTATGAGCTGCCTCTTGCTGCCTCAGGAAGCATTGAGAAATTGCCAGAATTGATGGAAGACTGTTCTTTCTCCCAGCTGAATAGCATCTCCCCAGCTTTGTCACGGGCGGCACAAAGGATGACAGATCTTTTTCCTGCATTGTTTGCCCATCCTGTGCTTTGGCTTTCTGACATGACATCACTTTCAGTATTTCCAGGGAGTGCCTCTTGGAAGCAGAATCAGGTATTGCAGTGGCACAGGGTGACCACTTACTGACAAGCTGCTGTGGGCTGTGATTCGAATTGTTCTGCAACTGTGCTGCTGTTAGTTTTTGTGCTTCATCTACTCATGTCAAACACCACTGACAACCTGCTCTGTTTAGAAGAAAGGCAGGTCCCCTTCTAATGTGAACTGAACCTTCTATTTGTACCGTTGTAAATGTCTCCGGGGCTGCTGCTACTGGCTAGCCCTGCTCTTGGGACAGTTACCAACGATTGTCCTGTGGGTAGCTCTGGTCTCAGCCTGGCAGCGTGGTCTGAAGTCTTGGNGATTAATAAGATCATATACTTAAGGTCATTGCATACAGTTTTTACTTTGGATGTGCAGTCTCTATTGCTGGTATATCTTAGGTTACACAGTCCTTTATTTTCTGCAGTCCATTTGAAGATCTGTGTCCAAAGGACAGTTGACAAACCAAGGATAATATTTTTTAAAGTTTTTTTTANCCTGTAGCCTATCTAGTTTACAGGGATTGCTTGCTGATTAATAAGATCATATACATAAGGTCATTGCATACAGTTTTTCTTTTGGATGTGCAGTCTCCATTGCTGGTATATCTTAGGTTACACAGTCCTTTATTTTCTGCAGTCCATTTGAAGATCTGTGTCCAAAGGACAGTTGACAAACCAAGGATAATATTTTTTAAAGTTTTTTTTATCCCTAAGCCACAAGGCAGAATTCCTTTAGTTAACTGAAATAAATCTTGCATTAATGTAACACTTTTCTAAGATGTCCGGATTCCCTTATTAATTCTAGGATTTTGTGGAGCTCAGAACAGCTTTAACAGAACTTTTCCTAAACATCTTTCTTCCTTCATGTCCAGCTGCTATTGCTCCTGTTACCACCCAAAGGCAGCCATTCCACGATAACAAGCATCTTAAAAGTTGCAGTGTAATGGCAGATGATCTTTCCAAGAGCTGGGTTAGACACCGAGGATGTTGTTTAGTACTGAGAAATCACCAAGGAATGTTTTTAGATGTACATTTAAATACGTACACTTTCACAGGCATTGAGGGGATATCTGGGGATTGCCTACAGATATTTAGTAGTTGATATATCACTTATTCAAGATTTGGAAACTACTTGAGAAGTAAGCCTCAGGGTTAGCAGAGGAGCTATGTGATAAGCCTTAGATCTCACAGAAGAACTGATAGCAAGACCTACCTTTTCATTCCCCCTCTGATTATACGGTAGCACAATATGACTTTGCAGAGACAGATACAGCCTGACTAAGGGAGGCAGAGGATGAACCAAGGCTGGTTTACAGTCATTTTTGAGGTTTTTTTTTTTCTTTTGAAATGACTAGTCTGTAGCTCCATTTCTGAGAACGTTACTTGAACCTGTGACTCAAACAGAGACATCTCTGAGTGGGGTAAACCGGTAGCTGCAGCACTTCGGGGACAGAAACTGCTGACTGCTCAGAGCACGTTCCCCTCTGCAAACATGGTGGCAGCTGCTTTCGATCTGTGGCTTCTCACTGCCATTGTGTGAGGGAATCACACTCCGAGTTTCAAGAGCCACAACAGAGAGTAAGTAAAGCTGTGGCTCATTTAGGACTGGGTGTTATTTTAATGAGCTTAATAAATCCTATATAGGACTGAAAGTTTCTTTGGAGTTCTCAGTCCTGCAAAGCAGCGTTCTCAGTCTGACCTTTGAGCCTTGTACACTGCAGAGCTCTGAAAAACTGCACCAGTTCTACGCTGCATCAATTTCAGCAACATCAGCAACCCCAGTGGAAGTAGCTCACCCACTTCAGCAGCTGTTCTCAGCATCAAGTTGATCTGCAAAGGGTTTCCACGGCTCACCATGGTCACAGACACTCACTGAAGTCCAGGAGATCCACACTCATGCAGAAACAAAATTATGTGCTTTGTGAAAGAAGTACCCACAGATAATAAGGAGTTGGAATTTTGCTAACCAAGCTCATCACATGATTAAAGCTGAAATGTTCATGAATGTTAATATTGTTCTTGTAAAGCATGAATGGCAAGGATTCATTCCATGTATGGTATGGACACTGACCTTCAAAAGGAAAAATTCATAGCAGCAGCATTTATCTCACTTTTGGCAAAGCAGGGTGATGTACTGGTATAATTTTTTTTTTTTAGGTACTATCACAGCTGTTTTTTGGCTATGTTACAATTTTATTAATGGATGTGTATTGTAAGTTATCTATCCTTGGACAGTCTACTTTGGAACAGTCAAACTAAAAAATTGCTTTTATAAAATTATTTCAGTGTGGTTTAATATCAAATACTGAGAAATATGGTAGCTATACCAAGGAAATTAAAAGCCCTAGGGCTAAATATTTTTATAAAAGTCACTTAAAAAACAGAACTTCAACCAACCAAGGTGGTTACAGTGGTGGAGAGCTTTGGCTGTGGACAACTACAAGTATAGTACTGTTTGAAAAACTAATCAGAATCTGCCCGTGGTGTAAGGTTGTGACTTCTACTAATACAAAATCTGCAGCTTTTGATTCAGATGATTAGGGAAATGTCCAACATGCCATTGAAAAGGTTTTCAGGTATTTAAAACCAAAAGATACCTGAGGGTTTGGCCCTTAAGTGAAAATATTGAGACAATTTTCCAGAATGTTCCTGGAGCAAAAAGTTGTGTCTCTCTTCCAGGAAAAGAATGGCATCCTAGAACACAACAGGATTGCTGCATCTTTCCTTATGGTAGATCTGTGCTGCTCATTTTCGTGCGAGTGTAGCTCAGACAAGCAGTAAATCTCCCATGTGGCATATGGATAAGGCAGTCACTTCACCAGCAGGGATGTACAAGTTGGGCTATACACACAGCCATTTCAAGATCATTCCCAAATCTCTTGTTCTATTCTGAAGGCTCTATAAGGAACTTCCTCTCTGCTAGCCCTGCTCCATTGCTCTCCCCATCCCTTGCCTTTGTGCTGCATTTCCCTGGATGTTGCTAGCCTCGTCTTTGGGAAGCCCCTGGCAGCCCTGCTACGCCCTTGCCCGTCTCCAGCTCTCTGGCGTCCCACTGCCTCTCTCTACTGCCTCCATGCACAGGAAAGCCAGGAGAGTAAATCAGGCTGTTCACAGCTGACTCCACAGAGAACTTGGCCTCAAAACTAAACTCGGGGTGTGTTTTTGGAGGCCGTGTAAGCTACAAAAGGGCTGCAAGGACAGGAAAGTGTCACTGACGTACTCCCTCTGTCTCCCTCACACTCGGCTGCCCTGGACTGGGGAGCTCATGTGCCACTAATGCAAACACTCACTGAATTTACCCCGTGGAGTTCCCTGATGATGCAGAACTGGGTTATTTCAGTGGAAATTGATTCACTAGTCATGAATTTCATTTGAGGAAATCATGTAATTTTCGGTTCACTGTCTGCTCTAAAGTGACAGCAGCTCTTTTACATACCCCAACAGGCTCAGCAAACTATTTAGTCAGTTTGAGATTGAGAAGAAAACGCTGTTACGTCTTCATTTCCCAAATGCAGCTGATGGTGAATCACTTGTGCCTAGTGAATGGTCTTTCAGGTCAGCAAAACCAACCCCTTGCTTATTTTTGGGCACATATATCCAAAAGACACTTATTCTTTGGATAAAAAAATGTGAATGCGCTTTACTATGGTAAAAAATATATAAGACATTAAACTGAAATTATTTAACTCCTTACACTTTATTAATGTTTCATGTGTCTGCTTTCAGAATACTCTTAGAGTCTTCTGTTTCAGTTTGTTTAATTGGTATTTTTGAATTCATGGCATAGGGTTTTTTAAAACCCAAACATTGAAAAATAAATTTTAAGGTAAATAGTTAATTTTTTATAGATGTGCATCTTTCATAGACGACTTCTTTTTAAGTTGTTGTACTTAGGTAGTGTTATGACTCTAAATGAATTCAAATACGTATTTAGCGCTTGAACTTTTTGCAAATGAGCAAAGCTGTTGTTGTCCTGTTTCCAGCAGGGTACAGATCTATGCAGATGTAAAGCAGTTTGTAGACAGATGTGGGTAATTATGTAGTTGTTTGCAGTGATCCAGTATAGCATAGTGAAAACGTCTCTCTGGCCATGTGACTGAGCACATGGGTACAGATTTAAGACAATAAGTAATAAACTTTTTGCATACCAGAAATAAAACTGGGGCACAGAACTGAGCACATCTTCCTTGCATTTAATTCTTCCTTTAATTCTTTTTTCTGAGTCAAAATTGTGGCGTTTTAAGTGGAGGTCCATTGTTTTTCTAAGCAATAAAACTAAGAAGAGAAGTTACTTACATTGACCTGGTGAATGCAGTTATCACAGTCCCACACTTCATAAAAGTGCTGTCTCCCAATAATATACAAAATAACATGAATTTGAACTTTGAACACAAGTGATGAACCCTAACATTTAGAATGGAGTTTCAGAATATGACTCTAAAGCAGCTACAGAATTTTAGACAGAGCCATCACATTACCTCCTAAATTTTACAAAATGTAAAGAAACATGGCGACCATCTGTTCAGTAAGTTGCAAACCACTTTGCAGGATTTAATGTTTGGAAAATTAAATTAACCAAGAGATATAAAAAGTGCCAGTGGCTGGAAGTTTACCCTTCAAAATTAGGGTTGAGACACACTTTTTAACATTAAGGTTATAGCATTCTATATATGGGACTTGATTCACTACCAGCAATGGTGTACATTCCATGAATCATGTCAAATTAAGATGTGATGACTTCGTAATAATGGGGTTAAAGTAAATCAGAATTTGGGACCTCATGAAGAACATAGATGAGGAATGTTCTTGTGCAACCCAGGATGGGTTCAGTGGGTGTAATTGTCTTTTTGGCATTAAAATCTGTAACTGTGAGCCTGCAAGTAATGTCATAATACACGAATAAGCAAATCTGGGCCCTCATACTGAAAAGGAACATGGATTCCTCTTAACAGAGTGGCACTTTGGTGACCTGGTGTGCAAAATTTACTCTAGATCTGTGTTTGAGTTTTAATCTATGTTTCTTTGGGGTTTTAGTGTTATCAAGACATTATATCCCCAAAGGTTTATAGCCATAGAATAAACACTTGTCAAAAAAGGAAAACTTCAGTGACATTGAAAAAAATTTTGTCATATGATATGTCATTTACTCCAGAAAGTCACTATTATTTTAATAGTTTTGTTACACTAAACACCTAAAATGCTAGCAACCTCAAGCTCAAATATGCAGAGTCTGTCTCACCATTATTTTTGGAACATTTGATGAACAGGATATTATTAGCTTTCTATGTTTAACAGTGGTTAAGAATCTATAGTTTGAAGAAAGGCATGGTGACCAACTGTTGGGGAATGAGTTCTAGTGTGTGAATAAACTGTAAAGTGTACATCACTCTAATGGAGCAGAAACTTCCAGTACTTAACGCTGTTTGAAATAACAAGTGATTTCAGACTCTAATTCTTTAGAATAATACATTTTTTTCACTGTACACACAGTATATTTAGATTATCACTGGATGTCCTTCATTGAACAATGCCCACAGTTGCTTACATAATTAGATTTAATGATGCTGACTTACGAGTCCGTGACTAGATGGGCACTAGAAAAGGGAAAGAGCCATGTCTTGGGGATAGTTTATTATCCTATATAATTTTGGGGGGTTTTGATTAGTTTTGATTAGTTTTGTTGGTGCCCAGAGTGGTGGCTGCCCCCTGCCCAGCCCCCATCCTCCCTGGCCCTGGGGCTATCTATGACGATTTTCGGGAGCCAGGCTGGGGTTTCCAGAAGGAGTTGGGAGCAGGGTGAGAGGCAGCCCTCCCTTCCAGCACGTTCTGTTCAACTGGATATACGCAGCTGCTATCCCTGACCATGGATTCTGCTGTTTCTGTGGGTTTTGCCTGCTTCTTTTTGGTTTTATTTTTGCTTCGGCACTGTGACTGGGTTTGCCGGTTCGGCTTCTTTTGCTGCTGTGCTGTTGGGAAGCCCAGAGGCAATGTGTGCCCACCAGGACCGGGAATATCCTCATTTCCCACCAGCTGCTGCTCCCACGCTCCACACAGCCCAGACCCAGGGACCCACCAGTGCTGGTGAGAAATCCCAGCGAGTCTCTTTCTGCCATATCTGGGAGCCAGGCTGCTGCTGCCCAGTCCCTGCCGTGCCTCTGCAGCTGCTCCAGGGTTGGTGCTCCACTGGAACTGTTTGGGAGGTCCCGTGGTCCAGCTACAGCTGCAGAGCTCCTGTTGCCTCTTGCTTGCTGCCCCAGGTGAGCCTGCCCTGTGTCCTGGCTGCTTCTGAGGTTTCCTGCTACAGCTCTTCTCGCTATCCAGAGGGGGCACTGGGATCAGCTGCCCCGGTGGGTTTGTAAAGGAAGCTCCTTGTCCATCCCGCCCCACCAGCTGTGCCACCATTACCGTGTGAGGAAAGGCGGCTGGACTCACGTCACAGCGCCCCCTGCAGGCCTGGGGGAATCATCACACACCCTGCCCGGCCAGGAGCCACCAGCACCCCTGCAGGGTGTGCCTGGAACTGCACCCAAGGGGAAGGTGCCGAGAGAGGCTGTCACTGGGTTTCTGGAAGGGATAAGCTTCCACAATTTCAATGTCTAGCATTGATTCAATACTTTTTTAATATATATAAACAGGATTTTTTTTCACTTTCACCCCCTGGTATCCATTCCTCTCATTAACAGAAGAAAAGTTATTGAAGAGTTATTGAAGCCTTTTCTCCTTAGAGGAAACACTCATTTCAGGGCATTTTCTCCTGAAATTTGTCTCAAAACTGAGACAAACCAAAATCATAAAATGCATATTCTGGGGCAAAGAGAGCCTGAAAAATATCTTTGTTCCTTAAATATCTAATTTTTTAATCATATTTTTAAAAAACTATTTTAAAAATTTGAGGCCAAATAGTTTTTTTTTTTATTGCAGATAAACTGCACTTCTGACTCTTACAAAAAAATTGAAGTGGCTTATTGATTAACTTTGGACAGGACTGTCCATTTTGATACGTATGGTATTATGAAGGGCTGAAAAAATGAGAAATTACATCACCAAACAACTGAAAGTAGAAGGATTTCAGACATTCAGATTATTTTGAATAAGAATTGTTTGATATTCTATGGCCATCAGAGGAATTTATTGAACACCTCGCAGTGTTCGTCTGGGTAAGGAACATTTCCAGCAAAATGTAGGAGATATACAGGTGATTCAGACACTTTTTTCTCCCTTACTGTCACCTTTGGAAGACTTTCCAGCCATTTAGAGAGAAACTGGAGACTATTCCATCCATTTTTCCCTAGTGTCATCTAACCAGTATTTATCCTTACATGTGTCATAAAATATCTGTGATTCCCTCTCGAAGTAATTCACAGGTGCAAACTTGCCTTTTAAAACCTGTACTAAGTATTTATGATTGTTGCATTAATGGAATCAGCAAGGCAAGAACTGTAAAAATCCTGGAGCATACGTGCTGCCTCTGCTGCCGTTGTCCTGTACTGCACAGTCCATGTGACATTCAGCAGCCAAGGGCAAGGTCTTTTCCAGAATAACAATGAATTTTTGCACAGCAAAACTAACATCTCTGTCTTTGGGGCACACTAGGCAATCATTAGCACTTTTCTGACAGACACTCTGTACTAGATTTTGTGATTAACATATTCTGACCATTTCATTTCAAGAACAAGTCAAACATTATGGCACCCTGCTTATTAAAGGAAAGTGCTCACTGCTGTCAGCTCCTCCTGTAATGCTGCTAAATAACAGTAATGATCATTAGTATCCATGTAGTGGGATAGGTTTACATAGTGCTTTTTAACTATGAAAATAACATTTCAGAGTGGTAATTGGGGAGATACATACTCTCTAGGGAAATCCTCTGGTTATCTAAAAATAAACTTGGTTTGTTTAAATCCTTCTTGCATGACCACAAAAGTTTCTTGTTTCCTTGGAATTAAAGTAATATTAAACATGTGCACATCATTTTGAAATCTTCAAAACATGAAATACTTTCTTATTATCTAGGAGGCAAGATTAGTTATTCTAGATACCTTACATTAGTTATTAGCCCTAAAAATATTCCAAAAGGGTGAGGTTTGTGTTCCTCAGGGTCTTGCTCAGTCAGGTTCTGGATATCTCTAAGGGTGGCTATTCCACAGCCTCTGTGGACATGTGTCCCAGTATTTGACCACATGTATGGTTTGTGCTAGGCATGAAAGTGAGGACAGCAGAAGATTATCATTGATTCATTAGAATCAGATTAGCTAGCTGTCCAATTCATAAGAGTCCTAGAAGTTAAAAGTCCTTTTTGTAAGCTCATAAACCATTTGCAAGTGAGATCTTAGTATTAAATGTGACTCAGAGGTTTGTTATACTAAAGTGGGAATTTAGGCTTCCATTCATGAAGTATCTGGAAAACAGTTTGGGTGTTGGAGCACCAAAGTGCATTGGTCTCTGCACTAACCCTCAATTAATAACAAGCAGACAGCTGCAGCCTTCCCCAGCTCCAGTTTGTGACTGGCATAGTGCCACGGAAAGAACATGCACAGTCCCAGTCCCAGTGAGACAAATGTGGGGAATAAATCTCAGAGAAACCTACATTTATAAAAATATAATTCTAAAATTGCCCTGTTCTACGGAGGGACATGGAACAAAGCCCTTTGCCACATCATTGCTGCCAATGCATCCAGGAGCAGCTGAGGTATTCACACAACCGCCAAGTTAGGAATCTGACTAACAAATACATGGAAAATTTCCTCAGTAATATATTCACTACTTACATATTCAATACTGCTTCGAGCACAGACATTTCTAAATGGTTCCTCAGCTTCATCAGAGTTCCAGTCTCACCCTGCCGCTTGATGGGTCTGCACCATCTCTGAACAGAAACACAAGGTAGCTGCAGGATGGAGATGTGCACATGCCTCCAGTAATCCTTGGAGTGATCTAACAGGTGTTTGGAGCAGGATGGCAAGTCTGTACCTTGCCACCTGAGAAACTCCAGTGTTGTTCTTAGGACCTCCCTGAAAGGAGTAATGGATTCCAGTCTAGAGCAACTCCTATGACTGGAAGTACTGCCAACACTTGGCTGAAACCTTATCATCAGGAATCACAATGACCTGAAAGAACTCAAGACTCACTGGTTAACGAATCCTTGCCTTGAGTGAATTACCAGGGCTAACAGAGGACTCACTGAGATGAAGGAATGATGCCCATCTGTTGCCAGCTTTCAAGAGGTGAAGAGCCTGAGGACAGCAGGAGGGTAACCTGTGGTTGTCTCCTCAGTGGCCGTGGTGGCAGCTCCCGGGGACTCTGCATTGCCAGAGGAGTTTCAGGGCAGCGTGTGGCAGGGGCGTGCCATGCAGTGTGGTGTGGTCAGCCTGACTCACTGCAGACACTGGGACAAGCCCAGATGTGTCAGTGCCTTTCACCCACCCTGGAAGCAAACAGCCTCCTCAGAGCCCAGCTGCTTGCTCCAAAGCACCCTTCTGTTAAATCAGTGGATGTCCTTTCACACTCTGCATCTCCATGTTTAAAGCACTGTCCCCGTATTTTAGATGCAGATTTCTCATTAGCTGCACTCTCAGATAATTTAAGATGCATCTGTCAGATGAACGATGACAGCTTTCATAACTGCCTTTACTGCTGTCCATAAAATAGTTTGTTCCTTCCAAGCACCAGTAGAAGTTGGTTTTACACTGGGCAGAATTCAAATCTCAAGCATAAATTAAATCTGCACTGAAAACCAATGCAATAATTGAGGCCAAAACTTGGCCTACTGACCCTGCTCATCTGAATGCTATTTCTGAGGGGATAATGATGTATTATTCTTTCTTTTTGACAATTACTCCTTCACAGATAATTTTTGAAATTTTCTGTGCCATTTTTCTGTGATGTTGCTGTGGTATCCTGGATACTTAGTTGTAATATTCTGTGCTCCTGTCACGCCATTATAGTTGCCTAAAGCATGTTTCTTTATTTCTTTTTCTGCTCTACCTTTCTTTTTGGCTCTTTCCTGTATTCTGCCACCACATTAACTTCATTTGTGTAACCCAGAAAATGAAGAATTCTACTGAATTCTGAAAGAAACCTTTGTGTTTCATGAGTTTTCTTCTCTTATTATCCCACTACTTTATAAACTGCTACTTCAGCTTTTCACTCAAAGGATCACCCCTCAGCCTTCTGTATTATACAAAGTCATCTATTTTTAGCCCTTTCCCTTTAAAACCTATCCCTGCATGGTATTATTCACAAATTTGACTGTTACTACTTTTGCTATATGGATGTTCCAAACCAGTTGCCCCCTGTTCTAGTCTGGATGGAAAGCATGAAGTGGAAATATGATTTATCCTTCTCAAATCACCTTATCCCTGTCCAGTCACTCATATAACATGGACAAGGTTCTGCATTTTCTCCTCCATTCTGTGTCAGTAGTGGGGAGAGATTACTGTCCTCCTTCACATTCAGATCCATCAGCTGGGGATTATTTTTGATTTGCTTCTCTGTCACATATGTATTACTGTTGCCCTGGTTCTGGCCAGGACAGGGTTAAATTTTTTTGTGGTAGCCAGGAGGGACATGGCCAGTACCCTGATGTTGTTCTGTACCATCTCACATCATTGCCAGGGGCTGGGAAACGGACTCACTTCAGGGAGAAGGGGGTTCTTCCAATCCAGAAGATGCAGTAGAGGGAGCTGTGTGGTATTGTTTGCTTACAGGGAGATTTTCTGTGTGAATTATTTATTTTGTTATACCTTTCGTTGCTGTTACGGTTAATTTTTCTTATCTCGTTGCTGTTTCCAGTAAATGGTTCATATCTCAACCCATGGTCTTTGCCTTTTGTGCCTCCAGTTGGGTGGTTTTAGTGGGAGTACTAAATTGGAGAATATAATTTTTAAGCCATGACAATAATTTAAAAAATAGTTATATCTCCCTGTATGCAAGAACTACATAACACATACTGCCACTGGAGATTCTTTACACAAAAACGCTGATTCATATCCTAGATCTTGGAGTAACTACATCTCATTGTCCATTTGTCTTGCTTTCCAACCCATAGCTTTCATTTTTACCAAGCTGTCATTTCAAACCTTGAAAATATCTGCAAAACTATTGCATTACCCTGCCTTAGATATCACTGTAAAATCCACTTTGAGTCCTTTAATACAATGGCCACTTGGACTGACCAGTGTCCCCTTGTAGCCCCCTCTTGTCCCTCATCTCCTCTTTGCCATGTCACCTTTGCAGAGCCAGCAAACCTCCCTCTTCAGTTGGTAAAGCCTCTCTGAACATCTGAAATCCCAAAACCTCATGTAGTGATGTAGGGCTCCCCAAAACCAAGGCTTTCACATCTCTGTGCTCTGTAAAAGGGCTAAGAAAATATTTTTCTACCTACCCCCACAAGAACATGTGGTTTGTTTTATGACAGTCGTACCAGTAGCATTTGGAAAGCAGTGACTCACTGAGTGGTAGTACAGCAAAGAGTTCAAATATTTGTTTATGCTGTATTATAGCTAAACCTTTGCATTTTTTTTAATGTGGAATCTTCACTTCTGACTAAGCTTTGGGATGGATGTAAAAGTGTTGAACTGAAGTCCTGGCCTTGAGTTGAATCTGAATGAAGCCCATATGGTGAAGAAAAATACTGTGTGAATGCTCTGTACAAAAAACACCCAAAAAAGCCGTAACTGAATAAGGTGTCTTTTGAGATTAATGGAGTGTTCACTGGCTTTCCTGGGAAGATGTCAATTGATGTTTTGCCTAAGAGTAATTCTGATGAGAAGAGGCTTCCCTTTCATTTTTAAGACTATCCAGCCCTTTCACTTTCACTCTGACCTTCCAGGTAACAACACAAATTTAGTACTGAGGGGGTTTCATAGCTGGACCTACTCTGTGGGCCAGACTCTGAAGAGAGTCCCAGCAGCCATTCCACTCTTATTTTTCTAACATGAATACTGGCTGCTTCAGAAGATACGTTGCCATATTTTTTGTACATCTGGAACAAATACTCCAATTACCAGATTTTGTGAAATCAAATACAAATACAAGAAAAACAAAAATAAGTTACAAAGATGAGGAGGCAAAAGGTTGACTGCTAATGAGATACAGTATTTCTCAAAGCAAAGGTAACAAAAAGGTGGAAGTTAGGGCAACACTGAATTTTTAAAAGACAAACATGTTGAATCAGATGGCCTTTATCTCTCTCAGAAATCTTACTGCCTTTCCTTCCTTGGCACTTTCTTCAAATACTCTTCCAACACCCTCAGGCACAACATGTGACAAAGACCTCCAATGGAAAAAAACGCACATTAACCAGTACGAGTCCTGTAATCATAGTAATGAAAGGCAGTTTTCCTGGTGTCTGTCATGCAGTCGCTCTGATGCTCTGAAGAGTTCACTAACAGAGACCATCTGAACACCACTGATTACAGTTTAAATTGCTTCCATGGATGTGCATGGCAAGAAGAGGAGATGACACGTATTTATTTTGGAAATCACTAAGTAGATGTGCAACCTTCTAAACCTTTCTAGAAGTTTGCTGATCACCCAGAAGGTGTCTTCTGGGAGCACAAGGATTTTTATTTATGCTCTTCAGACCTGTGAACTGAGATGAGTATGCTGTGCTTTGACTTTATAGTTACAGCTGTAGAAATAATTCCATAGGAATTATCCTTTTTTAACTTAGCCTAGATTTAATTTTTTTGGTAAGCAAACAATAACATTGTGAGGTTAAATGATTTTCACACAGAATTTTCTGTGAAGGAAGGGTGATAGGGTTGTTGTACTCTGCATATATAAGCAAAACACTTAAGTTTATGAAGCTTTAGATATTTATACTTTAATTCACTATTTTTTTTTTATTTCACATGAAGTATAGAATGCAGCTATATTTTTAAAGGCTTTTTATTTATGACTTTCATCCTAGTTTGTGCAGCTGTGTATAGAGCTAGGTTTAAGGCTACTTGGAAGCTTAAAAGTGTGTTGCAAATGCATTTGCACAGATGCCATGTTCTCATTCTATTTGTTCTCTTTACAAGTATTTATATGGTAACATATCAGAACCTCATTTCATCCAGAATTAGCCAGCAGGGGCAGGGAGAGAGAGAATCCAGGGAAGTATTGGCACATGACATTTCTAGTCATCTTTTTACTGTGACACATCTACAAAGTTTGTCTGTAGTCATTGAACTTTTATTAAATTTAACTCCTTAGTTTTCCAAAGCAAATACAGTAAAATCATGGATTTGGCAACTGTAACTACCAGGGTCACATTTGGGAACATGTTACTCAGTTCTGATTAAAGATGGAACTGAGGGGGAAAATGGAAAATCAGACACTGAAGCCCTAGATATTTTCTGCATATTCTCAGGAACATGTATTTTTTATTCTAGGGGAGTATTTAAAGTATTATTTTTATTAATCACTAGCTGTCACAGAATTATTTCTCATTAAGAAAACTGGTATGATTTGAGCAACCTTAAGTAAATACAGAGAGATTATTATTTCACATGCTACCTGTTAAAACAAATACACATCATTAAAAAAAACAAAGCAGTGATGTTTGTTGTTATTGTGGACTGTGGATAGGAGGAAAATGAGACAGACAGTAGCAGGTGTGGCTAAAACCCTGATATTTATGCCTCCACTGAAGCACTTCCCAGTGGCACTCTAAAGGGGATAAATATTACTGAAGAACTTAAAGGCTGTGATAGAAAAGGGACCATGTTGAGAGGTCAAGTATATTCGATGCTACCCTCAAATGCATTCAGTGAACAATGAGGCAGTAATGAGGACAGGAAAATATCTACTCAGACTTTTTTTATGCATCATTAGTCAAGCCAGTGAGTATTACGGTTGAACTAAAAAAATCAAGAAAAACAAACTAATTTTGGATTAAACCAAATTTTTTTCATTTTCTCCCCAACAAAACAATAAATTGAAAAGAGGGTTGACCAGAAACAAAACACTTTGTCTTCAGTTTATTTATTCTTTATTTTAGTTAGTTAAATTTGAACAATGATAGTTTTGTTCTGAAAATGCTATAATGAAATGGTTAGTCTCTCCCAAATATATTTGCTTTCTGAATGTTTTTTCAGAAACTATTTATTAAATTTGACCCAATTTCATAAATACTTTTATTCTCCCCTCATGATGTGTTTAACCAGTTAATCACATTCTCCATTGGCATTATTTTATTTCCCAAGAACAAAGACTACTCCTCATATTTTCTTCTTTTGTCCTCCTAATTGAAATGCAGGATGCCTCATCACCAAAATACTTGAGTGTGTTCCATATTAAAAAACACCCGCCACAAAACCTATTTATGTAGAGCAACAACGTGAAAATAAGAAAACTGTGTAGTTAAAGATACATGCACGAGTGAAAAATGGTGAGGGTGGAGAGATGGGTTTTTGTATGTGATCCTGAAAAAGGTGAAGTATTTGTCCATCCTTTCAGAGGTTCTTCTTTGAAGTGAGCAAGTTGGAGAACAAAGCTGCTGCAATCCCTCAAAACAAAGACAAGTAACTCCCAAGTAGCACCAGCCTGACACGGAGTTTGTGTTCCAAGTCCAAAGTCCTGAATTAAAAGGGAATGGAATGCATATGTTGTTTATCTGGTACAGACAGAAAAGCAGTAACCCAGACTCTCCAGTACTCATAGCTGTGGTCTACCAAGTTTAGCAGCAATTTAATTTTTTCCCCAGGACATACATGTATGTGTTTTTCTCCTTGGTATAGCGAGCTGCAGTAATTAAGGTAACAAATCCACAGGCAGCCCACACGGAATTCCACGGTTCAATGTACAGTTTTTCTAGCTAGTCCCTGACAGGAAGATGAAAGTATTTTAAAGCCAAGGATAATTTGGACAGCTGCTCTCTATAAAGTCAACAAGATCATAATAAGTCTACTATTAGTTTGACAATTGAGAGCCACACATCCCACATGTGGACAGAAAAAAAAAATGCCAGTTCATTTATTTTGTGAAACCTTTTCCCTCTTTTCAGACAAATGATCTCAAAACTTGCCCAGGCTGAGCTTCAGTTAATTGTTTTGCCTCCCTGAGCAATCCTGACAGGACTGTGCTAAATTCAGAGCAAAGAGGGTGTCTTGCTTTGCTTCTGAGGTGGTTCTGTGTAGATATTTGATAAGCCAGAGCACAGGAAGGAGCTGTTTGGGATGCTGCAGTGGGAGCCCTGGAGGTGGAGGAAGGTGTCCACTATGACTCAGAGACAGATATCTTAGCACAGTTCCCATGTAAATGAACTGAGATAGAAGTATAATGTTTAGTTGCTAATTACATTTAGACTCCTTTGGGGAACCCACCAAGATTTCTATGAATGTACAGTTCCAGCCAGTGAACAGACAGAATTAATCCACTGGTTTGCTCTAACAAGGGACCTAAAATGAACAATTACTTACACTGCTGCGATTGCCCTTCTTCAAGGTTAAATTCTCCATACAGATTCCACTGTTGTTCTTCACATGAGATGATTTTTTTTTTTTAAGAGCAGTGAAAGTTGTTACATGATCTATCCACTTATTTATTCTTCTAAATTAACAGTACTGCATTGGATTAATGATAATGATTTTTTTTTCATTAGTGGCATCTTTATCCTTCATAAACCACATATTAAAAAACAAAATTTAAAAATTAAAGAATGAAAAAATAAAACCTTGGAGAGTCTTTGAAGGTTTCCTTACCATAACTGATGTTCCAGCATTGACTTTTCATGGCAGATGTATGTAACGAAAACTGTTTGTTCAAAAAACCCTCCCTACCTTCCCCACATTACCAAGTATTATTCTTAATATTTTGTTTATTTGTTTGTTTACTATTTATTAATACTTATTAATTAATTAAAACTTTATTCCTACTGCCATTACAGCATTTTTCTAATGACTTGATCTGAATTTCACTTGGTGCAGTTCAACCCCAACTTGCTGCCACTGATGTGTTTGGATTTTCCTCTGCATTCTCCCTCTGCTTGAGGCTTGACCAACATCCAGGTTCCAGAGCATCATGATGCTGTTAATTCACATTCAGGGTGCAGTCCCAATAGAGTCCATTAGCCCTTGGTGTAAAAATATTCCTTACAATGACATTCTCCAGCACAGGCTGATAAAATTCATTCCTTCCATGTAAGAATCCTGCCTTAATGGCCTCTGTTTTCTATTTTATTTTTTTAATTGGTGTGTTCAAAAATTTTGTATATTTACTCAAATATTGCATTCTTAAAATACAAATTTTTATAAGTTGGAAGCAGCAAAGTGGATGTACACTACTGCAAACAAGATCTTTGCTGTAAAATACTGCAATTTGTTGTCATCAGTTCTCTGTTCAAGGTAGTTTCAAGACACAAAAGACTGGGGAAGCTTATAGGGACATAATACATACGTGGATTCAGCAGAATGATCAGTAACTAACAAAGCAGCAAAAAAAGCTTTATTTGGCTCTTTGAAACAAGAGGTAGCTGAGGAGTGTAACAGTAATAGTCTCATTTTGCAATCAGATTTTCAAAGAAATTGTGCTTTGGTTAATGATCTCAGACTCCCTCTTGTTTCTTCACGTTGGGGCTACTGCAAGTGCCCAGATCAGATTTGAGGATGTGTTTATGTCTCTTTTAATGTTTTCAGAAGGGGCAGTGGCCTTGCTGTCAAAATACCACTGGGGCTCTGCATTTCACTCCTGTACTGCCATGTCGGTTCATGTGAATTCTTTCTAATACAGTTTTGGTTTTTCCTTTTAGGTAGAGAGGATTGTAGACAAAAGGAAGAACAAGAAGGGCAAATGGGAATATCTCATCAGGTGGAAAGGCTATGGGAGCAATGAAGACACCTGGGAACCTGAACATCACCTACTCCATTGTGAGGAATTTATTGATGAGTTCAACAGACTCCACGTTACCAGAGAAAAGCGATCCAGGCACGGGAAACAGGCCGGCGCGCCAAAATTATTGCGGGAAAGCCGAGGGTCATCTGTGGAGAAAATATCACATAGACCTTCTGAATCTGGGAAGTCTAAAGGATCAACACACAAAAGGAAGAGAATTAATCCCTCTCATCAAAAACAGAAACGAGGATATGCAGCAAAGCCAGGGTCTGCAAATGACAGGGCTGCTAAAACTGTGACTTACCGAACTACTCCCAGCGGGTTACAGATTATGCCACTGAAAAAGCCACATAATGGTCTGCAGAATGGAGATGGCAGCCATGAGAAAGACTCTAGACATTTTGGGAATGGCTCACAGCAGCAAAACGTGGATTTAAATGATCACGAAGGAGAACAAAACTTGCCCAGCGTGTTGGAAGTCAGTAACAATTCCCCTGTTGTGAATGGAATTGGTATGTGATTTAAACAACTCCTCTGTGCGGGAGGGGGGTGTTAATTACAGCAACTGCAAGTAATGCCCACTCGTGGAAAAGGTTGTTGTCACACAAGTGATGTGGTGAGAAGCACACAAACAAGTTCCACCCTTTCCCTACATATTACACATTTTTTTTTCTCAGTTGGCTTCTCTCTTTCCTTTTCCCACGGAGTGACATGAAGCAGTGTGGGCTCTGTCATGTACCTTTGCTGTGTAAATCCCTATGGGAAGTGAGGACAGGGCACGGAGTAGGAATGACATCTGAGATATGTATAATGCTGCAGCTTTGAGTTTGTGTATCACCACATCACAAATCACTAATCAGTTAAGTGTGCTCAAACCCAGTGGTCTAGAGAAACCAGAATTATTTTACAATTAGTACCACTCTTGCAAAAGTGCCGTGGTAAGTGTGGCTGAATAAGATTCAAGTTCTCAGTATTAGTTAGTGCTTGTCATAGTCAGAAACACTCAAGAACAGCCAGGTCCTTGTCTCTGACACATTGGACACATCCAAAGTCTTAGGACAGACTTTAGAGGAAGGTACAAACAGTCTTCAAGAGAACAAGAAGATATAGGAGAAATTTCTCTCTAATCCTCATATTTACTGACTGGCTTAGTACTTAGAAACTAAAGTTTATATTCTCTATAACAACTATTCAGCTTAATGGAAATTAAATAGCTTCTCATTATCTATATGTGTCCAATCTTTTTGGTTGGTTTGTTTTTAATCCTACCAAATTTACAGCCTCAATGGTGTTTTGTGACAGTAATTTCAAGGAGTTAACAATAAGATGTACATTTTATTTGATAAGGTTTTGGGATTTGGGATTTTGTTGGGGAGGAGTTGACCTTTACTTTCATTGAATAGCCTCTTGTCCCTCTGTGAAGCGATGAAGTGCAGGATGCCCTGTCAGTCAGTAAGGCAGCCCCAGCCTTTTCAGCCTTTCTACCACCTGGAAGGCTTTACTGATTCCTGAGAGGTTTGAGTATCCTCTTGTGCCATTGGTGTGGGGGGGTGGTTTTAATACCTTTTAAAAACAGCAGGAGCTGTTCCAAGTGATTTCCTACTGCTTACTGATACAGTGACAGTAGAACCTTTGGAGAATTATTTTTTCTGCTCTTACATACTGCATAAAGGTTTTCATTGAGTTATCCACAGTTGCTCTTGGGGTTTTTTTCCTTCCTTGTTACAGTTAATTTAGAACACAGCTTTATGTATGATCCCTTTCACTGTGCATTTAATCTGCTTTACTGTTGCCAATTCACCTTTTTCTTTTGATTTAGTGGTGCTCTTCAAAATCTTTCCTAGTTTTCACTCTACTTATTTTGTATTGCCTTCAAATTTTCCTCTCATATTTCTCTTCCCAGTTCATTAATATATACATTAAATAAACTAATCCTTCTGCAGGTCCTTGGGACAGCCAACTTGACATGATAAAAAGTAACCATTTGTTCCAATTATTTATTTTATTAGCTGCTTTATATAGCCCATGATAGTACTCATTTCCTTAACAGCTTCTGGTGAATTGCCCTGCCAAAAATGTTTCAGAAGTCAACATAAATTATGTCACCCCGCTTTCCATTTTCCACCCTACTGGCAACCTGGCAAATGCTCCTTGATTTGGGAAGGAGAACTGATCTTGCCCAGTCTTACTGGTCATATGTGATAGCTACTGGGATCTTTCAAACCAGGCATCAAATGTGCTATTAAAAACTTCCAAACCAGCAAAATGCATGGTCAGATTTAAATGCATAAGTACTCCTGATGATCTCAATGAAATTTGAAGTTAAAGCACTTAAAAGTGTGTTTTGGCTTTTGCATTTTGAGGAGTTTGAGCTCATATAAGGATGCTTTAAAGGTTTCCTGCTTCTTTAAGACAATTTGCATATCTAATTACAGATGTGTATAAAGTTTTGGTGGTTTTTTTACTGTTTCTAATGAAGTTTTTCTAATTGTTTGTTTTATGTTATTTGTGGGGAAGTTCTGGTACAAAGTGTATCTTTGAAATGCATTAATTCCCATATTTTAGAATCTTTTGTTTAATGAATAAAGGGTCACAAAGGACTGTAAGGTCAAATGAGCCTTTCCTCAGTCCCCACAGGAGCTAAGGAATGGCCTCCAGCACCCCTGAGTGAATAATCCCTGTCAGAGAGCTCTGGTTCAATGGAAAGCTGCTTTGCCTGAGCAGCCAGGTGTTCTCTCCTGGCCCAAGAGCTGATCTCTGCAGCTCCTTTCAAACAGTTCTTTATGACAGCTTTTGCATTCTCCAAATCCATCACCTGTGTTCTGTATTTTGCTCCCCTTGCATTCTGTAGGCAAAAGCAAGAGATCTTTCAATCTCTGCCTGGTTCCTTTCTGAAAAGCCGATACTCAGCAGCACTGCCGAGGTCAGAAATCCCTCGAGTCCTGCTGTGTGATACCCAGCACATGCAGAGTGGAGAAAACTACAAAGAGAAGAGATGAGACTGCCTGAGTAAGAGCAGACAGAAACTGGTGAAGGAGGGTCAAAACGAAATCACTAGGTTTTTTTTTTTAATATTGCCCTGCAAGCTTGAGAGAAGCCACGTTTCTTGATGCAGGGGTCTGAAATGTCAAGTGGAAGAAACTTGCACTACTCTTCACCAAGTCCAGCAATTTCCTGAGCTCCCTCAGTATTCACACCCCCACCGAGGATGCCAGTGTGATTCTGCCCTGTGTCCCATTATTATCACAGAAACCCATTTTAATTGGGATTGATGCCACACTAAAACCAGGCTAAAATTTTACAAATTACAAACGAAGGACGTTTCAGAGAAAAAATGCCCAACTTGTTGAATAACGGAAATTTTGTTCCAAACATCTTGGGTTTCAAAACTTTCTCCAAATCTGAGCCAAGGTCCTAAGGCTGTGTCCCTGGGGAGCAGGAGCAGTGTGGCAGTCTGCTTGGCAGGACTCCCACGTTTAGCTTGGAGGCAGCCAGCTATGCCAGAGGTTTCAGGCAGTCTGCCACTGAGTCTGGAAGTTGAAAGCCTGGCATGCTCCATCAGCGCTCGCAGGGCTCCCAGGCACTAGATGAGGAACAAAGAGGGAGCCTGGAGGACCTGGTTTGGCTCCCAGAAACTGTGGCTCCCGGGCAGCCTCGTCCAGAATCTGAGGAAGCAGACATTTGTGTCAGCTTTGAGATTGCCTGTATGGAACCCAAATGAATGGAAGATTCATTTCACTGCTAAGTGTAAGACTGCGCAGAAAATATGTATAGAAATTTTAGGTTTGTCTTGAGATGAAGCCTAGGTTTGGAAAAGTCAAAAATTCCCTACAATTTGAAAACCCGGCTATAGGCCCAGCTCTGCTACCAGTGTGGGCCTATGCTTGAAGGTCTCCAAACCCCACCAACATGAACTAGTATTGTTTCATTTTATAATAATGTTTAACCACCAGTGCAATGAACCAAGCAATATAGACAATAATGTTTAAAGTAGAAGTAATCAAATAATAGCTGTTTTGTCTGTCTGTCCATGCCAGTTCTGTTCAAACAAATAACAGCTATTTGAAAACCAGCTTTTGATGACTCCTTGAATGAACTTCCACCAGTCTGTTTGGTTTTGTGTATAAATCCACTTGGGTACAAGTGTTTCTTCTTCAGCCTGTAGACAGACTCCCATCAGGAAGCTCTTTACCCCAGAAGGATGAGTGTGTGCCTACAGGTGTGTGCACCAAAATGTTCAGTGCATCCCAGTGGAGGCCTGGGACCTTGTGGAAGGTGGGACAGATCTTTAATACCAAAAACTGTCTTCTGCCTTCTACACGTCCTGCCATAAGGAGAGCAGAATCATCTCTAATGACAGTTATTTAAGGGTCTGCAAATTCAAAAATATTGTGAAGAACATCCACTGATGCTCCCAGGAGCTAACAGTACTGGTCTTTCTGATGATATTTGTGGTCTTCTGTTATCACATTTCTGTTTCTCTCCAGATATTGTAATTGAGAGTGATTGTTTTGTCAATTTTCTTGACAACACCAAAAAACATCTCCTTTTAATTTTCTCCTTCCTTTTTTTACATCGCTCCTTTTCTGTACCATCTGCTGAAGAATTTCTGCCTGTCATGTATCACTAACCACTGTTTTTCTCCATTATGAAAATCTTTGTAGTCTCATGGTGCTCTTGATTTGAATACTCTCTGTGACTTAGTCACTGCTTCCTCTTGGTTTTTTAGCTTATTCTGTTTTATTTATTCTGAAAGAATACTGGCAGTAAAAGACAAGCAAACATGCTTGCTCTCTCAATTTGGGTAAAAACTCATTGCTTTTAGATATCTTACAGATGTTCCCTTAGCTGGAGAAGTCGGAAATTATTAGTAAATTATCAACAGAACATTGCTTTGAAGTATGTACAGTATTAACCATTACCAACAAGAAAGACAGAAGAGGGGCAGTTGAAGGCTATTGGGAAAACTGAGGAATGCCAAGCTGCTTTATCAGGGAGAGTGAGGGAGCATGGCTTATTTCACCTAGAAAAATCAAAGCCTCAGCTGCATCATCCCTTCCTTTCAGCATAAATGCATACTGCTAACAAAAGCAGCAGTCCAGCTCTCCTTCCCATGACACCCTGATTGTTATTCCTATCCCTCCCTGTGCACCAGTTTTAGTACTCTGGAGGCTACAAGGTGAACTGCATCTGTTTGAAAATTAACCAGTTTTGCAGGGTGAGTTTTCAGCCAGAGGAGATCACCAGGCCAGTTCATGGTGTGGCTGCTCATAGCAGTACTGGGGTTGCTGTGGAAGGTGGTGGCACAACTGCACCATTAAACTGGCTCTGGTGGAACATCAGGAAAAATGTATCTGAAAATAACAGGGGCTTGAAGTGTTCTCTAGCACTGGGCAGAAGCAGTAGGAGATGTGAAGCTCCAAGTCCCCCAAAGCACTGAGGGTCAGTGTGATCTTTTCTCACTTTCCTCTCCCACTCTTTGTCTGCCTCAGCTTTTTAGAATATAAATTTCTAATGCGTTTTCTGCAATGCCTGGTAGAATGGAGCCCCAGTCTCAGACCCTTTGGCAGTGGTGGAGTACTGTAGAAGATGCAGGGGTGGGCAGCTAAAATGAAGAGGAATAAAAGAGGCTTCAGTTAGGAGAGGGGATGGCTGAAGGGCAGCATGATCAAAGTTTACAAAATCATCAAGGTCTCAGATATACTAAATGCAGAACTGTTGCTCCTGAAATCCCTCGACAGCAGAACTAGGGACCATTCACTGAAAATGAACATCAGAACATCAGATAAAAGCACAGATGAAAGAAAATTCTTCTCTGTGTAGTGGCTACCCAACTTTTCAAACTCATACCACAGGAAGCTGTGGAGACAGACAGCATCAACAGGCTCAGAAGGGGATTAGAGAAATCCATGAAAAGGTCCACAAGCAAACACGGAAGGAAACAGGAGGGATGAGCCCTCTCATATTTCTATACAACACTTAGGGATGATACTATGGGAAAGGACTGCAGAAAGCAACCAAACTTGCATTTTCTCCTTAAATAGCATCCTTTACTGCCATCTTTTACTGCCATTCTTGGAAAAGGATTACTGCATGCAGCAGTGGTCTGGGAACATCTTAGGTTCCCTTAAAAACACATTGAAGCTTCTTGCAAATATAAATGTTGGCTTAAGTGTTCCACAAGTTCTACTGCTGATTAAACACAAAGTAATAATTAAACTCCCAGTAAAGGAAAGAGTATTTTCTGCCATTCTGTTTTCTTTTTGTACTTACACTGAGCATCAAATACTCACTATTAAGCCAGAAAACCACACTTACATGTATCTAAGGCTTCCTTAGTTAGTTTGTGAGATCCTTAATTTGTTTCCTGTGCAGTATAAATTGCTTTGAGACTTTGAATGTCTCTTTTTGCCTGTCACAGTCATTTTTCACCTTGACATGCTCAGGTGCTGCTCTCCTTGTGTGCACAGAGCAGGTGCTGACTATTGACCCTCCTGCAGGGACAATCCTACAATGGCTCCAGTGGCTCCAGAGCAAACCTTCAGGAGCTCCACCACCTCCACACAGCAGACATGCTAAATTGGCCTGGTTCCCCATCAGTGTTGTCTTTAGAGTGTGCCGATCATTTTCTCCAGTTTATCGGATTAAACAAGATTACAGGGATGCACTGGAGACATGGAAACAACAAGCTACTCACTATATATTGTTCTGTTAATGATCCACTTTTGGAAATGGCACTTTTTCATTTATGTTTCTCTCATATTTAATTTAGATCTTTCCTCTGGTTAAATTTCTTTCAGATGGCATACAGATAGTTAAAATACTGTGATAAGATCTGTAGCTTCTTACATCATGTATTCATTTACAAACTGAATACATAAGGAAGAATAAAACAAACCAAAAAAATTACTGTGAGGCTTTTTGTTGAGCTGTATTATCTGAGTTAATCAATCTTCTAGTATTCTCTTACCATCTGTATTTAAAATAGATGTAGCATAATCTTCCACACTAGGTAAGATAATCAGTACAGTTAGTCTGACACAGCTTCCATTCAATGGGGATTTGTGCCTCTGATTTTGTAAGGTCTTTACACTTTTTTGGGAGTTTGAAATCACCACAATTCAGTAGCTTATTGCTGGTTAAGCACTGAATAGATAAAAATGCAATATTTAATAGCCTGCCTCAGTCAAAGAGTTAATTAGTTTCAGTACATTATTTCCAATGACATTGGTGTTCTATTAGTAATTTCACATGTTGATTTCTGTTTGTAAGAATACTTGTCAAAAAAAAAAAAACAACTTAGAAAAAAGAAGAAACATGCCATAGGAAATTATTCATAGCATTTAAAATTCAAGCACATGGCAATTTCTACACTTGTAGACACTTTTTGTCAAGAAAACAAATTTCCAACTCTTCTGGTTTCAAATGACTTTTTTAAAGTGATGATTTAATGAAATTTGGCCATGTTTACGTTGCACCAGGTAAATCCTCTATTCAGTATAACACAGGCAATGCTTTAGATGGTATCTCTTAATTCAACAACAAAAAAGAGTTTCCTGATTGACTGAACAGGCTCCTGGACAAAGGGGGATGCCCATGTGTAGATGTGTGAGTACCCACATGCACACACCACATGAGCCCCAGTCACACACCGCTGAGCACTGGCTGTGTTCTCACATCCCATCTCCTGACTGCAGGGCACATACAGGATTTCACACACTGTGAACAATTCCACAGGCCACTGCCAACTGTGAGGTGTCAGACAGATCAGTTACCTACGTAAGCATCAGCCTGAAACATAGCTAATCCAAAATGAGGGTAAGTGATTTTGGTTTAGAGTCATCTGTCATGAATTCACTGTTCAATTCTATTCCAGCTAAGCATTTTTAATTGGATGGTGGTCACTTAAACGATAAAATTTAAATCTATATTCTAATATTCATGTCATCTGCCCTTTAAAAATTCCTGGCTATTTGAAACCAGGAGCTGGAACAGGTCAGCTTTGGCAGGAGTAAAGAACAAAACAAACAAAGGTGTTTTCATTCAGCTCTCTCTTGGCCTTTCTTAAAAATGGTGCATTGTGGGCTGGTATCTATATAAACAAAAACCAGTGACTTTAATCTCTGTCCCTCAACAACCTGTCTCTATTTTTAGTGGCAATAGTATGAAACATCTGTAATTAGAAAAGGATTATTGCATACAAATCATGTAAAACTCCTTCAACATCCCCACTCAGCACTGTTGCCAATCATCATCTATTGCCTATTACAGAAACACTGGAGACATCAGCAAAGGAATGGTTTGCAGTTCATACACAGTATAAGTCAGAATAAAGTCTTTTAAAACTGACTTATTATTGCTCTTATTTGTTTTTAAGGAGGAATTATATCTTTCTGCTCACAGTTCTCTTTTTTCCCTACTGCTGGATACTCTCCAAAATGGCATCAGTTCCTTGGGTCTAGAGGTTGTCTGATCAGAGAACAGAAAGTTCTGCACGTTGGAGTACAGAATAAGAACAATGGCTTGAGGCCACATTTGACTAGCCAGGCACTTTTTTCTTTTTTTTCCCCTTATTATTTTATATTTATTTATTTTTGTTGAAGCTAATACAGAGTATCACTCCGTTGCTTTGATGGTATAGAGGTAATTATGCTTCGATTCTTTCCACCTGCAAGGTTCTTCTCTGGCCAATGGAAGCTTGAATCTACACAGCACTGTGAAAAGGAAACTTGATGGAGAGAAAGATTATGTCTTCGATAAGAGACTGAGATACAGTGTGCGACAAAATGAAAGTAACTGCCGCTTCAGGGACATTGTAGTCCGGAAAGAAGATGGTTTCACACATATTTTACTGTCCAGTCAGACTTCAGAGAACAATGCACTGACCCCAGAGGTAAGTGTTTAGCCCTAAAAGCCAAAGAAAGCCATCCCAATGTGTGGGTTATCGTGCAAACACTGCACTTGAATTTGATTTTATGTTGTTTTTTTTTTCCTAATTGATGAACTTAGAAAAGAAATCTGGAGTACAGACATATCTAAATTTTTCAGGCTTGGGATTCCTATCCAAAAGAATGCAATGGAAATTAAATTTTAATTCACATGTCTGAAAAAAAAAAAGTAACGAAAGGAATGGCAGAATCAGTATTTCCAGCATGGAATTGTGTGAAGCAGATTTTCACACGTTTAAGTTACTGATATTTACTATCCTTAGGAGAAATCTGGTCTCTTTCCTTTTACTAATTTAAATAGTGCTCCAGTTGTATACAGAGAATTTCAGTCTATATCCTGAGACAGCCGTTCTAAATTCTGTCTTGATCCCTAATTACTTTTTCTCTGAATCACTGTATGAGTCCTTATTTATGAAATCTTAACCAATTAAGGGCTCTATCCTCAGCTGAATTGCATAAAGTCATATAACATATAAAAGATACAAATGAATTCCCTTGTTGCAAACATTATACACACAAGGGCAGACTCAGACTTGCAGCTTGTACTACCCAAGTACACACATGGATCACTGCAAGGGCTGTGGAGCTTTTCCTTCCATTCCCTGTGGCTGCAATGCCCTGTTATATCATTCCCATGTCAGAAGAAAAGGGGTGTCCATAAGTGCTTTCATCAGGATGGATGTCCTGGAGGGAAGAGAGCACACCTGAGCCCTGTTCCACACCAGTAATGGCCTGAGGGACAGGGGCTGCCATGGATCAGGGAGGGAACACCAGGAGCTGCCTCCCAGCCCCAGCCTGGCCTGTCTGAGCATCCTGCAGGCAGAGTTTCTCCAAGGGCTGCCCTCACTGGGGAGATCTCGGCCTTTTCTGCCCCCAGACACTCCAGCACAGCTCTGTTCTACACAGCAGCTTCAAAATAAGAGTGTTTGAAATACCAGTTTGAGCACCATCTGAGGGAAGAGTAGATTGTAGCTTTGAGGAATAATTTTATTCAATAAGAAAATGAATAACTTTGAAGTTAATTACTTACAACAGGCAGGTATGACAATTCCCCTTCTGAAATGCACTAGTACACATGGGCAGTAATACACTGAGTGATATTAAATGGCTAAAACTGATGGTATATAACATTTATCACTCCTAGTTTTTCAACTATCTAATATTTAGAAGGACTGTCTTGGTAATTACCACAGAACACCAAACACTCACTTTTACCATTAATTTCTTAAAATGCATTAGATTGCATCAAATCCATCACTCCATCTCTGTCTTAATTACCCCTAATTGACACTGCAGGTAATTTAAATGAAGGAGCTCAAGGGCCTGAAAAAATATCAAATCATGGACTTGCTGTATTCAGTCAGAACAGACATACCTTTACATTGCTGGCTGTGCTGTTCCACATCAGCAGTGTTCAGATGCTCTAACCAGGGGATTAATTCAGGCTTTTTGGATCTGCTAAACCAATCCATTTCATCCTTTGAAAGTTTTCAATATGCCAGGAACACACCTCTGTGGAAGAATAAATGATAAGCATGTAATAGTCCTCTCCCTGCATCACCAGCACAGACTATTTCTAGAACCTTTATTGAAGCTCGCTTGAAAACCAGGAAATAGGTTTTAGAAAACCATTTTACTGACCAGGATGGTCAGGAATAAATCAGGTATTGAGTTCTCCACATGGAGATTGTCTGTTTAAACCTCATCCAGGCCAAGAGCAGTGGCAGGTTCTTGCCCTTGGACAACTCACGGCTGTAAACATGAAACTGCTTCTTTGGCCTCAGTCCAGGCTGCTGCCCATGATCATTCACACCACAAAATCCAGCACCTCCAGGACTGGCAATTTCACAATCTTGCTGGCAATTACAGCAAAAACCCCAGGAACTGAAAGGAGGAATGTGTTGGATGACTTGTCCCTGGAGTTTGTCACCCACAGCCATAGGTGAAACAAACTGACAGTGTATTTTAGGGAGGTTTAGTGCATTTTCCATTTTGATGCCTTTTATCCCCAGTGAATACAAAGTACAAACACACAATTCCTACAAAATGAAGAAAGTATGTTTCATTTGGTGTAAAGAAATGCTAACTTAAAGCTTTATTAGACATTTAGTAAATTATGTTTGCCAAACAGCAAATGAATCATTTATTCAGAGCAGGTCTATTTGATGTGCTTAAATATTGGCCTGGTTATACCTGGCCATCTACATTAAAGAAAGAAAAGGTGTGCACTGCAAACAATCATTTTAAATTTTTAAACTTGAGCTCATACAAAATCCATCTCGCCCCTCAACAGCTCTTAATGTGCTTTATAGGAATCTTTAGATGAAATTTAATAGTTGTGTTCAACCATTGGCCCCTGCTATTTATGCCAATTTAATTAAAATAGTCTTGCACTTAATTATACTAAAAAAAAAAAGGTCTCGAGAAGTCTACCTGACTCTTCATCCTATGTTGTTGGTAACCCCATTTGTGCAGGTGATTTTAGAATGAAACGTGCCAATGGTCTTTACAGCAGCCTTTGCACTGATTGAAGTTGGCTCAATGCCTCTTTAGTAATTGAATTTTTTCTACAAAAATGTTCAGGGCACTATAGAAATTCTTTCTTATTTTTTACAAGAGCTTATAAAACTTCCAAGACAGTGTCATGAAACAGAAGGGCTTGTTCTTATTTCAGTAGCTTGGCTTGCCACTTTTAAGATTTGTTTTTTAAATTCATTTGTGAAATATTTCATTATAATTCCATTAGGACATTTTTTTTCTTGTGGGACTTTTGCTGCTCCTGAAGCTCTTTCTCCAGTGATGCTGCTGCTGTTTTAACTCAGCACATCTCAAGGATCCAAATTCTGTTTCAGACTAAATGGACCCATCTGCTCTTCTCATTTAACACTATTAACAGAGCTAGGAGTTCATACTCTCCTGAATTAAAAGTGAAACATTCCCTAAACAGCCAGTGCTTCCACTGAAGAGTGACAGAACTACCTCAAGTACCTTCTCATGCACAAGAATCAGGTTTCAAATTTCAAATGTGAATAACAGGGTTTAAAGTTCTGCCAGGTGCATTTTGGACCACTGGCTTGACTTCACTTTTCCCAACCTGGAAATAATAAAAAAGAGGCAGGTACAAGTTTACTGTTCTCTGTAGTTCTGCCCTCTACACAAAAGTAAATTGTGGGTTTGGACCAGTGCTTGTGCCTGCAGCTTTAGAGGTTCCCAAGTCCTTTAGGTGCTGGACAGAAAGGATACGGAATCAGTAACACAAAGTTTATTTATGTAAAAAGGCACAAGTGGGGAAGAGCTTCTAAGAACAACAGAATGGCTTTAAAATTTTGGTTTACCATAATATTTACCTTTAAGAATATCACAGTGAGTCCTCAGAGATTCAGAGAAGTTAACTTTTTTAAGTAGTGCTTCTATTTATGTGAACAAGAGATTTCTGTTCAAGATACTTTGTGTAATTACAGTGATAAATTCCTAGCTCTTTGATTTTCCCAGAATGTAAGCAAGATGGAAAGCAAAGGGCAACAAATGCCTTTGGAAATTTCCTGCGTCCAGCAAAAGGCATTAAAATAAGCTCTTAGAAGTTTAATGAAGTTTTAACTGGTTCATGTTTATTTTGCAATATAAGATGTCCTGTTCAAGCACTAATGGGATTATTTACTCGACAGGTTTAAAAATATAAGCAACTTCTGAGAAGGTGATAATTTTATTATATATTTGTGTTTCAGTAGAACAGTAAGTGAAGCACTAGGTCTGGTCTAAATTTACAATCCAGTCAACTATCATAACCTAAATAACTGGCCCACACTGTTTTGTAAATACTTCCTCAGAAATTTTCATCAAATGCATTCAAATAGAAATACTGTCCCCACCACTGAAAATTACCTAAAAGGCCATAAAAAAGCTAATAATAAAAGCACAGATCTGGAGAATATTGCTAAGGAGCTCTGGAAATAGTAGTGTTAGATCTGGTCCACTAGAGAAAATAAAATTTAGTTGGACAAATGCCATAGTTTTAGCAAGATGGGAAAAGGTTTAAACTCTATGGAAGAAAGAAAAAGAATTTGGAATCTGACAAAGAAATGTAACTAAAGACAGGTTATATTTCTGTATTTGAGGACTGAATTCACCACCACATTAAACAGAAATTTGTCCTTAAAAACAGAGAGCAGTTCTGAACGAAAATTATGTTTACTTTACAGTACTACAGTTCAATACACAGTTCTGCAACCCTGCAGACAAACTAGCTCTTTTATCATTATTTTCCTGTTTGTAGCTTCCCTGTAATCATAAAAATAGCTGGAGAGAAATGCCCATCCCCAGATAGCCCACAGGGAAAGCCAAAGCTCCAGAGGCAGCAGTGAGCAGGAATGAGTGAGTGAGGCTGAGTGTCAAAGGGACCCAGGGAATTTTGGACATCACCAGCAAAGGAACCGTGGCAAGGTTCCTGACCACAGGAGTGCCACTGACTTGGCTGGAATTGCTGGATTCCAGTGAGCCTCCAGGCACCTTTGGATGATAAATTAATGACAAACTCAAGGCTCTTTAGAAAAAAACATATTTTTTGGAGCCTAAAACCGCTGATATATAATGGTTTCCTGGTTTCTTTTGATAGAAACAAGTGAAGCAGGGGAACTAAATTTCCCCTTCTGCTCAAAAATAGTAACCAAAGCCTTCCCACTTTTAACCATATCTGAGAAATTTTGATTCCTAATAACAGACTCAATATCATCCTCTCCAGAACACTGAAAAAACAGTGATGGCAGAATATTGTTTTTTCTGACAAGGAATGTAACGTCTGCTAAAAAATTTGGATGGGTTTTTAGATGGCTTTAGTCATCCAGATCAATGAGGGGAGAGATAAAAAAGAGGCAGGTTTGTAGCAGTAATGATGTGTGTGAAAGACAGCACTGATAACAGCAAAGAGGTGGCACATAGGCAAATACCACTGGAGGAAGAGAAATCAGAAAGAAACTTGCTGAATGGGTATCATGGCCTCATACTTAATGCAACATTCCTCACTGGATAGAAGAACGTTTGACTGGTATTCCCTAACATTATTGATACAGTCACCCTAAGAAAGAGCAGATTGTGAGATCTTTTACAGTGAATAAAGAGGACAACATTGCATTCACATGAAACTAGGAAAAACAAAATACATTTTTTTTTTATTTTAATATCTACCACATTCCAAAGTTTCTCTTTTAACAGTGAACAGAGGTTTTAGGGTTTTTCCCCCTTTGTTTCCCCATTATATATGCAGTGTTGCTGTGTTTCTCCCAGCTGAGGGCTGAGACAGCCTCTGAGACTCTCAGAATAAACAGTGCTCCTAAAATCACTGATGACATTTTTGTACCTGCATAAGAATTTCAAATACACTTCCAAATTCTGCAGCTTTTAATTACTTCACTTCCACCCACTATAACACACTCAGTATTACAGGCATTCTGAAGTGCTCTTGTAGAAGTGAAGCATCTAAAAGTTCACCACCTGCTCTCTCATGCCCAGTCCCAGCAGCCAGTAATACTCATCTTTCCACAAACCCATAGGGAAAGGAGCACAATCCATAGGATTTCTATTAAAGGGTTACCTTGGGGGTGGCATCAACAAAACTTCAGTGTTTGGGGACATTCCTTAAACGAGGCACTTTAGAGATCTAAGGAAGTTTTGGTAACAGAAAGTAGTGAACAGAAATAATCACAGGCTAAAAACCTTGGGTTTCTCTCACATGGAAACTCTATTTAAATCCCCAGCCACATTTAGCTCTCTCTTACCTAAATTTACACCAACAGCAAATCCTTCAGTGCAAAAGAGAAAAATTTGAGGCAGCAGGACCATGTCTATAGGAAATACTTTGACACATGGGTATGATTAAGGATAGGAGGTGTCACACTAGATGGAATCAGGGCTCTTGCAGTGAGGAGCAAATTATTTGCAGTGAGGAACACATTATAGAGGAGAGGGGGCTGGAATGAGTTACAGCTCACAAACCACACTCAACTGTGACCAAACAAGAAGTTACCCATTAGAAGTTCATGAAATAATATTTCCTTTTCAAAATCACTAGGAAACAATTCTCTGCTCAGGTGAAAGGCCATTTTCCTACAATACCAGCAGCTCAATTCTATAAAGATTTTGATTAGGTTTGATTTATGGTGCAATTAATAGCTTGATCCAGTTGCAAAACAAAATCAAAATGTCTCTTTTTCAAGGGACTTTGATGATTTAGCTTTTGCAAACTGTAAAAATGCCACTGACCAGAGAAAAATGAATAATATATTTGTCATGTTGATGTATATGATGTCCTCTTGTCCTGCTTTGCTCTGGTTGAAGTCATATAAACCAAAGTAGTTGAAGAACTGAAAACTGGGGTTTACAAATTTTGCTTTCAATCTGTTGAGGTTAATAATAGGCTTTTGCTGTGATAAACATGTTCCCGAGGATACAGTGATGCACACAATGAAAATAAAAAAGTGATATTTGAAATTATTAAATTGCAATCAAATAGCATAAGCTGGGTAGAATTTCCCATACAACAAAGAACCACCAAGTCCTAAAACCTTTTTGAATTAGTAAAACATCAACAAAGCACTGCCAAATATAAAATACTTTGCAAACTCTCAGTGTTATCGTTCTAATGATTCTAATACCATTCTATATTAAAATTATATATATCATTGATGTAACTATTAGTAGTGCCCAAAATTTAAGTCTCTCAAAATCAATAAGGTTTGTAAAAGTAGGGAAATGATATTGCCACGGCATGCATGTCGAATTGTTTACTTTTCTTTATCCACAGATCATGAAGGAAGTTCGGAGAGCATTGTGCAATGCATCAGCTGATGACAGTAAACTCTTACTTCTCAGCGCAGTGGGAAGTGTATTCTGTAGTGGCCTAGATTACTCATATTTAATTGGCAGGTTATCCAATGACAGAAGAAAGGAAAGCACTAGGATTGCAGAAGCTATAAGGTGACCCAAGCTTACCTATGATCTCTAAATTATGAAATGCAGTGTGTGATTATAAAAATATTTATCAGGTCCAAAAATGTTGTATATTTAAATGTTGATTGCATTCTAATTATAGTCCTGCAAATTTGTTTAGTAGAAAGAAACTTGGACCTTTCCGTGTTAGAAAAGAAAGCACATTTATTCCAGTGCTAATATCCATAGGGATTTTTTTTATTCTAATTCTCTGTATTTAATATTTCAAATCATTCCTCCAAATTCAAATACAACTTTGTTGTTGTTTTTCCAAATTCAGTATTGCTTCATGGTCCTGAAAGGCAGATCTTTTACTTGCTTTAATGTTCATAATTTTAATGAATTTCAGTCCAGATGGGAATCCATGGCTTACTCATATTCTGTTGAAATAGCAGTCTGCCACTGTATTTCAGAACCTTACTAGAAGGGTCTCCACTCTTCTTAAATTTAAATTACTTAATATATATGTAAATGTAGTTTTATTTTTGTACCTAAAATGTGACTTTCCTTATATATACATATATCACATCACCTTAGTAGAATTCCAGGGTTTATGACATGCAGTCTGCAAATCAATCTGCACAACACATCATCAAATATTCCATTATCCACAAGGTAGATTTTCCAGTATAAATCAACATTATTCCACTAAAGCCAATGGTATTTCACCACTCTGTACCAGGAGACGATTTGGTCCCTTTTTTTCTCCCCATTTCCTACAAATAAATACTCTTCTGAGAGCTTTAAAACTTTATGCAACCATTCTATGAAGGAATATTAAAGAATTTTTTTACAAGATATCTCTACTTGGGATTTATTAGTACAACATAAGATCAGGTTTAGGTATTACACAAAACATATTAACCACCAATTATCCTGGTTACAAATACTGCAGATCAGTTTGGATTCCGGGTTAAAAAACTTTTGAAATTCTCAAAGTAGCCATTATTTTGAAAGACTTTAAAAGATACTTCTTAAATGTAGTAAGTAACAATCTGTTTATAAGACCCTAACTATGCTCGAATATCATGGAGGGATTTTTTTTTAAAAGAGAAACCCTTTGAAGGACACAGCCTAAGTTTATTTTTTAAATATGAGAGTTTTTAACAATGTGGAACCAAAAAAAAAAAAGTGAGGGAAGAAAATCACTATTCTTGTTTGAAAACACAGGCACACTCACCGCCCACCAAAAGATACAGATTTAGTATTATTCTTGTAAAAATTGTGGAGTAAGGTGTTGTTATATAAGTTTACATTTATTTGCACACATCTAATATACAGGTATACTTATCAATCCAACATTTAAATAAGTAAGAGCCAGACCGTGATACTCAGTTTTTCCACCCTTGGACTCACAGAACACTCTTGAAATACTGGTGCAATGTACTGCTCCTTGTCAAGAATGTCGGCTTCCAGCCCACTGGAAATAGATTTTTATTGTACTTCTGGAAACAATACCCTACGTTTTCCATTTAGCACTCTCTGTGCTTTCTGTGAACAAAGGATTCAACTCATGGAAAATAAACTGTAATAAGAGAAGAAAAAATGTCCATTGCTTTTTTCAGTGGTTTGGATGTCCTAAAATACATCCACAAATCTCTGCCTCCACTGCTTTACATCAAGTTAGACTTGTATCAAAGTGAGATTGAAATCTTGGTTACCCTGTGTTTCTACTGTCCTAAGCATGGCTCTGCTATGCTGGTCAC
This sequence comes from Illadopsis cleaveri, assembly GCA_013399915.1. Classification (NCBI taxonomy): domain Eukaryota; kingdom Metazoa; phylum Chordata; class Aves; order Passeriformes; family Timaliidae; genus Illadopsis; species Illadopsis cleaveri. The sequence continues at coordinate 1,581,785 of VXBB01010423.1, forward strand.
AAGTTACAACTGAAGTTTCAATCCCTATCAAGTCTCCTCTCCCATCAATGGTTCCTTCATTGGTGGCGTGTCCTCAGCCACTGGGGTTGGCAATGAATGGATGTGCAGCACTGCAGCTCCTCTGGAGGATCTGTGACCAGATCCATCCCAGATCCATCCCAGACCCACCAGCCTGAGCTGTCACCATCCACACGCCCTCCCACAGCAGGGAAAGGGCAGACAGGCTGCACACTGTGGCCTGCAGAGCCCCGGCACTGACACCCTCCCTGGAAGGTATTCCCAGCACCAGGCTCACACCATCAGCTGGGCAGCATTGTGGGACATGAGCCACAACATTCTGGGTATGCTCAGAAGAAATCAGACAAGGACAAATTTACTTGCTCAGCTTCTTTACAGACCTGGATGTACCTACAAGCCCTGACCAACAACAGGAGCCTGAATCAGTGCAGAGGTGTCTGAGCATCCCACTTGTATTCGATTGTCAGCCTCCCAGATGTGCTCTAGCAAATCCAGAAGCCCTCTGCAGACTCTTTTTCCTATCTTTGAGCATCTAGATCTACTATAGCAACAACAGCTATAACCTGAAATCCTTTTCAAAGACTGCTTTGAATTGAAAAAAGGATCTTGTAGCCCAGCCCTGTATGAACTTCTGGTTTGGAGACAAGGAAACGTGCCAGGTTCAGGGTACAGAGATGACCCAGTGAAACAACACACCAAACAGGAAACAAAGATAAATGGAGCCTCAGCTTCTGGAGACCAAAGGCAGGCATTTGCTCCCCTCATCATCTCCCAATATTGTAGCCTTCCACTCCATGCTTTACTCCACACGTATCCATTTTACCATCCTCTGTGCTCCTCATTCGTCCCTCATGAGAGAGGCTTGCTGTGCCTTCTCAATGTTATGTTCCACTCTCTCCAAGTCCTCCCTTCCTTGCTCACTCATATGAAGACTTCCTTCAACCCTTCCCCTCCATTAATGTGTTCTGCTTTGTTCTTCCTCCACATTATCTGTTTCCTCTCCACATCCCTAATTGCTTTTCCATATTCACTTCCAGTCCCGTTTATCACCATGATTCCTGCTTTACTCCACAACACTGGTTTTAGTACCCTCCACATGGTCCTCAGATTTACTGCCATCATTTCTCCTTAGTGTGCTTTCTTTTTACCTATCATTCATCACATCTCTATTCCCAACTGTAGTCCTGTCTGGAAGGCTTACATAACTACTGAGGTTCTCAAAATTCTGGGATTAATGAGGTGCAGTGATCCACAGTCACTACTCAGTCATCAGCAATCAAAGAAATAATGAGATAAGGGAACAGAATCGTTTCTGCAACAAAAACAAATCACAACTCTCCTTAAATCTGCTCTCATCTAGACAGAAATGGTCTTGACAAAACCAATGTTCCTTATTTCACTCTTTGTCATGACAGTGATTTCCTGGTTTACTACTGTGAACAGATCCGCATCAATTCTCTCCCATGATCAAAAATTAACTCCTTACTAGAGGACTTGAAAACCAGAATGTATTAATTGAAAACTTAATGCTGGATTATCCAGACTCTTTGTCCTCATTTAAAATACAGCCAGTGCCCCTGCACTTCAGCCCAAATGCCACATGGGCTTTCTAACCTGCAAGGCCCACCTGTGCTCAGGTACAGAGGCCTGGATCCTTTTGACCTCAGTGGGAGAGCAGCAACTCATCAAAGGGTACATTTGACAAAATATTCTTTCTTAAAATCTGTCAGCAAAGATGCACTCTGGATCTAATAAATACCCAGTGCAGGGACAGAATCTCCTCTTTTGCTTGGAATTTGATTTATCCATGTCTTTTTTCTAAAGTAATGGAGCATCTCATTTGCCTCCATATACCTGCTGTGCACTGAGCTGCTGGAGCCCATAATTTGCCCACAATCACACTCTTGCTTTTTCCTAATTGGTGTAAAGGCTGTTCCATTCAACAGATGTCTTTTCACAGTTGCTGATAGGTAGCTTGTTTAAAAGATCTCCTCATTGCACAGAATTTAACATATTCTAGTTCATTCATCCAGATGAATCTGATGACATTTAACTTCCCTGTTATTTCTCATCACATTATGGGGTAGTCAGGCAAGGGCATCTGCTTTGTAACAGCTTAGCTGAAGACTTTTGCAGTGAAGATCCAATGGAAGATCACTCATCCTGTTCAAACATTTTTCTCTCTGACTTCCCTTTGCATATCTTGTTCTTTCTGCTGGTGTGCCATAAACATTGACAATCTCCCAATCCACTGATGGGACTTGCAGTAACCTTTGACACAGGATCTTAAGAGAACTTTAAAAAAAAAAAAAATTCAGACTATAATATTTCATCAGTAGCCAAACCAGGTCCATCCCAGCCACTGTGGAGCAAACCAAGAAGTGCTGTGTGTACAAACTCATGAGTTACTGGTCCAGAAGTAAAACTAAACCCAACCAAACCTTTCTGCAAAAAGGACAACACTCAGTGCAATCCACTTAACACAACATACACAAAACTATGCAATAGCCCAGATACTCAGAAAGATTAAATAATTAAAAATATGCAAACTTTTCCATGTGCAAACTAGAAAGTATCTTGCAGTTCTGACCTCATAAAACTGGGCATTTGTTGTGTTCTTCTGTGGTTCTAATTTGTTTTCAGATTAAGTACTTTAAACTTGGGTATTTATGCGTTACTTCTGTATTCAAGATCTTTCTTTTATTTTTTATTTTAGGGATTTTGTAAAAGCTTTTATTCAATTTAAGAAGCCAATTGTGGTTGCTATCAACGGCCCTGCTCTGGGGTTAGGAGCTTCTATTTTACCACTCTGTGATATCGTTTGGGCAAGTGAGAAGGCTTGGTTTCAGACACCATATGCAACAATCCGACTCACTCCAGCTGGCTGCTCATCATACACATTCCCACAAATTCTGGGTGTTGCACTGGTAAGGTTTTCCATCTCAAATTGCTGAAGAACCTTTCATAAATTCCTGATCTTTCTCTCTTTAAAAAGTAAACAATTTTCTTTAATTGTCTTTAATGGAAATGAAATCTGTGGAAAGGTCATCTAATCACTACCAACTTCTTATCACAAAATAACCTCGGAATTCAATATACAACACCTGCTGTACACAAGAAAGATTGAAAAAGCAAAGATTGTCAACATCATGGTAGAAAAATGTAGAAATACATTAGCAGAATAACCTTGTAGAGTAGTTGTCTGCATTATGTTAGGAGTGGGCAGTAATACAGCCAGATACAGCTCTCTGCTCTTTAAAGATAATCCACAATGATTCCAGTAAGACTGCTTAGCTTTTACCAGTATAATAAATTAGAATTTGCCCCACAAGTATTTCCTACTGGGTTCCATGACTCTCCACACAGTATCACTGACAGTTACTCTTGTAAGATCAGCAATACAGATTCACCATGCATGCCAGCACATTTCTCTTAAATTAAACCCATGCTATGCTCTGGCCACCTGCACAATCTTTAAATAGCTACTGAAACCCCTTTTAAAGTATTTTGCAGTATGGAAAGATACAGAAGAACATTTGTAATTTAATCGTAAAAATAGCAGGCAAGTATGAGAAAAATTTTAAGGGAATTATAACCCAAGATTATCAGAATCTTTTGGTTTCACAGGCAAATGAAATGTTGTTCTGTGGGAGAAAGCTGACAGCACAGGAAGCCTGCAGCAGAGGACTGGTGTCACAAGTATTTTGGCCAACAACATTTAGCCAAGAAGTGATGCTACGAGTGAAAGAAATGGCATCCTGCAGTGCAGTGGTAAGAAATCCAGCTCCATCATTAAATGACATTTCACAGATGTAAGGTCTGCTCCCAGGGCTCGTCACATATGGGATCTCAGTTTCCACAACCATACCTGTGAAAGGCTGACATCAGAAAATCTGGATAGGATCAGTGAGCTCATGGAGTTTCTCATTTTTCAGGGACAGGGGTGGGGGGTTATTTCCTTTCACTATATTTGCATTTATTCAATGAGTGGCACCTCCTTGCCTCAGATTTTGAAAGGGGATTTTAGCACACGTTTCCTTCATGAAAGTGTAACTCTGAAGTGTAGTCTGAAACTCTACAACTCTACGGAAAAACCTCTGTAAGAAAACAGATTTGCCTTTCACTTTGTCCTAGCCTACTATGTTTCAGCTGAATCTGCCTTCTCTCTGCACCTGCACAGTTCCTGCTGAATGTTCTACACAGCACCCCAGAAGGGTAGGATAGTGCCAGCTAAGCTCTGCTGTGAAGGAGAGGTGAGATCCAGACAAGAGGGATTTGAACACAATCTGGTCACAGTGTATTATAACTTTCCTTTTGTGTACACAAAAGTTGAAAGAAAATCCTTTCCTATCTTTACTTCATAGGGGTTTTTCCCTTCAGGCAGATATACTCCTATTCTGGGCACATCCTTGTTTAAAAAACATGCAGTGAGGAAAGTGATACTGGCTGCAATAAAACCACAGTAATTAAAGTGAAAATTGTTATAGTTTCTTGCTATATTTCCTATGCCTGAAACTGTCTCAGCATCCCTCAGTTTCATTTAAAAGATCTGCTGTAAAAGGAGGTAGAGACACAAGAGATTTTTAATTAAACAAAGTGTAGATTAGATCTCACAGAAGACACAGAGAATGAAACTCTCTGGAAATGTAGCAGAATTTTATTTGATGATGCTGATATAAGGAGTATTATTTGAGTTGGGAAAACCTCTGGGCTTTGCTGTGAATTCTTCCTTCCATCACTACTGTTGGCTGTCAATGAAATTTTCTCAAGACTCCTTAGGAAGACAGTGCTGACTTGTGGACAAAGATAAACCCCCGAAGACTTTTTCACAAACAGACCACAAAAAATACACAGGCCTCTTGATTTGCTATTAACACCATTTACTTGAGTTAAAGACAAATACATCTTTGCAATAGCAGTGTTGAAACCCACAACATGCAGGAACTGGGCTTAACGTGAAGGTGTTGACAAAGCTGAGGGAAGAGAATGCACGTTCCTTCCCACATAACCGTGTCAGTTGTATTAAATCTCCTGTCCTCAGAAAATCAGTAATGTAGGAATTATTATTGGGTTTGTTTGAGCAGTTGAGTTCCTTGTGAGATACATGCTGGTGGTGGGTATTTAAAAACTAATTTTAGAGAAGTCAGTCTCAATGTGCTTAAAAATGGGTCTGGGAAAAATGAGCTGAACTGTGGGAGCGACCATGGACCTGCAGCTTGTGCCTTTCAGAACTTGCAACAATTACTAAGGGCTTGAGGTTGGGCTTTCTATTGCAGAGATCTCAGGTGATTTGTTATATCTGGCAAGTAAATCTAACTCCAGAACACAGTCAGAGGGTGCTTGTTTTGCTTAGCACCATTCTTTTACAAAATATTTCACTTTTATAAAAATGTAAGCAAATAGGCTTAAAAAGGGATTTGCAGTAAAGGCCCTTTTCTCATTAATTTCTATATTGATAAGGAAATAATACATGAGGGAAAATTATTAAAGATAAAGGACATCCACATTTGGGTTTCCAGTATGTCTAACGTTAAAGGCCACCTTCCAGAAAACAAGTAGCCAGTATATCGTCCCTCACACATTTTCATTTCAATGTGAGGGAGTTCAGCTCCTTCTTGTGCTTCATGGCAGACCTTCAATAAACTAAGGTACTTTAGAATCCCTCATTCTTTTAAAAACCTGGCACTAACCCATCAACCTCAATTCTTAAAGATGCTGACTATCAGCAAGTGAAGGTGTGGCTATAAATCAAATGTAATTTCTGTGCCCAAAGGAATTATTTAGATTGTAAAACAGTCAGTAGTCTAAAAATGCTGGTCACGCCATTATCCATAGTAATTGTTTCAGATTCAAAATCAAATACTGAATCGTATTTTGGCTTTAGGTATTGGAAGAGTCCAAATGTCTCGTGCGGAGCTTCCTGAAATCCGGACTTGAAGATGTGAACGAGAAAGAGTGTCAGATGTTAAAACAGCTGTGGAGTTCTTCCAAAGGACTGGATTCATTATTCAGCTATTTGCAAGACAAAATTTATGAAGTCTGATATCTTGGCCTAACTTAAAGAGAAATTTCTCCAGTTGTGTGACCAGAGTCAGACGTGACCATGTTTGAGAAGCAGAGGCAATGCATCAGTGAGGAATTTGTGACAGTGATCCCAATGCCTGTGGCTGTGTGAGCCACACAGCTGCTTGTAGCCGGTTTGATTTTGTGTAACCAAGACGTGGGCAGGCGTTCAGTGCACGTAACCTGTGCAGAGGCTGCATCTTTCACATTGCTCATCCACATCCAACTCTACATTCCATGTGCTGAGAAGCACCACTGAGGCCCAGCAAGGCTCACCCACCTGAAAGGGTTTATTTTGTCTGTCCTTAACTTATTCTTGCTGTTGCAGCACATCTGGGCTGACACAGAGGGCTCAGTCTAAAATCCGGGTCAGCACAACCTTTTGTAGACCCAAAAACCATACGTTAGAAATATGTTAATTATTTTTTTCTAAGTTCTAACAGTTTAATGGAAAAATCTGATAATTTATATGTATAATATGTAAAGTTAGTTTACAAAAACTACTAGAATTTTTTTCTTTGTTAAATTTATTTAACTTATTTATTTTGTGTTCATATTCAGCTGTTTATTGATCACAGATCTTATTTTCATATTTCCCTTTTGACTAAATTAAAGGCATCACATGAGAATGCAAATGCATTTTTAGCAGCAAACTGAGTAGAAAAATAAAGAATATATAGAAAACCCACAGAATGTTGTGGGCAGTAAATGAAACAGCCACATGCATGCTCCTCTCTCTATGTGTAAAACTGTACAAAAAAATGTATGAAATACAGATTCATTTGCCAGGGTTAAGAGAACAATAGTGGGTTCTGACACAGTGAGTCCCCCTTAAGTCTCTCTTCACTTTCTGCCTTCTTGAGGAGCACTGAAGGGCTTGCCAACCAGATGCTTTATTTAAGTTTACTATATTCCTGTTAGCCGGTATCAGTAACAGGGTGAGTGGTGCCGTTCCGTGGCATCGTACTGTTTTTCAGGTTTAAACACCCCTTTTGGTCTGAAGTCTAAAAGCAAATCCTTATGAGCCTTAGTCTAGTTGCCTGATTCCTCAGGTGTGAGATAATTTCTGCTCTGGAGGCCTTTGGGTGTGGGCCAGCCGTTTATACAAGGTGCTAGGCATTGAACTCGTGGAGGCAGAGGTTTTGTTTTGCTTCTCCCAGCTCTCCACCTGGCCACCCCACCAGCTGTTACAAGAACTTATGGCTGTCCATAAAAGCAGTCCACAATAAACAAGGAAAATCCAATCTGCTCTTTTCAAATGTGATCCTAGTACTGGTCAGTGACACTGACTGACTTCTGAACACTGGATCTCTCTCAGTTCTTTCCTGCTATGGGCAGTTTGTGTGGAAAGGACAGGAGCATGCTCTGAGACTTCACCTGCCATTATAGTACGCCCAAACTGAAACCTCTTGAAGCAGAAGCTTTGCACATTTGTTTGCTTTGTAATTTGTGCACTTGCTCTCCATCCTTGAGCTCAGTGATTATGATTTAAACCTCTGCAAATGAGGCTGCTCAGCTTTCTCCCTCTTAGCATTTCCATAAAGAGTTTCAACAAAGCCTTTGTAAAGTTAACAAACAGGTGATTGCAGTAAACAGTAGCCTTCAACATATTAATGCAACATTTCTTTTTCCACAAATAATTAGAAGTGCTGTTTTTATGCCCTAATTGTACCACTGAATTTTAAGGAAATCATTACCCTAAATGCAGAAGTTCTCATGGAAATTCTTCATTAAAAATACAGAATCTGGCTTCTAATTAGCCTGTTCAAAATGCTTTTTAAAAGAAACTTATTGAAACCATTAACTTATTTTAAAATGACTGAAAGAAAACTCTTCCAGTAACTATTTGAAGTGATGGATGCACCACTTGTTTTATACCAACCCTTGCTTTTGTCCACAACCTGCCAGCAGTGCAGGGGCAGGTGCACACAAAGTCACCTGGAAAAGGAGGGATCACCCAAGTGAAAACCACTCACACACACACACACGACTTTGCACAATCAGGCCTCCAGCATACACCTTCAGAGAAAGAAAAAATGGTAATGGAAAAGTACCATGATTCCTCAATTTCCTTTATTTCCTTTATTCCCGTCCAGAGAGCCATAACTCCCAACCATGTGTTAATAAGATATTAGGAAGTTTATTTCCATACTATGCTTAGTTTTTGTAGAGAAATATAGCAAGATTGCTCAGCAATGTGAAGGAATGCGTTCTGAATGAGATTTGCAAACAGAGAAGAATCTTACATTGTTGGATCTTTTAAAACTGCACCATTTCATCTGAATTTTCAGATATCTGTATCTTAGCATTTTTTATGACAAAGGAATGGTTGAAATACATTTTCTATAATTATTTTTCCATTAAAGCAAGCGCTAACCATAGTTAACATTTTTAATTATTCATATCTATACAGTTACAATCTAGTTTTCATGGAATCTATTTTCCCTTCAAAAAAGAGTAATAACAACGTTGAAAGCTTCTTTTCCAGTATTTAAATATCAGAATCTGAATTTTCTCTTGTGTTTCTATCCTTACTAGGTATTCAGATATCTAGATGTACTGTACATATTAGTCTGGGTACCTTTACTAATATTCACAGTATTTAAGATTAAAGATGCAATTTGTTGTTTAAGTATGTTATTTTATTCTTGTGTAAATTGTTTTGTACAATCTTTAAAAATCTACAGTTTTGCATTTGTAGATATTAAAGGTAAGCAATTTATTTTGTGTTGTCCTGCATGTATATTTTTGCTGTAGATAAGTGTCGCTTAGTTTACTATTTCAGTACATTTCTGTTAAAATAAATGAGCTTACAAACTTTAATACAGTATATATTTTCAAAATATAAACTTTTATATTTCTGTGGTAGGTTAGGGTATGCGTTTTAGGCAATCTTTTTCACTACTTTGAACTGTTCTTTTAATCTATAATATAATGGTTTTGTGCCAATAGTTTTTCATTAGAATGAAATGCTCTTTTAATGTTAGGGATGAACAGACAGTTTTGGTTGGGGTTTGTTTTCTTTTTGGTTTTGGGTTTTTTAATTTTTTTGCCAGCCTTTACAGTTTTAAATATAATTTATAAATGTATTGCATTTGTGAATAAGCCTTACCATTAGGTACAAGAAATCTTTAAAGCTGCATAATTGCTTATGTAGCACTAAGGACTTCCCCAAATAATTGCTGTAAGAAAGTTAGCAAATCAGAGTACAGGGCCTTAAGTTTTTCTTGTGAAAAGGATAATACGGGTTGTTTCCTTTGAACAACATAGGTAGATTTGTCAGCATGGGCTTTGTTATATATAAACTGTGCATTTGTGCTCCCAACCATGGTAGTTTAATCTCAGGCTTTGTGTGGCTGGGTCTATGAAAGTCAAATCTGGCTAAAGCCAGCACTCTTTAGGAGACACTAAAGAAGTTTACATAAGAGACTTATAGACAATCTTATCATAGTACATTTGGGTACTTGCTATCCTCGATGTGTTATCTGTGTCTGCCCAATTAACCGTATGTTTTAAGCCATATTAAATCTCTTTACTGCTATTTTAAATACTACACTGAAAGTCATTCACTAGCTTGCTTGCTCACAGACAGGATTTCGATTTTTAGTGACTAAAAATGTTATGCCTTCCATAAAAAACCAAGGACCAAAGAATTGCATTATTCTAACAAAGCATTAGTTCCTTTGCCAGGGAACTAGTTTGACATTTGTACCGAAGATCAAACAGTCTCTTTCTGCTTCAAACACTGCATCCTCATCCATGTCAGGTGTAAGGGGGAAAGATGTATCCACTGAGCTATTGGGAAAGGAGTGATGTTCAGCTGAGATGGCATGTCTATTGGTAAGGCTTATTACCAAACCTCTGAGATGAAGCAAAGAACCAAAAATTCACAAGTTATGTCAATGTAAATTTATTTTCTGAATTTGCACAAATAATTAATTGTAGAACTTTGCAAATTAGGCCCTTAAGTTATTTTGTCAGAATGCCATGGAACAGACTAAAACAGTTTCTAATATTTGTAATGATGAGTACATATTATAATATTATAAGGGTACAGGCACCCCTATATCACAGTGTTGTAAATATTTTCTGAAACTGGTACAGTACTGAGGGACTTGTATCTTCTGATATATCAAATATTGACTGTCTAGAGCAAATTGTACACAATTTATTTGTTGATGGTCCTGTAACTAGTGTATGGACACATTTCTGGGTGCCTTAGAAGTTGTATTTTTCATGTGTGTTAATATGCAGTATTTATACATTGTGAGAAGCTGCTTTGAATAAAAACATTGAAACTTCATTTCAATGCAGTGATTTTCAGTTTTACATCATCAGAATGAATGTGATAAGTGGTAGCCATTATATATGACAATACTATTCACAGGCTCCTGCCTTTCCAAAGACACCTGGCACACAGTGGGCTTTTCAAAAGAATTTTTTTTTTTTTTCAAAAGGCAAGACCCGGGGCACTAAGAGACACTGCATTAAGAACTCTCTGAAATCAATTAGGATCCATTTCAATTACCATTTCTTGGTCTAGTCCGAGAAAACCACCGAGAACTGTCTCACAAAAGCACTTCTAGGACACCATTATCACTTCCCCTGTTTGATATGTGCACATCACCTAAAGCATTCCTGCCCAGAACCAGCTGTTCCAGGCAGGATTTTGGCTCCACATGAGGGAATTTGATTTTGAAGTGGTGTTTGCTAGGAGGGCCAAGATTCAGCCCAGCCCCAGCCTGGTGCAGGAGAAGGTGGATCAGCCTGTGGGCCCCTCACATGGCTCTAGACAACATTCTTGCCAGGGGCTCTTGTGTACCAGAGGATCCTTTGCCCATAGCATCCACAAATGCTATTTCCAATCATGTATCTCCTGTGGTTAGAAGGGTAACTCTAAATTACTTCTGCCTAGGGCAGGAAAGGAAGGATATTTTTACAGAGAGCCAGGGTTAGCCAATCCAGCTATACAAGGTCTGAAAAAATGATCTAAACTTCACTCAAAGGAAAAAATTATGTTCTAGTATTTATATTGGTTGGCTTTAAACTGACCAACAGTTAGTAAAAACTGTGGTCAGCTGTCTGGAGCAGAGGATTGAGCAATTTAGTCTTGCTTCACTATCAACAAATCCAGTTATTTATTATGGTGACTCTTGTCAGGAATTAACTTATTGTAGCATCCAATGGACTGTGAGCAACATGCACATGATGAACAGGATGTGACACCTTTTCTGTCTAACAGTTTTATTGATAAGTTTGGTTTAGTTTTGACACAAATTGTCAGCATGTCAATTTCATTTTAAATAACTCATTTTTAAAAGAAAGCAAAACTTCTTTAAAATTAAAAACTTCATCCAAATATTTGAGGGGGGTGCAGTTCAAGCTTTTTCAAATGTCAGTTCTTGTTGCAGCAAATTAATAGACAAATTACATGGAAGAGGAACCTGTTATGTAGATCTAAAGAAGTAATTGCATGTATAAAAGCACAGGAAGGTATTAATCCCAATTAATGCATAAAAAAAGGTCAAAGCCCTGCATACACTAAGATGTGCCACTTCTCATTTTGAATAACAGAAACAATATTGCATATGGCAAGAACAAGGAGAGGTTCTGAAAGCAAATGAAAGCACGTGAAAAAAACCAGAAAGACAATTTTAAACACTGAGGGAGTTCAGAGCAAAACAATTGTCAGAAGTTGGACTAGGGGACAGTTTGGTTGCAAAGGAAAAAGTCAGGTTTGATTCTGGACATACTACTTCAGGAATTCACCTCTCCTTGGGTGTCTTATTTGTCATGAAACCCCCTCAGAAGTAAAATTTAATCAAACATAATGCATATCTTCACAACTCTGACTTAACCTCAAAACCAATCTCCAGTCGTAGCATGGAGAGTTTCAGATTACTAAGAAAGCCAGACTAACAACCCCCTCTAGAATTCAAACCATTTGAACTTTGTTAGCAGCACTTCGCTTTAATTTATATTCTTTCCTTGGTTTTACAAATTTGCTCATTATAGACATATAATAAAAATAGAACTGTTAAAAACTTTGTTAAATTCCAATTATTAAGTCCATCTGGTGTGACTCAGTAATTTTCATCTGGAGCTGTTAAGAGTACTATGGGAGAAAAGGCAATTTTCATTTTGAGAAAATGAAACATTTCGTATTTAGTAACTTTAAAAATTCTATGTTGGACTGTATTACCTTTCCTTATCACTTCATGACACTGGTGTCACTTGAACAAACCCCATGGATCCAAGTCAAGAGCCACCAGCATCAATGGAGATCCTCCTCCTGACTTCACTTGCTTCTAAAGAAACCCCAGTGGCTGACAGATACCACAGCAAACTCCTTCACAGTAATAGCACAGGAATATCTTGTAGCCATCTCTTCAAAAGATAAAGTGCTCTTATGAGAAACACATAATTAGCTTTGGAGGAAGGGCTCCATTACTTCAAAATTTAACAGCAGTGTCTATGGAATTTTGTAGAGATTTCAACATTTTCAATGTTATTGCTGACTCCTGTTAGTAGAAAGTCATGCCCTGCTGGGATTTAACCTTCCTCAACTCTTCAGTCACATTTATCAACTTGAATTCTGGATGACTGTGTCACACATCTGTGAAACTGATTTTATACATTGGTCATAGACAGAAATATATTGGTGAACAACTATAAAGAGAAAAGTGAAAATGCTCCTTGCAATCAGGAGTCATATTTGAAACAAGGGCTGTTGAACTGCTGCTGCTTCCTAAGATAAAATAAAAAGCTTCATCTAACAATGGAGTTTCTAAAATGAAAAATTATTTAATTTTGACTCGTTAGAACTAAGTTAATTACTATAATCTAGAAATAAGTTATTCACAGTTTTCCAGAAATGTGTTTCTGATGTGTCTGTAAATAAGTACTACACTATCTTTTACTCCAAAAAGATCAGCAATTTCCTACTGCTGTCCTTCCAGATGTCTGGTTACTCCATATGCTGCCCACCAGGCTCTGGGGTATTCACTTTCACTGAATGAATACAGGAATTCACATAAAATTCTTCCCATGTCTAATTATCCAAGATCCACATGATTTTAGCCTCTCACTTGTTATTTTATATGCAGCTGCAGAAACTTTGTCAGGGGCTCAGACTCTCACAAACAATTCCCTTCAAGTCTACCTTTTGCCCATTAGACTTAAAATGAGCAACAACTCCAAAGTCCTGTTGGCTGCACTGCTGAGGGATGCTCCTGCTCCAAAGGTCAGATGAGCACAGCTTGGATGGCTGGCAGCAGCATCCCACTGGTTGGACTGTGGGCTCCAGAGTTTCCCTTTATTTTTGAGGGCAAGCCTTACTGAGTGGTCCAGCCCTGAGTTTTCATGCAATGGCCTTTTATCACTCCCATAGGGCATAGGGCTGCTCCCAGACTGAGGTCTGAAGCCATGTAATTTATTAACTATAAAGCAACCCACAAGCTCCTCATGCCCATGGCCAGGGCATCTGACAAAAGCCCCAGACATGGTGCTGATAACACCCAGCCCACCCCCAGCACCTGCCTTTATCAGACCAGAAAAACAGCACATTTTATTCCTCATGTATTTACATGTAGCAGGATGAAGCACTTATTTTCCTGGATGCTAATGTGATGCCAGCTGGAAAGGAATATCCCAAAGCACGTTAGACCTGGTAGGATTCATCCTCCATACATGGCTGTAACTAGTTAGAACACAAAGACACTGTCTCCTTCTAAATGATGCTTTTTAAATAAATGCTTTTCATCTGAAAATATATTCAAAGATTAAAAGTGAGCTTTAAAGGAACAGTCTGCAATGTGGCTGATTTGAAAGGCTAAAACTTTTCCCAACAATTTCAAGTATGAGAAAATCCAACAGCTCTCCATTTGTGATTCAAGCACTTGGTAAACACACTCCACAACTGTACCATGGCTGTGTGCCAATGAAATGGTGAGTCAGCAGGCAGGGGAGGGAATCAAGTGTCAAGAATGCATTTAACCCTCACTCAGAGAACATTCTTCTTACTAACAGAATGAAAGCACACCATACAAATGCAAAAAATTACTGGAATTCTTTGACCACTAATACGGGTGAACTATCTCAATTTTCTTCCAACTTTACAGAATTTCTCAAATTTTAAATTAGGACAGACACTTAAGAAAATAGCTAACAGCAAACTCATGAGAAAGAGGTTCATGAACGTGTGTCAGTGCAGTCCTAAAATCCTTACTCTGCCCCAGTGATAACCCTGGCAAGACTGAGTGCTGAAGGGTTTCACAAGAGCATTAGAATTGATAATATTTAATACTTGCACAGATTTAAAAAGGAGTACATTTTCCTAATGAAAATACAGTTCAACTCATCTGTCCTATTCCCAAAGGAGTATCTGTGCACACTACTTTGCATCACAGTGTTCTTGTGGAGTGGTTGATGAAATCATGAGATTTCCTAAGTCATTTTTAAATTAACCATAGTAAAGAATTCCCCACTGAAGCATCACTGTGCATGATCACTCTAGGTACTCTATTCAGGATGGAAAAACAGCATACAAAAGTGAGGATTAAAAAATATATCTATGAAAGAGTACTCAATCATCCACCTAAAGATTTGAACACTCATTTACAAGGCTGTTAAACACTGCCAAACCTGAATGACAGCATTTTATACCTACTTTCTTACTCTTCACAGGTGTGTTGGACACCTGGGGGGGAGGGGAAAGGAGTGGGGAGAAAAGACTCCAGCTATTACCTTCAGAGTGTTAGTTAAGGGTAATTATAGACCATCTGTGAATTTACAGCTTGCCCCCATTATGGAACAGATACAGTTTCCAGTTAAGGCTGAGGACAGCCAGCTCTGCTGTCCTCACGCTGCTTGAGCCTACAAATGCCTACCCAAAGCAGTTTTTTTATACATCTGGCCCCACTGACCTCCATGGCCTGAGCCATCTCCTCCAGGAACTCAACTCACAGCCAGTATCATCCATTTACTGTTAGTTTGTCCTGCCCTGATTAAGCCTGGGCCGTGAAATGGCAGAGATAAGAATTAGTTTGTATAGACACCTATTTGAAGAATAGACACCTAGTATGTCCTGGGTGGAAATACAGTAAGCATCCCTTCAGAGATCTATGAAAGTCTTTTCTCCCATCTAATGGCCCTCATAAAGTCTAAGCCAAAGTTTAGACAAAACCATAACCTATGGCATTAATGGACAAAGCCTGGCAAACCCTGCTGCAGTGGTCAGAAAGACTTTCCCTCCATTCTTCAGCTCTTTCTGCCAGATGTAGCAGGGGCTGCAGATTACACAGACACATCTGAGCCAAAGGAGATAAATTTGAGCTGACTGTGAGCTCAAATGGTTGACCTAGGATCTTGACCTAGAATCTAAGACACTTGAAAGATGGCAATGTCCCACAGAAGAACACAACAATAGAAAGGAGATTTTCTCTTCAAACACCACATTCCCCTCCATCATCTTACAGGCTGGAAATACAGAACTATGACCAAAGAATAACATTATAAGAAACCAATGTCACTCAATGTGAAGGATTCTGCCATGGATTGCACTTGACCTACACAAGTGTGAGAAGAGAATCAAGTCCTGCAGAACTTCAGTTTAGAAAGCAAATTCCCCATCCATGCTGCTAAATTTCTCCATCTGAGATTTCAAAAGAAAGAGAAATGCAAAAGATTGTCATTGTGCAGTATTAAGCTTGCAGTTTATGGAAGAAAATCAAGACACATCTTTCCTGTATGCAGAAGGCTCTAAGTAATCTTCCATCATTATAACAACACTAATTCCCAGAAATCCTGAAGAGCTCCAGAACTCTCTAGAGCATTATTTTATATACCAAACACTCCTTCATTAAAAATTATCTTTTAAAGAATTCCAGTTACAAATAGGAAATTCTTTAACTTTTCTCCCAAACCCAAACACCTTTTTGGTTTTCTTTGTGTAACTTCCTGGGAAATGACAACATCTCCAGGTCATTCCATTCTACACTGCTTGGAACCCATGGAACACACCAGGACAGTCAGAGAGTGAAGGAAATGACACATGTAATGACAAGGCTAATACAATTGTTGATTTAGCACCAGAAATAGCTGAACACTTTAGAGCTTGGTGGCTTGTTGTATGAAGGCTCTTCAGCTAGATAATGTAAATAATTGTTGAGAATTTTATTTATATTAATTATCAATTTTTATGCAGAAAGCTTTAGCAGATACTGTTTTAAATCATTTTAGCCACTCAGCACTAAATAAGTGGCTCACTTTCAAGAACCAACCAAGAAAAAACATTCCACAGAATGTCATATATTCCTTCAAAAGGAAAGCTATATTTCATTAGCATGGATGCTTAAGTGGAATAAATCTCAGTATGGGGACTGTTTTCAGCAATAGTTGCTAATTAAGTAGTAAAGTACTAATAAAATGTTTAGGCAGGTTGCATTTAAATAGCAGTGTAATGATATGTAATTACTAAAAAAGAGTGCCAAAACCATTCTGCAACAGACCACATTCAGTTTTCATGCACTGTGCAAATCCATTTGAAAACAGAAAGGACTCCAATGTTCACTGTACAGTGGCCAGGGCACAGGCAAGCTGTGAAACTTATGCTCTCAGTCACAGAGGAGAACCTTTCACTTAAAGCACACTCTAAGTTTCTCTCACAGAAGATACAGAAATTAAAAGAAAATATTCTTAACACATACAGGAACAAATAAGCACACAGCAGTGAGGCCAGCAGCTCTTCTGCAGGGTCATAATGAAAAACCACCAGGAAAACAAGGAAGAGCCTGTAAGGAAGGATAATACTCACTGACCTCATCACAGGGGACACAGCAGGAATCTGTCCCCACAGGACATGTCTAAGGGCAAGGCATTCAATTCAAAAGTAAACTTGGTGGAGAAGGTACCAAAATGTTCTACTGCAGCAAGGTATGGGGAGATAAGTATAATTCTTTGTGGGTAAGTAAAATGTGCAGTAGGCAAAAGGAACTTGGCATAGCCAGGATGAATTTCAACCAAAAGAAAATGCAAATATGTAGAACTTAAAAATGTGTCAATGAAGATAAAGGCTTAGAGGAAAAAAATGTATAAGGGTAAAGCTGAAATGCACAAAATTGCCACCACAGCAGAAATTAAATAAAAAATACTGCAGAGACAAATTTTTATATTTTAGGTATTATCTCTAGAAGATAAAAACCAGTACCACCAAGTACAGAGGTATCTTGATTTTCTAACCACTCCTCTTGTGATCACAGTAGTTCTCAAACTGTGGTATAAATGCAGTAAGTAGTTGACAGTCTAGTAGGTCCCAAAATTGCTTGTAGAATCTTTATATTCTTTACAAATCTCTGTATTTCTCCATAATAGTCATTAATGTCTTTTAGACTAACTAACAACAGGCTGCCCCGAACATGGGCCCCTGTTCCAGAACAGGTCCTGTTTGTTCTTAATCAAATCTAAGTGTCATTCATATAATTAATATGGTGACAAATAGTTTATACATATACATAATAATTGTGAAAATTTTCACTTTACTGTATGTGAAGCTGAAGTCTGGCAAGCCCTTCCAACTTACATTATTTCATGATTTACAAATTAACAGAGTACATCTCTGCACCACTGAACCCCTCTGACTTCCCAAGGCCAGAGCTGCACTTGTGTTTAAGGTAATCAATGGAATGACATCATGGCAGCAATGGGGCTCCTTCCAAGTCAAAGACCAGGCATCTCCAAATGTAATTTTTTCCAAATTTGCATCAATGGAAATTAGGTACCAAATCCACAGAGCTGCTTTGAGAACCTGTCTTTTGTGTCTGCTTTGGCAAGCTTTCAGTGTTTTGGCAAAGCCTTTGTTCACCTAGAACTGTGCCAATAATCCCTTTTAAAATACCAAAGTGACTCCAGCATGGCCAGTGAGCATGTGCTCAGTAATGCACCTTTCAGACAGTCATATTCTTAACATGTCCATATGTTTAAAAACATTCTTTCTCGATCACAAACCTTCCTATCACCTTTCAAAAAACAGAGGTAGGCTGAGATACTGGATTTGCAGAGATTTGGATTATTTTTGCCTTTGTATTACTTGCAGACAATCTACAAAAACACTAAATCATTGGTCTGGGTTTTTTTAATTAAAGTAGCTGACCACAGGTAATATGCATGAAAATAACTACCTTTTTAAACCAGGAGGAAGGTCTTGTTCATTTGACCAGAATGGTTCAGAATGGTTCATTTTTCAGAGATTCAAATCTTACAACTAGAAAAAATAGGTCATCTTCAACTGATATAAAAAGAGTTATAACCAAGCAAGTACAAAATGCTGAACCCACACGCTTGGGGTGAGATTCTTACCCTGTAAGTCAACTAATGTTCTAAAATGTTCGAATTTCTATTATGCAAGGCCTCCCAATTTTCCCTGTATATAATCTGTGCTTTGAGCATTAAGAAAGATGACATTTATATTAAGGGAGTAAGATATTCAGCGGGTTAATGTTCTACTTTGTGAACAGATTACCAAGAAAGAACCATCCCTTGTTATAAAAGGCATTTCTGTTCTGTGGATTCAGAAAGCTGATTTAACCATGTAACTGAGTCATGAAGGAAACTGCTGAGCAGCACCAGCCAAGAAATAATGATCAGGTTGCATCTACTGCTGCTCAAACCTGAACCTTTTTTTGCTCAAACCCATTTGTACACCGTCACTTCAATCTCTTTAGAGCTCCCCTTGTACAGCAGTTTGGTTTCCTGAAGCACAACAGGAACTTCATTCCAACCCTCCCAGACAAGTGTCCTGACCCATAAATCCTAATGCTGTGTTTGCTCCCTCTCACTGATCTACAGAATTAAGAATTATAAAACTGAACAGACAGTGGACAAATTCATTGGTTTCAATGTGGCAGCAAGGTGGTCAGTAACACCCCAATCCTTTTCCTCTTTTCTTTCCCAGTCTTTGATGCTGGCAGATGTGGAATTAAAGGACACACTTATGTGGTGGACCTGGCAATGTTATGTTTGGTGTTATGGTTAGACTCAAGGGTCTTAAAGGTCTTTTCTAACCTAAATGATTTTATGATTCTATTACAATAGAGATGAGATCCTAAACCCAGATTTGTCTCCATTGCCAAGATGCTGTGGTAACACAGACAAAGATAGTTCGTGTCCAAGGAGGAGGAAAATTCACCATCAGAAATAGTCATAAATACAGATACATGGAAATTTGATATTGACCTTGCTGCACTAAAATCAATAAGAGATTTTTCACCAACTTGAATGGATCAGGCCCACAGATGGGAGATCCGCCCGCTTTGCTCATCAGCCTCTACCTAGCCTTTGCATAGTCTCATTTATTACAATCAGCACATTAGAGGGAGGTCTTTAAGATCAATACAAAAGAGGAACAGACACAGTAGGCCTGTATGAAATGTAAAAATGGAGTTTGAAGCTGAGGATCAAGAGACAATGAGACAAAAGACAAGCAGGAAACAGCACAGGTTAGCAAGTGATACAAATCGTTACAACTCCAAGAGAACCGTGAAACATCTTTTTGAGTACAGGGCTAGGAAACTAACAGGGTAAAGCACAAGGAATGAAGAGGTTGAAAATGGGGCTTTACTTCAAGAAAAGAGGATGGTTGAGTACATTTTTATGCAAAGGTAATTAGGGGAAGTCAAATGTTTCTCTCAAAATCGGGACTTGGAATTACTCAATGGATTTGTTGTCAGCCCGCACAGTGAAAGGCATCAGGTAAGAGAGCTTTTAGTGATTTGAAGGAAAGTAGGGACTAGTCTGAACACGAGGGACAGAGTAATGCACTGACTGATTTACACAGGATTTTGAAGTCTGAAGCAACAATTGTTAAAATAACCACAGAAATTTAAAAACACTGAAAATCGGGTGTTCTCAGTGCACAATTACATTAATAAGCAAACAAGCTGTTAGTGGGTATCACAGGATTGATTTTTGGGTTCACTGCTATGAAGATTTGATTCAAAAAACATAAAGATACTTCCACTGTGACTGATAGCAAGACAAATGAATTAGGGGCTGCCAGCCAAAGCGTCTATTTTATCTCAAGAGAAGGGTTCCTTACTCATCTCTAGTCAACAACCCCTTTTAAACATACTGGAAGTAATTTTAAAACCCCAAGGAAAGATGGAATTTAAATTATTTGTGAGGGTGGAAGACTGAGAGGTTTTCCTACATGACCAGTTATTTCCCAGAAAAATATCAGATGCTCTATCATCATATTTATGATATTTTCCCCAAATTAAACTCCAGCCAATACAGTTAAATTCAGACTCATCACAGCAGATCGAATTTGCTCTCCCTTTCTTTGCAATGTACAATTGTTGCAATCTGCTACTTACTTTTCTCATGGTCATATTTCTGAATAAATCAGTGCATTCAAATAATTCCAGTGAATCAGTTAATACTTCAAATGAATTCCAATGAATTCAAATGAATCAGCCAGTTAAGAGAGAGAGAACAAGTTAAGTAGGTCAAGGTAGGGTGGGTTTAGCTCTATGAAACCTGGGTTCAGTCCTCTGCTCCAGCATGAGGTGCTCCACGCACATGGTGTGACATGAGAATTGCTTTTGGGATCAGTCTGCAAGATATTTAGGCACTTTTCACTGAAATCCCCTAAACCAGACAATCAGTGAAGAACTCTAGTCCATCAAGAGTTTCATAGAGCCATAGAATGATTTTGGTTGGAAGGGTCCTTAAAGATCATCTCATTCCAACCCCCTGCCATGGGCAGGGACACCTTCCACTACACCTGGTTGCTCCAAGCCCCATCCAGCATTTCCAGGGATGGGGCAGCCACAGCTTCTCTGGGACACCTTTGCCAGTGCGGGTACAGTAAAGAATTTCTGAGTAAAGAATTTTTCCCTATCATACAGTCTAAGCCTGCCCTTTCAGTTTCAAACCATTGCCCCTTGTCCTGTCACTATCTGACCCCATTAAATGTCCCTCTCTCTCCTTTTTATAAGCCCCCTTTAAGGCACTGGAAGGCAGAAGAGACAAATGAGGTCTCCCTGGAGCCTTCTCTTCTCCAGGATGATCAGCCCCAGCTCTCAGCCCGTGGCTCCAGCCCTCTGAGCATCTTCATGCCCTTCTCTGGACCCCTCCAACAGATCCACATCTTTCTTGTGCTGTTTACCCTTGTATCCAAATTATCACAAATTCTAACTCCAAAACTGTAAACAGCTGTTTAAATCAAGAGAGAGACAGCAAAACCATAAGCTTTTTAAAAAGCTCAGATATCAGAGGGAAATGGAGACATATTTTTGTTCTATACATGCACACCACTCTACGCTTGAATTAAACCTCCCTTTCTGAGATACTAAGGTTCCTCTGAAAAACAAACATCACACAGACTAACCATTCATCCATCCGTGAGATAAACTCAAATTTCCAGCTCCACAGTTAAGCAAATGCAAAATAAAGTGACTAAGAAATTAGTCACTGAACAAGTATATTTGAAAATAAATTATGCATATTACATGAATGGTGTTTACAAATCTCTTTTGGAAAGGACATCACTCTGTAAGCACTGAAATCAGTGATACAGCCCAGGTTAATTTCCACAGGTCAGGATGAAAGCCTTGAACCCCCTACTGACATCCTAGGCATTTAACCTGTGCTGCATCAGCCCCTCAGCACTCGCTACAGGAAATCTACCAAGGATACAAAGAAAATAACATTAAAAAGAAAATGAAGTCCCAAAAGTCCTTCACTATAAAGACAGACACCACTTGTGGATGGGTGAACCTCAGCATTTAGCTCCAATACAAGGCAGAGGGCTGCAAGGGAGTACATATTTCCATCTGGGCACAACTCCAATTTTATATTAATAAACCAGCTCTTTTTTTGTAAACAGAATCAATATCCTGTTTAAAAGCGATTCTCAGAAGAGCAGGAAATTAGAAAATATTAATATTAAATTAATCAAACTTCTTTTCATGAAATATTGTTCATGTTAATGAATAAATTTCTTTTTGGTTTTTTTCAGTGTATATACACATATATACTGAAAATGCTACCCTATGAGCTATATGTTCATTTGAGATATTCAAAGCTACATATTTCCTTCTTATTAATTCTGATTCCATGAACACTGAGTGCAATTTCTACTTTCAGGGATTATGAATTATAAATATGATATAATTTTTCAGGATGAATCATAAAAAATAAGTAAGTCTCTTTTTAGTCTTTGGTATTTTTCAACAATACTGGATTTGCCTCTAAAAGTAGAAAGAGAAGAGGAAAACCATGCAAGAAAGCTGAAATTTCCTAAAACATTTTACTGGCACACCAAATTCCCATTTCCTTGTCCCTGTCAGGAAATTTCAGAGACTCAAATGTCATCAGTTACATCATTGGAGGCATTCTAGTCCATGGCTTGCATTTTTACACAGCTAAGGAATTTCTAAGTTCTCCACAGTTTTTCTTTTCCAGAAGGGTAATAGCAGTTCCCAGTTTAGAAGAAATGTATCCAAGACAGAGAGAGGCCACCCTGGGGAAAGTGCAATGAAAGCAGGGACAAGGAGGAAGAGTGAAATGGGCTGAGGTTTGGGGGAACAATATGTACAAAAAGATCAGAAATGTGGCTTGGCTTGTGAAGCTGATGAATATTGAAAGCATTATTATCTTATTAGAATATTATTATTTGGTCTGAATGTGGATAAGAGGCATGGGGATAAGAGAGGAAAAGAAAGATTTTGCAATCTTTCTCAAAATCTAAACTCATAAAAAATCTTCTTTAAGATGAAAAAAAAAAAATCTGCTGAAAAGAAATTAGTTCATAAAGCAGGCTTACTGTGCAAGTCTAAGTTTAACCATAGCATTCATTACCAGGAACACTTTAAAACACATCACACCCAGGGAAAGTTGGTTACTTACTCCATCCAAGCTGCCTTTCTAGATCTCAAAACTTTGCTTCCTTGCTGCATCAAGCTGCTTTAACTTCTGAACTGAAAAGATGCAGGGGCTTTGGCATGACCTGTGAAGGAAGTTACACTTGAGCAGAACATACCTGAAAATATCAAGTGCATAAACCAAACACCATATTGAGAATCACTTGCAAGACTGGTGTTTTATTTACTGAGCCTTTTTCCTTTTGTGTCTGCACATTCACAAACAGTAACTTTTTATGATGTCCACTGGAACCCCAGTGTGAGAGTTTGATGCCTTTGAAGCAGTAAGTAAACATTTTTTAACTGTGTGTGTGCCAGATTAGCTGGGAATTTCCCACGTCCTGCCCTGCAGCTGAGATCACTGCTGAGTGCCCCTGAGTGTGGATTCCACAGGCTGGTGAGGGAGAGAGATATGACAGTCCCCTGAATTACTCATTCATCCCAAGACACACTTGGTCTTTCATTACAATGTACAGAATTCACTCAGGGGAAAGAAAGTAAAGTTATTAACAGTCTTCAACATTTCTACCCTTCCACTAACATATTTCAACAACTTCCAATCATCCCTCTTCTCTCTGTTATCTTTAAAATGTTCAGGTGCTCATACCACCAAACTGGAGACAAATGTCCTCAAAACTGACCACGTGAAACTCTGAGTTCTAGTTTGCAGCTCCCAACTTACACACAAGTAAAAATGTCCACAAATTAAAACATAATGACTACAGATGCTCAACTGCACATACTTGCACATTTAGCACAAGCAAAGACAATTTGTATTTAAAAAGGGTAACAAACTACAGACTCTCCATTGAACATACTGCAATTGAAACCACAGATCATGGCCAATGTTCTCTTCTATTGTGCTGTATCTCTCATAAGTGTTTTAAAATAAACATTAAATAGTAATTGCTTAATGCACCTTAGACATGCCTTTGGGATGCTCTGTGGACAACTGCAGAAAGTCACAAGTCCCAAAACATACTCAATATATTTGAAATATTAACTTCTGTTAAAATATAATTATTTTCTATTGTTACCTCTGTGAACAATAATTGCCAAAGGATATTTGTATAGAAAAATTCACTCTTCTGTGTCACTGATTAAAACTTCAACACAGCTCCTCAATCAATGCAATGCCCACAGACACACCATATTTTTTCTACAGTCATAACCCACAGTAAAACCTCTAAATCAGTGGAGAATTTGCTGTTAAACACTAAAATTCTAGGATGCCTCTTTATTCTCATGTACTGAAGAAAGTAGAGGGATATAAATATAGTCAAAGGTTAAACCAAACTGTTTTATTTTATACACAAATGCGGAGTCAACACAGCAGCATGTTTTACATATGAGACTATGTACAACACATAACCACAGCCACTAGGCAGGGAAAACTGAATTTTCACATTTAAAACAAAAATCAAACTTTTCTTGCACACTCAAAGCTAAGTGCACCTTTACTGAAGCAGTTAAATGTTTTGTTCCAGGTACAAGGTATGATCTCCCAGAGCAAGCCTGTCTGTTGAAGAGGTTTCATTGCAAAAATTAGTGAGAGGTTACACAAAGTGACTGTGAGTGCATTTAAGAATGATACTCAACCTGATTATTTGCTTTATTCTTTAAGTAAACAAATCATTACACCTGAAGCCTAATAAAGCCTCTTGCACAATCCCATGCCTGGGAATTGCACAGCACCAGCTCAGTAAGTCACAGCTGAGCTACAGGAACCCTCTGGCCTGGCAGCCCCAGCAAGGGAAAGCCCAGCACAGGAGCTCTCCTTTCAGCTCACAATGCTTTGCCAGACTTTACACATCCATGCCAGTCGTCTGTCTAGATGGAGGAGAACAGCAGATAAATAGGGAAGAGAACTAAACCACACTTGGCAGGATAAGACTTTTCAGTGGGAAGGGAAAGGAGAGAACTTGGGAGGTGCTATGCAAGGTGCCAGCAGAACTAGTATTTGGAGAAACATCCCATACATTATGTAGTACCACATGGCCCTAGATTATGTAATTCCATAATATTCTTTTCCACACTCCCTGGTGCTCAGGACAGAAACATGTGCAGCTTGGTTTCAGAGGAAAATGCTCCCATGTTATTTGTCAAAAGTCACGAGAACATTTGAAATGGGAGGGAGTGGGCAGAGGAAGGGAAGCAAAAAGAGGCAAGTCTCATGGTAGGACAGCTGCACACTGCAGAGTGGAATGGGATTTCATGCTCATCTTTGATTTACTTTCTCATTGCTGGAAAATCCTTTGAATCAAACTTGTCCCACAATTTCAGAGCTTCTGGCTGGATACAATGTTTCTGAATACTGACAAGCTGCACTGGAACCTGGTCCCTGATCGTGGACTGTATGGGTCCACAAGGGGGTTGAAAACAGGTAATTTGAGTCCCAGGTGTCACAATTTAGGCCATCAGAACTAGTATAAATTGTCATTCATTTCCTTTGCTACCTGTAAAATGTGAGTGGTACACACAACTCTCAAGACTGTTTTGAAATAAAATTATAATCCAAGAACAAACATGCATGAAAGCCTCTGAAGGAATTAATTTACTTGTCTAAAGGGTTGAGTGTGAATGTTGTACATAGGTCAACTGAAAAAATCAGAAAAAAAACAAAATACCAAGTTGATGCCCATTTTAATGTACAAGGAGTTCATTCACAAATTTCACTCTTGAAATGACAACCTTTCCAGCAAATCTGACAATGTGCTTTCACCATTTTGCATAAAACATTTACAGAAAGGATACCACTCATCATTGAACTCGGCTGACATATAAACCTACAATGAGCTGGAAAGCAGCAATCAAGCCTTCAGTTTTTTGATAGGGGCATGCATACACTTGAATTCCCTTATTTTCTGAGCATGACAAAGGAGGCTGCAGAGTATTTTGCATCACAGATCTTCCTCAACATCCCTACTTTTCTTAACAGAACCTATTTTACTATTGCATTCACTCTGCTCCATGCAGAGCAAGAAGTACAGAAGAATTCTTGTTGTTAGCGAGAAGAAATTAACCATGAAGTAACACTAAAGGCTCCAAAAATATCTCTCTCCTTTTGAACTCTGACTAGAAGTACTTCAGAAAACACACACACTCCTGCAGAACCATGTGTTTATGACTGGAAGCCCTGGCTTCCTTACTCCAGTCTTTTTATATGGGTATTATCAGCATCTGCAACAACAGTTTCCACTACTGCTGAAAAGGAGAGGAAGAAGCACAATGTGCAACAGAAAAAGTATATGCACAGCTTATTATGTTAAAAAACAGCTGTGAATGCATGCATTCATGTGCAAGGATTACTGCAGCAAAGCCTACAACCACAGATAAAATAAAACTGATTTTTTTTCAGCCTCCATAGTCCGCATGTAATATAAGATTTTTACTTTCCCTTTCTGACGTGCCCTAAAGCTTCCTGCATTCCAATCCCATGGTCTTCAGCAGTGCTTTGAGTGAATCCAAAGCCTCTTGTTCCTGTCAGCTGCACTTCATCAGATCTACTGGGAAGCACCAACACTCAAATAGACCTACTGGGGAGCTCTGAGCTGTTTGCAGCATTTACAAGATCACAACTCATCGTACACATTTCACTTATTACATTCTTTATGTTTTAACTCAGAATTTGAGAGGTGGGGTACATGAGAATGACATTGCAGAAGCTGGTTGATTTGGAAACTACAGTACTTTGTCATAATATTTTTATACAAGGAAAGCCAAAGTCAAAGAAGATCATATTTTTTTTAAAAAAAAATCTAAACTCATTTCTTGTTTCTTATCAATCTGTAGGAAACAATACCAGATTTTAACTAGTTTGTATCATCTGCCAGAAACAACACTAAACTATCCAAGCACACCAACACTCAATATCCTTTTACAAGTGTCAGTGAACACAGCAGGAAGATGAGATCACTGAGAAACTTGGTTTCTCAGTTTTAAAACCAACACATGATCCTAGCTAAGACTTTTGTCATTTTCACAGCCTGAATGAAGCATGAAACTCAAAGACAGTACTTGGATTGGCTATTCCTTCTTTCAAACTTTTCAAATAAAATATTTTCTGCTTGTA
The DNA here is from genome assembly GCA_013399915.1 of Illadopsis cleaveri. Classification (NCBI taxonomy): domain Eukaryota; kingdom Metazoa; phylum Chordata; class Aves; order Passeriformes; family Timaliidae; genus Illadopsis; species Illadopsis cleaveri. The sequence goes on from VXBB01010423.1 coordinate 1,608,857, forward strand.
TTTTTTTAATGTAACATTTTCAAATCATTTAGGTTATCATGGCTGCAAGAGAGACATAAACATTCATGGCATCAAATATTGTAAGGAAAATTCTTCAGAACAAGATCCCCAAGTTCTAAATCATATACCATGATCTAGTAGAATGTATGGAACTGTCATAATTTACATCCATGGAGAATCTTGTTCATTTCCTACATCTACTGAAATATTTTGTCCCTTGGTCATGATACAAACATCAAATTTAGGATGCTTTCATTTTGCAGGTCCTCTAGTGAGCACTACACTACAGAAGGCAATGAACCTTACAAAAAACAACGCATCCAGATGAAATAGTGTCACTAATTTCAAAACATGCAGCTGATTCTTAACACATTTCAATAATGCTTCTAATCTCCCATCATAAAATATAAACCAGCTCTCTGAAAGGCTAAATAACCAACTTCAACTGCTATGATCTGCACAAACACTCTGCTCTAGTAAAAGATATTTGGTTCCATAATTTTACAATTTTAATATATCAGCTTCTGCTGTACTAGATAATCATTTATCCAAGTTTTAATTTCCAAGCTCTGTGCTGTTGACATTTTACAGTGTTTTCAAAACATGAAAATCAAAAACAAACACATGACAACAAAGAGGATGGTGAAGATGATCTAAGAAAATCTTTCTATTTTTTTTAACCTGCCTAAAATGTGTTTTATATTGTGTGCACTGAACTCCTGCAATGACAGGAGTTCATATTAATTACTTATCTTATTATTCTCTGAATAAGAATGTTCATAACAGACTGGCTGCTGGTTCATCTTCTGACATGATTAAGAACTTAAAGTTTAAGAAGTACACACTATACACCCACAGGAGATACCACATAAAGGAACATGTCTCATTTACTGTTGTTTAAGGACACTGCTCCCAGTCTTTAAAAACAGAACAGGTTTGCTCTGCAGACACATATGAAAGTGTCCCAGTGCTGATGGGGACAGCTGAAAGCTGACCAACAACTGCTGCCCCAGAGCAGAGGCAAACAATAGCTTCACTGAAATGAGACCCAACACTCACTCAGAGCCAGGTTTCCTCCAAAACTCTGGTGGCAGAGCTGGAGCAAAGAAATAAAGAGTTCAGACTTTGTTATGATTTCATTTTTTCTGTTAAAACAATGCCACAGGTTCTCATTGAATGGCTCGTTAAGGCTTAAGGGCACCAGATTGGCAATACTGTAAAACACAACTTCTGCCATCAGCTCTTTCCTGCTTTACCTTACTACAGATCCACAGTGGCCTTGATCAAGAGATGAGAAGGAAGATGGGGCTATTAATTCCTGAAGAAATGTCATTCAACTAATAGGAAAAAAAGAAAATAAAGAGCAATATATTCTCAACATCTTCTTGCAACCATGAAGAAGGATCTCTGCCAATCCTTTAACTGACAGTATGTTCAAGTGTATTTTCCTGAGACATATCATAGCAAGACTTCCTTGGGTTCTGCATTCCAATAGACTAATATGCTGTACAGGAAAGGATAAGAGAGAATGGGAAATTAACATGGAGAGCTTTCCACACCAAGTAAGTACCCAAGGGGTTTGCAGGCAGCCATTTCTTTCACCAGACTTTGCTCCAGCCCTGCAGAGAAGAATTTGGGGTGTGGACAAACACCCACCTTGTGAAGACTGCATTGGTGGAAAAGGTTTATCCCCAGATGTTCATCACCATCAGCTGCAGAGGTTTCTGCCCTTTCAGAGCAGCTCCCAGCTGTTCTCTCTAACCAGTACCAAAACCACTTCAGCCAAAACAAAGTAGATTAGCACAGATCTGCCTCTTAATACTGTTAGAAAAATGCCGATGAAAGCCGCCAATACATCCCCTGCCCTTCCCCCTCCAATCCACTCATCCTCTCCCTCATGCAAACAACAGCACTTAACTGACCCCTTCAGGCATCACAGGATGTTAAATAGACAAATAATGATTTTTTTTATTGAACAGGAGAAAAAACAGGAGAAAGGGGAAGAAGGCAGGAAAGCCTTCTTCGGTTGCCAGCTTCATGTCTCCTGAATTATAGTAACGAGCAAGCCATGGCTTTATCTTCAGTACACAAATGGGAGAAGGAAGGTTAATTTATTTCACTTAATGAGAAATATAGTGTTCTTTCCTTAGCAGATAAAACACAGAATGGGTCAGAAAAGAGTAAACTAAGTATACTGCAAGACAGGTCTAAACTATCCTAGGTCTTCCCCTCCTTTAGGATCAAGATCTTCTATCATTTTCATGACAAGAAAATATTTTACTGTTCACCATTTAGAAAGACTGTTCAGATTGGTTTACTTTACATTTTTCAAACCTGAAACACCAGAATGAATAATTACAAGTGTTCGCCCTTTCTATTACTTTAGGGCCCTCTAGGGCAAGCTGTTTAATTCTTGCCTTTAAGGCTAAACACTATTTTTCCTCCGCGAGAAGCAGTTCAGAGAATGGCATGGGTTTGATCAAGAAATACTTGAAATGCAGAATAAAATGAATCCTCCATTATGGGCAGATGCTAGGAATCTCTTCCCTCCATCTCTTTTTTTCTGTCTTTGAGGAAGACAAATTGCTAAAAGTTTAGACATATAAAAACTAACAGCAGCATCAATTTTGAAGCAATGTGTATTTCAGTAGACAGCACATCAGTCAGTTTGTTTTACAGAACCTGAGAAATGATGTTTTAACTTTCACTGTTGCTTGTGTCAGAGTAGAAAAGATGTAGTTTCTCTGCTTTGGAGTACAACAGATAATGCTGTCATATTCAAAATTATACTTATTGCTTATGCATATTATAACTACAGCATTTGTCCTGCATTTAATTTTATGTCTGTGTTCACATGTTTGCTTGGTTAAAAGAAAAAAAAAAAGGAGATAAAACAGTGCATGTGTGTTCTGCATGTAAGAGCCTTGTTTTGATATAGAGTGTCTGATTTGAGGGGAGGGGGGAAAGGATGATCTGTTGTGTGTTTTAGGGAAGGTAATGCAAAAGCGTTACATTAACCTAAAAGATAATTACATCTTAGCTATGGCAAGTACATTTCTGCAAGATAACGGTAACAAGCTCAGACCAAAACTTTCTGAACTCTTCAGTTTCCCCTGCCCACTGCATAGATAACCCTCACCAAGTGGTGTTGGTCTTTTTTTACATAACTAACGTGTTTTAATGCATTCTGGGTAAATCTTCCAGTGACAAATTTAACCCATTCACTAAACTGCCCTGCACAGAACACTCCAATATGAGCTTTTCTTGCAGAAGATAAGGCCTGAGCAATCATGTTTGCCACCCATGGCAAAAACCACCAGGTTGGACATAATACTAAGAGATATCAAGAGGTGTCTGATCCCTTCCACACTGAAATGGCAGGTGGAGATGAACCCTCCATACAGCCCATCCCTGTCGACCCTCACATAGCTGAGGTGACTGAAGTAACAAATAAAGCATTGTGTGAGGTCTGTCATGCAGTGGGGGTTACTCACAGTGCAAGACAGGCCCTTCCCTCCCTCCATACCTGGAGCTGAAGATCTTCTCATTCCATCATGAATATTAATCTTTCCTCCTGAGACATATATCCAGAACAGCTTAACTCTATACCCTAACTCCTAGTATTCCATTCTGGAAACATCAGCTCATACTCCTTCCTTGAAAGCTGGCTAGCTAAAATGTTCTAAGTGCCAAAATATTAGTATTAAGCCAGAAATGCATTATTCAGCCAGTCAAACAATACCTCAAAAGAGCAAGTACAAGTAGCACTGCAGCAGGATCAATAACATCCAGAGGACAAGAGCAGAACAGATCCCTGAGGGTCAGTCTGCTTGAGCTCACTGACAATAACAAAGACTAGATACAAGAGATATCTCTGGCAGTTGAGGCACTTCACAAATACAGTGCCCTGGAACAACATATTCTTTGGCCCTGATGGAAGTAACCCCTCTAAACACTCTCTCCCCCACAAAATCACTACCATAGACTGACTTGAAAATTACTGATCTATTCCATGTGTTTGAAAAAGGACAATAAATCCTCATCATTTCACAAACTTCCTTATTCCTCTGCCTCGTCTATATAATTGTAAGCTCTTCAGGGCAGAAGCTAGGGGAGTGTTAACACTGCAGTGAAGAGTACTAAACCAAATATGGCTTTAAGCACTACTTTATTGTCAAAAAAGTGTTGTGTCAAAAAAGCACTACCTCATTGTCAAAACAACAAAGGTCCATTTCATCCAAATATTGCCTGGTTGGTCAGGAAAAAAGCACCATCTAGAATCGTCCCCTTTTCCGTTTCTTTGTTGTAAGATCAGTAAATCTTTCACTGGGTTCATCACTAAAACATGTATTTGACTCAAAAGGGACCCCTAATAAGACTTCCTCAAGATTTTCCTCACTGCTATGACTTTTGGCTGCTGACTCTTCCTTGTTTTGCTGGCTCCTCCTAATTTCCTCGTGTGTGTGTGCATGCTTACGTGTGCGTGTGCGCATTTCCTCCTCCACTCCCGAGTTCTTCAAAGCAAGTACAGTGCTCCGGACCAACACACAGAGGCAGTGAGGGAAACAAGGAAGCCAATGTGACTCAGAGTGGCTGTGAAGAGATAATAGTTCAGTGGTTCAAATCAGCATCAGCACTCCCGGGCGCAGGCCCCTGCCGGCAGCGCCTTGTGCTGTTTCTACAGAATGAACCGATCCCTTCCCCCACTGCAAGAAACCCCTCCCCGACCTGTGGCTGCCAGGTGGAAGTGACAGCCAAGAGTCAGCACTTCCTTTGTTACCAACATTCGTGTATTGATCTGTGTCCCCCCAAAGCACAGAACTCCAGCCCAACCTCAGTTCCCTCACCACAAGCTGGTTTAGGTCCTGGGGCAAACAAAACATTGAAGCCTCATAACTGAGACCCCCTGCACAACATTGCCTCTTTACTCCTGAGCTGGTATTTTACATTTACCAATGGATAACCCTGCCCAGGAGCCTTTATACCACAGCTGTGAGTGTCAGATCAGGCTGAGAGGAGGGAAGATGAGAGATGATAAGGTGGCACAGCATTTAATTTATTCGGTTCTTCCAGCCCCCCTATTATTGCTGGAATATAACATTACCTCTTTTCATATCCTGGATGGTCCTGACCTTATATTTTAACACCGAAACTCCCTACATTACTATCCCAAAGAACAGCAACAATAGACACCAGCAGAGAAGAAAGAGCCCAACCTAAGTGATGCAAAGGAGAAAAACCACTGAGAGTGCCTGTATCCTCATTGTGATCTGCTTTTCCTGCTTCTCCAGGATTATGGGCTATATTTTTTGTTGGTGTGAACCAACACAGGCTACATCTGCTACACAGGGTTGACATCACAAACCTTGTAAACACACAAATGTCTAGAAGGAATCTGCATCCTTCAACACCATGCCAGCGCCACCATCTCCTCAGACACACTTGGTAAGCACTGCCCCAAATGTTTCAACTAAATCTGACAAGGTACAAGAAAAAGCTGTAGAAGAGGTCTCCAACCTGACAGAAATAGGTTGCAGGGCTGGAAGACAGCCACCTGTCCATAAACTATTGGAAACCACAGACAGACATCTTTGCCAGATTCAGCTGAAGTCTACACCCATCTCTACCTTCTCATCAATATCCACCAGGATTGTGCCCTCCAACAAAGGTGGATTAATACCTCTAGGGAGAATTTCACAGGGAATGTTCACATGCCTTCTGCTGCAATACAGAAACCTCTGGCAAAGTTAAGTTTCTGGGGTCAGCAAACTGTCTCTGTAGCTCAGAAAAATGAGCTTCATTCTATAGCCCAGGAACCTCTGAAGTAGATGAAATAATATAAAGGCAGAAACAGCTGCAGCGTGGATCTAGGAATTACACAGCTGCTTATGTGACCATGGACAGCATACAAAGAGGCAATGCAAAGTAGAGGTGGAGGTAAGAAACAATCCCACCTCAATGGATCTGTCCCTGTGGAAGCAGCCTTTTGGATTTAGTGACATTCTACCTGTACTTCGCACAGGTACAAAGCAAGCAGTGCTGAAGCCACGATTCAGGGCAGAGAATGGCACATCCCTGAAACTGCTTTGTCACAAAAGCATCTCCTGTATCCCAAAACCCGTCTAAAGTACCTAAATCAGCAATTACTCTCCTGATTGAACAGTTTTCACAAGAAAGGGTATTTTCAGAACAGTTTTAGGTATCGATGTGTGCTAACCACTGGCAGTAAGAAAAATCATAAAAACCATGAAGGATGACACAGACTTTCCAGGTGTGAAATATCCACTTGTCTCTAAGAGGCAACAACAGCTACAGCAGTGAACACTGAGAAGCCTCTGCTGTCATAAATGTTGTGTTATTTTAATACAATCTTGTTTTTATTTTCACACAGAATCCAGCCCCTTTCCTGCACTGGTAATTTTATGCCCTCTAGAATGCAGTACTGTAAGAAACACTCAACATTGTGGTGAGTTCCAGAGAACTGGTGATGACATGATATTGTCATCACCAGTTTTAATATTCATTGAGCTGGGATACTGAACAGACATGGGGACCCTCCTCACAGACAGACAGAAATAAAAGGCCTCTGTTTGTTCCTGCAACAAGATCAATATATGCATTAAAAGAGATTCAAAGCAAAAGCAAACTGTATTTCAGAAAAGCTTGTGCAAATGGAAAATCAGGTACATTGTTTTAATTATTAGGCAGCCTCTTATGTGACGTGACAGAGGATGCTGGTGTGTCTGAGTTCCTCTGACTCACATCTTTGGTAATATGTTCCATACAGACAAGTCACTGTCTTCCAGTCCCATTGTCTTTGAGGTGAATTCACAGCAATCTGATGACACAGAGAAGTCTGCAGCTGGTTTTGGTGGTGAATTTCCTCCCTGAACATCCACATGCAACGCTCCATGACGTGCTCCTCAATACCTGCCCCAAGGAGATTCAATCTAAAAGCTGCATGGCAGAGTAGTCGTGGAGCTTGGGGGAGACAGGAAATGTGATTCCTGCCAGCATTCAGTACTGCACCAAGTGGAATCCCTCACTTCAGCAGCTTATAGATAGACCCTAGTTAAATTTATAATATTTAAGTGCACAGGGTTTTCTGGTTTTTCCTTTATAAAGCTAGTAAATGAGGTTATTGTGGACAGCTCAGGTATCTTGTGGATGCTTCTGTGGGGTTTGCATTACCAATTAACTTTCCTGAGTAATGAGGTGTAATTCCCCCTGAGAAAGCTTGCTTCATCTGTGGTATATTCCCCACAGAAATGTAGAAATCTCACAGCCAAGGCTCAGATCCATAAGATTTTGGTGGTTTTTTTCAATATTCTTTGAGAAGCGACAGGAATAAAATAGGAGCCCTTCTACTGTCTTCCTCTCTGAGACAAACACTATATAATCATTGAAAAGTGTTTTAACAGTAAGAAAGGTAACAATATTTTATAATCAGTGCCCATATAAAACTATGTGTATTAAAAAGTTCAGCCAATCTCTCCAGAAAACAAAGAAGATAAATGACTGCTGTGAATTAGTTTGGGGCTGCTCCTATAAGACAGCTCAGTTTCTCTCATATAATAGATAGTGAAATTAAAAATTTACTCTGGCTTTTATTCACTGCCACTGTAATAAAACACCCCAACAATTTGGCAGCAATATAAATGGTTTCCCATCAACATGAATAGTGTCAGTGTGTGAACCTCTATCTATTTTTACTTGAGCTCAAGTAAATCAGAAGTTAACCACTTCAATGTGAATTACAATGATGCAAGTTTAAGAAGGAAGAAATCAGACCTGGACACTGATTCTGCATGGCCTTTGCTAATGAAACCAGCTCTGCCATTGTTTATACCCTCACTAAATGATCTCACAATCATTTGGATACAACAAACAGCTCTTGCAGATGGCTGACTGCTAAAGAGGAGGAAAAAAAAGAGGTGTATAATGGCCACAATAAAAGGCTTTGATAACAACACATCAACTTCATAAACTTGTCCTGCAGTAACACAAGTGAACATTCAGCTGACCACAAGAAACAAAGGAGAATGTGGATGACTTCATCAGCCATTAAGTCTGTTGTGCCCTGATCTAAAGCATGATCCAAAATTAAAATCAAGGAAATTTTTCAACAAGCATTTCCTCAGCTCAGAAGAATCCTCAATTGTTGTGGCTTTTCCTCTGCACCAATTTGGGAGCGTCACACAGAAAATGAATGGTGAGGACTGGGAGCAGACTGTCACTGTATTTTACCAATTCTGAATCAATAAATCCAGTCACTGAGGCAGAGGCTGAGCCTGTATTGGGTTTAATTTACTCTGGGGACTGGAGCAGATATACACCAGCACACTCCAGCAGCTGCATCTTTTCCCCCTGCACCAAGACCTTCCAGGCTTGTTCAAACACAGCAGAGGAGCCTCTGCTAGTCTAAGTCACAGAGGTCCTGAGAAGTGAAATCCAGAGTGGCTTTCTGTAGAAAGATGTTCTTCAGCAATGGGAGTTACATGGAGAACCAAGAACAGATTAGATGAATATTCATTATTCAAAGTAGGATTAAGAAGTAAATGATGGTTTGAGGATGTAAATTATGAGGGAGAATGACACAATCCCATACCATTTAAAGAATGCCTTCTCAAACTGCCCCCGTACTTTCACACCCACACTTTTTCCCTTCTCTTAAATGTTAAAGAGCTGGGGAAGAGGCCTCATGCACAGAAACTGCATATGGATACCTACCCATTTTTTCATATATTTCTGAAAAAAAATCTGAGCTCTGGAACATGCAGGGAAAAAATGGCATACAGGACAAATTACTTCAAAGCATATTTTACTCCTCTAGCCAATAAGTGTTTCCAACTCATACACGTGGCAATATATTATTTTTCTGATCTGGAACCTTCTAGCATAAATACCAAGCCAGTTTTCAATACCAGTAAGAGTATTTCATACACATCTTAACTGACTCCACATTTTGCTTTATCAATGAATTCAATAATTTTTCAGCAATTAATCTGTTGAAGTGCTATTTTTAAAAATTTCTGATTTTAATCTGATGAACTGCAACATAAACTAAGATCTTTATTCTAGTTCCATCCTTTAGAAATCAAGTTTTTGGCAGGTGTTCAAAGCAGAAAGTATTTCTATAAACTGCAAGTGCAAATATGTCTCACAGAATGCATTGAAAACAGAGGACTGAGGAGACATTTAAGAAAACACAACTGAACAAAGGAGTGACCTCAATTACAGGGGTAATTTGTTTTATACACCAGTTTTTTATATATGCCAATATTTGTTTCTAGCCAAAACTATTCTTTCCAAGCACTCTGCTGAGTAGTGTAACAGTGTATTCTCTTTGTACTCCAAATTTTCTGGCTTTTAAGGGTCTCAGTCTCAGAAAATTCAAGGATTTAAAAAAAGATCAACAAAGGGAAGCAAGAAACCAAATTAAAGCATGGGAAGTAACTCCAAGCACTCTACCCATAGCTGGTAATCACCACTCTCTTGACATGGGTAAAGCAAAGGAATGGAGTTTACCTGCCTAAACTCACAGCCCAAGTTAATAGGACAGTCAGGAACAGAACCCTAATTCTCCCTCCTCACCTGAGCACCAAGCTACAGCTCTTAGAAGTGGGAAAAAATATTCACAAAAAGCCTATTCCTGTAAAGGGAGCATAGGAGAGAACAGTCTCATTGAGGTGAATACTTATTTGTAGAGATTACTGCTTGTCTCACCAATACCCCAGGGACCAACTTGTCTGCACCCATAATTAGGGCAAACCCCTCTGTAACTGCATGAAGTCATGTTTTTCTTTCAAGCAGCAGTAAATTACCATGCTTGTTATCACTCCTCTCTCTACACAGATCCTCTCAAAAATTAGATTATCTCTAGGGCATCCTTTGCTATTTTGTCATTTGCAGTATCATTCTCTGCATAGTGGGAAAAAAGGCCAAAAAAAACCAGCATTTAGGGTTTGAGAAACAAAGATATTAATGCATTAAGGGGGGGAAAAGAGTGAAAGAAGCAGATCATCCTGGAACTGCCAATTTTCTGTATCCTTTGAGGATTAGATCCAAGCTTATAATTTCTGTGAGCAATTATCTAAATAGAAATGCTCTAATTGCACTAGGATTGTGTTTTCTCTGGAGTGTTATTTCTTTCAAGTATCCTGCTGTTTATTTATATTCAGCTAAATAAAAGGTGTGCTGAGTTACCCAGTGATTTACACTGCAGTAGGGATGTTACCAGTGGTACACAGGAGACTGCTGGGGTAGCACAGAAAGCCCTCTAGGCTGTCCTAACTTACTAGAACTAAGCCCATTCCAGTCTCTGTCTTCTAAATTCACAGTTTAATAAAGAAAACAAAGCAATACTTCCTGGATGATTGCCAATGAGCTACTTTGTTGCCTCTGGAATCACTGCCAGCTCAGGGAAAAGTAGGGAGAAAATTAGGTATGATGCACAACTACCCAAGAAAAACAACTTGCCCAGCTTGGTGTCCCATGAGTCTGGAAGTGTGTTAGAGGAGAGCGTGGCACAGAGGCAGAACAAAGCCACACACATTGTGCAGTGACAGCAGCTTACACTGATCACTTCCATGTGCTTCCATGGCTGCTCTAATCAATATTAGATGACTGACAGAGGCAACAGCACCACAACAGCCAGGACAAAAGACCCAACACTCAATAGAGTTTCATTCCTAGAAAAGGGAGCTTACACAGGTTGGCCTCTACCGTTACACACCGTGTGCTCCATTGCTCAGGAAAAGTTCTGCCTGTCGTAAAGTTTAATAAACCTGTAGAATGGTCACACACTGGAGGGGAATGCAAAAACTCTCCTTCACAGGGAATTGTGGTGATTGTCTAAAAAGGGCTCCTAGTCTTCCTTCTCCCAAATCACAGCAAAACGTCAGAAGAAAGAGCAGCAAGGGGAACCTCACAGCTCACTGCCTTCAGCTTGAAAACCAAAATGGATCACAGTACCCTACAAATCTTTAGTGACAACATCAGGAGGGGGATTTAATCCTTATTCATATCAAACATTACTTACTACCCTAATTTGTGTTTATTTATGTTTATACACAGTAAAGGAGAAAAAAAAAGCAGAAAGGGCCAAAATTAAGCTAGTTTAGAAAATTCAGGAGATTGCATGAAAATTATCATTCCAGGAGCACTAAGTATCAAGTGAGGAATAACTCCCTAGAAATGTCACTGATTTTTCAAAATTCCAGTCAAGAATAACTGCCTTATGTTAACAGGAAAGAAACAACAAATAGCACATTCCTCCTTTTCTTAATATGCCATCTTTTAATGGAACTCCTCAACAGGAAGTGAAGAGGATTTCTATCTGTTTTAATTCTATTTCTGTGTAGAATAAATTAATTTTAACCATTTTCTAACAGGACAACAACTTTTAGAACCATAGCTCTGTTCTCATAA